>CM022947.1:55654602-56096970 GCA_012931725.1 Litsea cubeba | reverse complement strand
TAGACGGAATTTAATTTCTAGTATGATGAATAAGAGTTATTCAGTTACTTTGGTAATTTAAATCGTCTTAAAGAGGAGCGGTACTCTTATATATTCTGACAAGGTAATCAATGGCTTTTATTGTTAACTCCTACAATGTATGAGATACATGACACTGATGTTAATAATAGACCATCATTAAAAAGGTAGTCACCTTCATCTAATCCAACAAACTTTGGACCTAAGAGGCTAGGTCATATAAACCTAAACAGGATTGACAGGCTAGTGAAAGATGGTATCTTGCCTTCATTGGTGGTAGAATCAATGCCTATCTGTAAATCCTGTCTGGAAGGCAAAATGACCAATAGACCCTTATTCATCTAAGGGTAGTAGGGCCAAAGATTTATTGGAGTTAGTGTTTACTGATGTGTATGGACCATAATATTAGAGCGAGAGATTGATACGAGTATTTTATCACTTTCACCGATGATTACTCTAGATATGGATACATATACCTTATGCAACCGCAAGTCCGAGATTTTTTGAATAGTTCAAGAGTTTCGAGCGGAAGCAGAAAAGCAATTAGGTAAAAGTAAAATACTCTTCGATGAGATCGATGAGGCGAATATCTCTCCGCTAATTTTATGGGATACTTATCAAAATGGGATTTGATCCCAATACTCTGCTCCGGGTTTGCCTCAACAAACGGTAGCAGAAAGAAGGAACAAGACTCTTTTAGCTATGATCAAGTCTATGATTGAATTTTCTACGGATTACCTATATTTTGGGATATGGAAACTGAAATATATTACTAAACCCTCATTCCATCTAAGTCTATACTTGAGACTCCCAGGGAGTTATGGACAAGGCGAAAGCCTAGTCTACAACGTTTTTCAGGGTTGTCCAGCACACGTGCTGAAGAATAAGACGGATTAGTTGGAATCGAAGTCGGAAGTATATATGTTTATATTCTATCCCAAAAGGAACTAAAGGTTGGTTACTCTATATCCCAGAGAGCAAAAAGTGCTTCGCAGCACCAATGCGGTTTTCTGGAGGGAGATTATAAGATTAACTGGAAATCTTTAGAAATGGTTATCTTGGAAGAAATTCAAGAAAGAACAATTCCAAATCCAAGAATAACCAAACTTTAAGAAAATCCGCCCATACTTGACCCAGTAGTTACACCAGTGCCTTGTCGTAGTGGGAGTATTGTCAGGACCCTTGACAAGTTCTCGGTTTTGGGAAAGTCTTACAAGGCAATCCCGGTGTAACCGGAGAAATCCCTATAACTATGATAAAGCAGTTAATGACATAGTTTTGGGACGTTGGTTAGATGCTATGAAGCTGAGGTGGAGTCTTTGTACTCTAATCAGGTCTGGATACTTGTGGGCTTGCCTGCCAATAGCAAACCTATTGGGTGCAAGTGAGTCTACAAAAGAAAATGAGAACCAGATGGAAGAGTTCCATCCAGATACTCTTCCATTGCAGTTCATCTCGGTAACGAGATTTGGCAAAAGGATATCAAGACAGCGTCTCACGACGGCAATCTTGAGGAAGACATCTATATGATGCAACCAGATGGTTTATAGCTAATAACCAAGTGCAAAGAGTTTTGCAGGCTGCATAAGTTCATTTATGGATTCATACAGATATCCCGAAACAGGAACATCCGTATTGACTAAAGCAAATCAAGTCACTTGATTTTTATCAGAATCCGGATAAGTCATGTGTAAATGAAAAGTCAAGAACGAAGGGTAGTTTTTTCTGATATTATATGTCGATGACATCCTTCTCCTATGGAGTGACATAGGAATATCGTCAACAGTAAAAGTTTTGGTTGGCTAAGACTTTTGATAATAAGGACTTTGGAAAAGCCAGGTACATCCTAGGAATCAATTTACATTGAGAACTGGAAAAATAGGATGATAGGCCTTATCCCAATAATGTGTACATAGATAATGGTTCTGGTACGGTAAGCTAAGCTTTGTTACTAGACCGGATATCTGTCCGCAGTTATGCCTAGTCAGAAGATATCAGTCTAGCCCAGTCTTTATCATTGACTTATTGTAGATGTGTTCCTCGAATACTTGAGAAGGACTAGAGATCACATGTTGAGTCATAGCAGTCGATAGGTTGATTTCCAGTCGGTTACATAGATACTAGACTTCTAGTCAGATCAGGATTCCAGGAAATAAACTTCTGGGTATGTGTTTATGCTGTAATTACTGAGAAGCAATTACGGAAGCAGATTGACTCAAAAGATTCCTTATGGAATTTGAAGTGGTATTTTTTGGCAGGACAGCCGATCCCAGTTTACTGTGATCAACAGCAGGGCAGTCGCTAAGTCCAAATAACCCAAGAGCCAAAAAGCATGTACAGAGGAAGTTATACATGGTCAGATAGATTGCGCAGAGAGGTGATGTACGATTCACCAAGATAGCCTCTGTAGACAATCTGGTAGATCCATTTACTAAGCCTTTGACTACCAAAGTCTTTGAGCTATATGTAAAAGGGATGTGCATGAGATGCAACTCTAACTGGCATTGAGGCCCAAGTGGGGAGATTGTTAGTTTTATGGACTCAATCCAAGTAGATGATATAATAAATTGATTAATTTCTTTATTTATTCAGTATATTCATGCTTTCCTTTCATGAGATGAATGGTGATTTATTATATACTTGCAACATACCAATACGAATGACATGATGGTTCATGAGATGAACCGGGGTCCCACAAGTATATTAGATGTAACACATGTGTTTGGATGAGATCACACTACGGGAGACATGTAGTGGCAAATCTTATACTTAAAATATAGTTCACAACAGTGATGGAGACTGGACATCTCATACTGATAAGGTTGCAAGTACTTTGATCACTATGAGATAGTTGTGATTTTGTCTCGATCATCAGAATGGAAGATTCTGGATCATAGTGCTGGTACATTGGATGTATTGAAGGACCATGAGAAGCACCTTATAAACACTGGTCTTTATTTTAAGGTCTGCTCTCATAATTCCCTAGCAATAGGCTCTCAATCCTGAGACATTAATGAACTCAAGTTTCTATCTATTCATTGCCTTTGAGTCACCAAATGAGTGAGGCCAACTGTAGGTCAACACCTCGGTGATTTGGGTACGTGATAGTAGAGCTGTGGGAACATTCAATGGTCAGATGGAATCTATCTCTAATATCCCCTCGTGCCAATTAATGGATTTATCATTGGTAAGTGCGCATCCATTCCGATTAAGAGTTAATTGGAAAGGTACCTATTGATCATTATAATTAATTGGGGCTCAAGGATAATAAGATATGGATCTATTTTGGAAGACAGGTCCAATTGATCCATGATATTGATAGAGGAGTCTACTTGTGGTAATGTGGAAGTTTTAGGGTCTTCTATGTAATATTCCTAAGACTGGAGTTCAATTGCATTTATATAGTGGAGTTATTTGCAATTAACTGTGGGCCCGGATTACACATGAGATGTGGGGTCGCGAGTCCCAGTTTGGAGCCAGCTTTCTAAGGAATCCCTAGTGGTCCCCACGCTAGCCCAGTTATTAGAAAGTATCTAATTCTAGTTGAACTCTAAAAGGAAAGTTACTATTTCTAGTAGAAGTGCGACTTCTAATGGTGGTAATAGTAGACTTACTAATTTAGTAGAAGTAAGACTTCTATTTTAATTAGAAAGGAATTAGAAAGATACTAATCGTATTTGAAGTGAGACTTCTAATTATGATATGGTAAGTTACTACTTAATGGAAGGTAAGACTTCTATTATAATTAGTAAAGAAGAGACAACTTGCAAAAGTTATAAATAAAAAAAGAGGAGGCCTGGACGTCTAAGCACTGTTCTTGCATTGGGATTCACGCCCAAGGCCCCCCTAGTGCAAGTGTTGCACAAGTATTCCTCTCTTCCCTCGTCTAGTTCTCTTTCTAGTTCCTCCCTAGAGTTCCTAGTAGTTTTCTCTTGGAGATCCCACCATCTTCTTGAGAAAAGGAGAATCTGATACGGGTCATAGCGTGGAAGATCAAGAGGTCTTGGAGATCCCTATTTGATTAGTGAAAGCGTTTCATCATCAAAGAAAGACGCAACTTCTCCATTAGAGCACAACCGAGCTCCAAAGGTATAATCCACTTCCTTGCATGTTGTAGATTATTATGGATGCTTGTTAGTTGCTGTTTCTATCTTCTAGATAGATTGTATTTACTGATCATGATGACTGAGATTGAGGGACATGGATCTTGGATTGGGTTTTATAGCCTTTCTGGATAGTTGATCCCTGCGTCAAGTGGGTCAAAAGTTTTTGAAACCTATCCTAGAGGCCCACCCTATTTCCAACAGTTTCCTTTCCCGATATTTCCTTAATCGAAACACCAAAATTCCGAGATTGTTAACCCCTCATAAAAAATAGGATCAGTCACACCAAAAGATGAGTTTGAGGGATCAGTGTAAGATCCTGATCCTTTATTTCCGCGATTAGTGTGTGGGGAGATTTTTAAGACACCGGGATTATGCTGATCTCGGCTATAAGATATCAATTAGCACGCTCATGTGCCATCCAGACACACCTCGGCCGCCGGGATAAAGGCCTCAGCCGAAACCAGACTGACTTCGGCTGCCAGTGCTGAGATCGGCTACCAAAGTTGACCTCAGCCGAAGGAGCCGGGATGGAAGCCGAGATGAAGAAGAACCCTTCTCACGCCCCACGCCCGCCACGTCATTGGACACGTGGCAGAATAGGGGCGCGAGCCAGTGGGACAAATGCGACATCCCAGCCGTCCAAAATCTTCGCCAGATCGCTGACAGGGCAGTATCCAGCAGCTGTAGCCAAATCAGGGCAGAGCCCGAGGATGGATCCGATGGGACCTCTACCGCCAAAGGCGTTCCAACATGATTAGGCCCAACATGACATGCATTTAATGCAATGTGGGCTGATCGGACTGGCAATAAATACTTTGTGGGCTGTGATGGACCCGCATTTATTACTTTGTGGGTTAATGAGAGCTTCCCTCTCAAATCAAGGGGCCCACTCCAAGATATTAGGTACAGTTCTCTATAAATAGGATAACATTCCATAACACAGGTACGCAATACATGTATACTAGAGCTGTTACTCTGCCTCTCTTCTTCTTCTCCTTCCTTAGTTCAGTTCATACACTAACTTAGGCATCAAAGAGCCTTGCGCCACTCAGCCAGGGTCCTCTGACCGTTTGTTCTTCCCCTTTCAGGCTTTGAGGCAGCTGACCTTCATCTTATGTTCGGATAAGTCCTTTCAGGCACCCCATAATTCTGTGAGTTATTATTTTTGCACTTACAATTGGCGCCGTCTATGGGAAAGTATTAGCCCAATCTTCCCAAATAACATGCCTCCAAAAGCTAGGAAAGGCGGAGAGTCTTCAAGAGCGATGGTCCAGCTACCAGGCCCGTTGGCGGACGCTCCTCCTTAAAGGCGATCCGGGGCGGGGCTTGGCGTGTCTACAGGCGAGGAGCGCCCGGACTCGCGCAACTTCGTCCCAGTTCCATTCCTAGAGCAAGTTGAGGATTCGTCCCCGGGCGAGGAAGTCATGCCTTCCCGACAGGACGAACTGCGACAGGAACGTCCCCAAAAGGACAAAGCCGTAGCAGTCGACAGGTCACACCGTCCACGACACCCTCGCTGACGGAGGGGATGTCGCAGCTCAAAACGCCCTTATCCAGGAGCAGGAGAAGTTAATTCCGCTAGCTCCAGCAGCAACTGAGAGCAGCAGGAGCTACCCTCGTTAAGGCAGCCCTCCGGGTGCCAAGGCGAGAAGAAAGCCACCCAGAGCAAGGCAGTCCAGTCCTCCCACGAGGATTTGAGAGCTTATCTGGACGAAAAGCGCGGTCGAGCCCACGACGAAGGCTCCAGCAACAGTCGAAGCCATCATGGCCGAGACAGCCGAGCTCGCAGCCATCACAGTCGAGGCCACTCGAAGCGGAAGTCAGAAGCACTGTCACGAGAGAAGGATGACAAGCAGGAATGGCTCGACAAGCGTATTAAGCTGGCGGTTCAGCACAACTTGGAGATGGCTGGACTCGCCCAAGACCAGCAAGATATCTGCGGCCCCCGCGGATCTGGGGGTCTCCCCCTTTACACGGGACATCAAGGAGACTCCCTGCCCAAGAAGTTCTTCAGTTCCGCGATTCGTCCTCTACGACAGAGTCTCGGATCCTGCCGCTCATCTCCGACATTTCTCTCAGAGGATGTCCATTTGGGGGGTTGAGGGGCACCTCAATTGCAAAATCTTCTCCTCCAGTCTGGGCGACCTCCCCCTGAAGTGGTTCTGTGCCCTCCTAGAGAAATCCATCTCGAGTTGGAGACAGCTCCAGCTCTCCTTCTTGAAGAAGTTTTAGGCCTACAGTGTCGTCCCCAAGACCGATGCTGATATACTGGCCCTGAAGATGAAGTAGGGCGAAAGCATCACCTAGTTCGCCCAAACGGTTCTGGGCAACTTACAGCCAAATCGAAGTCTCCAAGGATGAAGTAGCAGTTTTTGCCTTCCAAAATGCCCTGTTACCAGGGAACGAGCTCAGGAAAGACCTGGCCGGAGACCCCGTAACCTCCGTGCCAGCCTTGATGTCCAGGATAAAGCGCTATGTCGCCCGGGAGGAAGATGATATTCGGGCCTGAGAAAGCCACGGCGCGGGACACAAGGATAAGGGCAACCAGCCCCATAAGAAGGACAAGAAGCCTTTTCGGAAAGAAGAGCCGAACCAAGCTTGGGTTTCGACCTCGGCAAAGACCCCAGCATCCAAATCTGGGGGCAGCAGGAAGCCCAGGCCTCCCTCCAATTCTTATCAAGCTGTGAGCACCATCTTCAGGGAGCCGATCCATCAGATCATGAACAAGATCAAGCACAGACCATTCTTCAGCTGGCCTCGGCCCATGCAGGGCGACCCCTCCTCCCGTGACCAGGACAGGTTTTGCGCCTACCACAAGCAAAACGGGCATAAAATCGAGGAGTGCAGGATCCTGAAGTCGCACCTGGAGAAGCTCGCCAAGGAGGGCCACCTGAAGGATTACATCAAGACAGGAGATGCTGGCAGCGGCCGAACTCATCAGAGTACTGACAAGGACCCAGACAGCGATGAATCTGAAAAGATCATCAATGTCATCCATCTGGCACCCTCAATGCCTTTTCCCTCAGCTAGAGGCAGCACCCAGGCTCATGCCAAGGCCAGGCAGGCCTCTCATGGGAAAGAGGTGATGAGGGCCGAGCTCGGACCAGCGCCCAAGAGAGCGCGGCGCGAGCGGCCAGCTATTTTATTTTCGGATAAGGACCTTGAGGGAGTGCAGCATCCCCATAACGATCCCCTACTCCTGACGATGAAGCTGCGAGACTTCACAGTGAAAAGAATCCTTGTCGACTCCGGCAGTTCATCCGAGATCCTCTACTACGGATGCTTCAAGAAGATGGGACTCTCGGAGGTTGATTTAAAAAAAGCTCGTACGCCCCTGATAGGGTTCAGCGCCAAACCTGTCTACCCTAAAGGAAAGATCACTCTGGAGACCAGGGTGGGCGGAGCCTCTGTGATGACCGACTTCCTAGTAGTGGACGCCCCTTCCCCATATAAATCTATTATGGGCAGGACGTGGCTCCACAGTATGGAAGCAGTTCCCTCCACTTTCCACCAGAAGCTGAAGTTCTTGCTTGATTACAAGGAGGGCGGGATGGAAGTGATTACTGTGGACGGGGATCAGCAGCTGGCCAGGCAATGTATGATGGCCGTAGTCCCTGGGGAGAAGGAACCGGGGCAGGTGCATATGGCAGAACTCGAGAGGGAGCTGGACGAGATCGGCCGAGATCCTGACAAGAAGAGCATTGAAGATCTAGCCGAAGTCAGGATCGATCCACTCGACCCAGACAGATTCTTCCTGCTCGGCAGCCAGCTCCCCGACCCCGAGAAAACCGAGCTCTCGAGATTCCTGATGCAGAACAGGGATGTCTTCGCTTGGACTCCGGGCGAAATGCCTGGGATCGACCCTGAGGTTATGTGCCACAAGCTGAACATAGATCCCAACCACAAGCCAGTGGTGCAGAGGGCCCGTAGGACCGGGTTGCAGCAGAAAGAAGCCGTGGTCGAGGAGGTCGACAGGTTGCTAGAGGCAGGCGCAATCAGGGAGGTCCGGTACCCGGTCTGGCTAGCCAATACGGTGGTGGTCAAGAAGAAAACCGGCAAGTAGAGGGTGTGCATCGATTTCACCGACCTTAACAGAGTTGCCCGAAGGATAGCTTCCCGCTTTCGAAAACTGATCAGATGATCGACGCCATTGTTGGCCATGATAGGATGAGCTTCCTCAATGCTTACCAAGGCTACCACCAGATCCCGATGTTTGAGCCGGGCGAGGAGAAGACTGCATTCATAACCCCCCGCGGCACTTACTGCTACAGGGTGATGCCCTTTGGATTGAAGAACGCAGGGGCAACCTACCAGCATCTCGTCACAAAGATGTTCCAGGCTCAGCTCGGCAAAAACCGTCGAAGTCTACATTGACGACATGGTTGTCAAATCCAAGCAGTCGCACGACCACCTGGCGGACCTGGCTCAAGTCTTCGACATCCTCCGAGAGTTCAAGCTCAAGTTGAACGCCTCTAAATGCGCTTTCAGCGTCGCTTCCGGTAAATTCCTAGGAAGTCTAGTGACACGGAGGGGGATAGAAGCCAACCCAGATCAGATCACGGTGATCTTGGGAATCCGGAGCCCGACTACTACCAAGGAGGTCCAAAAGCTAACTGGCGTAGCCGCAGCACTCAACCAATTCATCAGCAGATCATCAGATAAGTGCCAGCCTTTCTTTCAGCTCTTAAGAAAGAATTTAAAATTTCAATGGACCCCTGAGTGTGACCAAGCACTCAAAACTTATCTTTCTTCACCACCACTACTCTCTACCCCAACTCAGAGAGAGACTTTATATTTGTATCTGGCAGTCTCGGATCACGCGGTGAGCTCTGTCCTTATCAGAGAGGATGGCGAAACACAAAAGCCAATCTATTACATGAGCAAGATACTCCTTGATGCCGAGACCAGATACCTTTTGCTTGAGAAACTCGCGCTGGCACTCATCAGTGCCTCCCGCAAGCTCTCTTACTATTTTCAATCTCACACCATTGTGGTTATTACAGAGCATCCGCTCTGGTCCATCTTCAAAAAAGCTGACTTTTCAGGAAGAATCTCAAAATGGGCGGTCGAATTGAGACAGTATGATATTCAGTACCGTCCCAGGACTGCGATCAAAGCCCAGATTCTAGCAGATTTCATTGTTGAGTTCGTCTTTCCGAGCTCGGCTTCGACCCAGCCTGGCACCGAACTGGGGGGCATAGGGCATGAGAATGGAGTCACCGAGGTTGACCAACTTTCTCAGAACCAAGTCCTTAACTCGGCATGGAGAGTCTTCGTCGACGGCTCGTCTACCTCCAAGAGAGCTGGCGCAGGCATAGTCCTCCAATCGCCAGAAGGACTGGTCATAGAACAAGCCTTGACCTTGGACTTCAAAGTGACGAACAACGAAGTCGAGTACGAAGCTCTGATTGCAGGACTGAACAGCGCCCGAGTCCTCGGAGCTCGGCAATTGGTGGTCTTCAGCGATTCACAACTGGTAACTAGCCAGCTAACTGGAGACTACCAAGCCCGGGACGACAGGATGGCGGCCTATTTAGCCCTCGTAAAGAAACTACTCACCCATTTCCAAATAGCCGAGGTCAGACAGATCTCTAGAGATACTAACACGCACGCTGTTACGCTCGTAAATCTGGCCTCCGCTGTCGAAGCAGGAAAGAAAAGAACCATTGAGGTTGGGTCGATACCGAGATCAAGCTTAGAGCTCCATTCATCTTGGCAGGTTCTGTGCCTTGATCTCGGCCCAAGCTGGATGGACCCGATCATTTCTTACCTCAAGGACGATCAGCTCCCCGAAGACAAGGACAAAGCTCACCGGATCAGACTCAAGGCAGCTCGATTCTGGCTATCCCCTGAAGGCAAGCTCTACAGAAAATCCTTCACAGGTCCCTACCTCCAATGCGTCCATCCAAGCAAGGTTGGTGACTTTTCGTATAAAATCCACGAAGGAATTTGCGGGAGCCACATCGGAGGACGGTCGCTGGCCTATCGAGCTATAAGCCAAGGTTACTGGTGGCCGTATATGCAGAAGGACGCGCAGGTATACACCAGGAAATGCAAAAAGTGTCAGAAGTTCTCCCATTCTCTTCATCAGCCAGCACAGGACCTGAGGCCCCTCTCTAGTCCATGGCCCTTCGCTCAATGGGGGCTGGACATCGTTGGACCTCTCCACCGGGCTCCAGGAAACAAAAGATGGTTGATAGTTGCTATTGATTATTTCACGAAGTGGGTAGAAGCTGAACCGCTGTCCTCCATCACTAAGAGGGACTCCAAGAATTTCGTGTGGAAAAACATCATAACAAGGTTCAGCATCCCCAGGACCCTAATCTCGGACAATGGGACTCAGTTCGACTCCAACTTCTTTAGAGACTTCTGTCAAAGGCATGGCATCAGGAACCACTACTCCACCCCGGCGTACCCGCAAAGCAATGGTCAGGCCAAAATTTCTAACAAAGTACTGCTTGACGGCCTGAAGAAGCGATTGGACAGAGTGAAAGGAAGATGGGTAGAGGAGCTCCCCAGCGTATTATGGGCGTATAGGACAACCCCGAGGCGTTCTACTTCGGCGACACCTTTCTCTCTGGCCTATGGGATGGAGGCGGCCATTCCCTTGGAAATTGGCCTCCCTGCCCTGAGAACATAGCTTGTCGACCAAGGCCAAAACGAGATGAACTTGGCAATGGAGCTGGACCTAGCCGACGAGCACCGAGAAGCAGCGGCCATACGACTGGTCGACTATCAGCAGCGGCTAGCCAGAGGATACAACGAAAGGGTCAAGGAGAGGAGTTTCTCAGTAGGAGAACTGGTCCTGAAGAAGACCCTCCCAGCTGACAGAGATCCAAACGAAGGCAAACTAGCCCCGAACTGGCATGGCCCGTTCAGGGTGGTTTCAGTGGCAGGGCGATCTTCTTACAAACTCGAAAACTTGGAAGGCAGGCAGTTGCCGAGACCATGGAATGCATCCCACTTAAAGAAGTTCTTTTTCTAAGATGTAATGAGAGTCTCACGATCAATAAAAGCAACATTTGCCTTGTCACCAATCTGTAACAACTTATCTGAGTTCGGCAGCTTCGGGTTCATACACCCTGGGACTGACCTCGGGTTCATACACCCAGTCTTCCCTAAACTTTGGGTTCACGCACCCATGGACTGACTCAGGGTTCATACACCCAGTCGCTCCTAAAACTCTGGGTTCATACACCCTGGGACTGACCTCGGGTTCATACACCCAGTTTTCCCTAATCTTTGGGTTCACGCACCCATGGACTGACTTAGGGTTCATACACCCAGTCGCTCCTAAAACTCTAGGTTCATATACCCTGGGACTGACCTCGGGTTTATACACCCGGTCTTCCCTAAACTTTGGGTTGACGCACCCATGGACTGACTTAGGGTTCATACACCCAGTCGCTCCTAAAACTCTGGGTTCATACACCCTGGGACTGACCTCGGGTTCATACACCCAGTCTTCCCTAAACTTTGGGTTCACACACCCAGCAACTGAGTTAGGGTTCATACACTCAGTCGCTCCCAAAACTCTGGGTTTATACACCCTCCGAGATCAATCCCGGACTCAGGCTCACACAGCCGAGATCCTCGAAGTTCTGGGCTCATCTCGGCCAATAGCTGTCCTTAAAGGACAAAGCAGTAAAGTGCAGAAAAAAGCAGTGCAAGCACAGAAATGTAGAAAAAAGCAGTGCAAGCGCAGAAATGCAAAAAAAAAAAAAAATAGTGGAAGCACAGAAAAACTGTAGAGATACAGAATACACAGTTCATTTGGGTTAGAAACTTCATTTTTTATTAAGTGTATTTTCCCCATTACGTAAGTTGCAGAAAAGCAAAATACAATAAGGAGGCTCGCAGTCTTCTGAAAACAGAAAAAGAAGGGAAGCTGGGAGATTCTGATCTTCACTGGTCTGCTGCTTGGAGATTTTGATCTTCATTGATCTTTAGCCTGGAGGCTTCTCGATCTGGTCCTCAGTGCCAGGAGCTCTGCAATACCCTATGGTTAGTTAGACCAAAGTTTGCAAACAAGCTCAAGCTCCTGGTCTACTGTCGATGCTTGGATCGCCACAGAGCAAAGTCTTCAACCAAGCCGGGAGGCTTCGCGATCTGGTCCTGAATGCCACACAAGACCCTGCAGAATCAAGTTGGCAATGAACTACCAGCCGCATCGACAGGAGTTGATCTCCTCGCAGCCGCATGGGCGGGAGTTGGCCGTGGACCCGCGTTCAGAGAACGCATGGTCCACGGGGACCATATTCAGAGAACGCGCAGACCACGACCACAAGGGACAGTGCCCGGAAAGAGTTGTGTTCATTCGCAGAAGATTCACTCAGGGCAAGGATACCCAAGCAACTTCTAGAGGGCGAAACTGCAACAATGTCTAGCAGGGGCAGACGGATCCTCATGATTATAAAAAACAAGATGGGGCGCTACTGGTTTAGTCCTTTTTTCTCCCTTCTTTGGCAGGCTTGCCGCCCCTATTTATAGGAGGAAGAAGGGCTCGGTACTCAAGGGCCCATTAATGGGGAGAGGTCTCCCATGCCTCGTGTGGAGCACACGTTTTCTACAAATTGACCGACGGTTCCGATGGTGACACGTGGAGCCATCTGCTCGTTTTTCGCATCGGCCGTACCGTTGTACTTAATGCTATTTATGAGCCTCAGAATGCGGGATATCGGAGCGGATAACCATGAAGACCGTTAGGTACCCTCTTTCAACTCAGAACTCTCACGTCACGGCATTCAGCCGGACTCAAAAACGAAGGAGCCGAACTCAAAAAGAAGAAATAAGAAAGCTCAATTGATCAAATTGGTTTTTCATTCAAAAGGCAAGAGATTACAAGTAGGTTCACTTTACATTTCCAAAAGATAAAAAGACTACAATCTGAAAGCAGAGAATACAATGTTAAAAAAAAAGTGCAACGACCTCAGCAACTTGGTCAGTGCCCTCATTGCTTCTCCAAAGGACCGGCGGTCTCGGCAGCACCCACGACCGTCTCTGGAGCATCACCTGCAAGAGGGGCAGATGGAGCATCGCCTACAGAAGGGGCGGGTGGAGCATTGTCCGCTGGAGGAATAGGTGGAGCACCGTCCAGGAGAGGGTCAGTAGCAGGAGCTTCAACCTGGGCACTCTCAGTCGGCGAAGCGGGACTCGGCTCGGGTTCCATGCCATAGTACTTCGACAGGTTCTGATAGACCGGGTGGTCTTCAGGAACCCCCGCCTGTCTCAATGCGGCCAGACATCCCTCCTCGAACAGAATGGAGGTTATCTCCTCCACCTGTCTTTCATACTCCTCCGTGGCCTGGTCCACTCCCTTCTGAGGGCTTCGGCCTGCAGTGAGGACTTGAGGTCAGAATTCTCCTTCTGCATCCGCTCCACTTCGGCATGCTGAGCCGTCAGTCTGGCGTTTTCCCTTTGAAGCTTCTCCACTTCGGCACGTTTAGCGAGCACTTCGGCATGCTGCCTCGTCGATTCTGCCGCCGAATCTGCCTTCAATTTTGCCAGCTCCGTCTCCAGCTCGGCCAGCCTTTTCGTCTTCACCCAGATCTCACCCCTCAATTGATGGGTTGTCGATGTGAGATCGGTGATACTGACCAGTGCCACCTCCAGCTGTGCATCCGTCTCGGCATTGCTTTTCTTCAAGTCCGCTAGCTCCTTCCACAGTTTCTCCCTTTCGGACTCCAGTTGAGTAATCCTGGAGACATTTTTGTCACTCCTTTCCACCACCAACTGGAGCCTCTGCACATTCTGCAAAAGAAAATGAATCAGACGGGGGCAGCCGAAATAAAGTACAGCAGAAGGGCATCAAGAATACTTACAAGGAGAGCAGCTTGGATCGCTGAGGCCAGCAGACTCTCGTTGTCGAACTTTGTGTGCTGCTCCATATCACACGGAAGGGCACAGGCTTTGGCAAGAGCCCCGATGACGAGAGGGTTCCTTAATACCCGGTCCTCCGCATTTAAGGGCTTCCCAGGCTGACTCTCCAGCCTCGGCCTCCACGTTGTCGGGGCAACACGAGGTCCGGAGGCCGATCTGGACCCTTGCCCTGCAGGGACGCTGAGATCGCAAACGGTCTCGGCAGCAACCCTGCTCGCTGGCGCACTCTTTTCAGGCGGAGCATTACCTCCAGAAGCACGTGCAGGCGTCTTGCCTTTATAGGCCTGCTCGGCCCCCGAGTCTTTCTCCCCCGCCTTGGACTTCTTTCTAGGCGGAGACCTGTCCCTCGTGCGATCCGGAGAGCATCTTCGCGCTCCCTCGCTCAGTGTAATGACGAGGGCGGAGGAAACAGCAACGCCCCCGAGCCCGAGGCCGCGCGGGTGCTGGTAAAAGAAGGCGTTACGGAAGATGAAGACCCGCGCCTGAACTTGGCCGCCAGATCCTTGGTTCCTGGCACGCGTGAGCTGCCTTCCATCCTCTCCTCTTGGTCGGATGTGTAAGCCTCCACAGCCTCCCTCAAGCTCGAAGACTCCGAACCGGTGGAAGAGGACGCTTCGGCACCAGATGCAGCCCGGCTAGCAACTGGATCGGTTAGAGGAATACCCCTAGGAATGGCCAAGGTAACGGAAGGAAAATCAGCCTGCAGCTCGTCCTCCTGCACTGCTCCAATCCTTTTATAGTGGCCGCGATACCTCTGCGCGTAGCCTAGCAGTTTCCAGGCCGACCTATTCTCATGCCCGACGTACTTTTCGACCTTTCCGTGGTCGGCGATGTTCTTCTTCCAACCATCGCTCACCGCTCGGCGCTGCCTCTCTCTCAGTTCTGCACAACAAAGAAAGGGCATCAGTTCGGCAATTCAAGGATGAACAAAATAAGCAAAATGGAAGGGCGATATTTACTTAGGACGGCCCCGAGATGGCGAGGGACCCTGAGCGTCCTGTTCTCATCGGCGCCGAACTCCTAGTGCCCCAAGATGCAGAATAGGTCATCCTCGGCATTCTTACCAGAATCCTCCAAGGCCAAGACGAAGCCCTTTCGGAGTTGCTACACCCGAAGATAGTAGTTGGCTCCCCCAGCCTTACAGATGTCGTACACATCCTCGATGTCGTGGACACCAAGGTTGATCCCCAAAATCTCATTTAATTTCGCCGTGCCCATGACGACTTTATAGCCGTTGGGCATCAGCTGGCAGGGGGCAAGAGACCAAGCGCTGAGGCAGGCCTTGAGCAGGGGATGTAGGGGGAATCTAACCCCGCCCTCGATCACAGAGATCAAAGAGAACGGCATCCAGCCGCTAGACCAACAGCGCAGGGCGTGGTCACGGGGAGTCGCCGGCTTGAGGCGGACCCCCTCCGGGATATTAAACGTCGCCCTAAACCTAGCCATACCCTCAGGCGTCTCTAACTGAAACCTAGGGCTGGCCATTTCTACAGCCTAGAAGAAGAAGGCGAAAAGAAAAACCCTAAGAGGAAAAAACCCTAAAAAGACAGGGGCACGAAGTCACTTACTGGAAAAGAAGGGCGAGTCAGGAACAGGAATCAGCCTGGGCACGCCTTGCGGTCGTCCTCGCCTGAGCTTATGGGAAGATCTTGAGAAGAAAGACGAAGACCAGAACAAGGATCAGAGGCGAAGGCAAAGAAATCAGAAGAGGAGATGGAGAAAGGACGACCCTATTTATAAGGGAAGGAAGCCCTTCTTGGGCGCCGTTCAAGAATTCGAAAAGACAGCATCACGATCCGCGCCTATCTCATCAATTTGACGGCAAAGTCAGTGATGAAGTGACACGTATCACTCCCGGCTCGCTTTCTATGAGAAGCAGGGCGCGACATTGATTAACTGGAAGAGTCGAAACGACGCCAGCAATGATCAAACATCTCAAGACAGACTCTCTAGCTTCCGACCTCTAAAAGCTAGGGCCCCTAGGAAGTCACAAGCTAGGGGCAATTATGTGGGAAGATTTTCAAGACACTGGGATTATGCTGATCTCGGCTATAAGATATCAATTAGCACGCTCACGTGCCATCCAGACACACCTCGGCCGCCGGGATAAAGGCCTCAGCTGAAACCAGACTGACTTCGGCTGCCAGTGCCGAGCTCGGCTACCAAGGTTGACCTCGGCTGAGAGCCTGACCCCGGCCGAAGGAGCCGGGACAGAAGCCGAGATGAAGAAGAACCCTTCTCACGCCCCACGCCCGCCATGTCATTGGACACGTGGCAAAATAGGGGCGCGAGCTAGTGGGACAGATGCGACCTCCCAACCGTCCACAATCTTCGCCAGATCGCTGACAGGGTGGCATCCAGCTGCTGTAGCCAAATCAGGGCAGAGTCGAGGATGGATCCGATGGGACCTCTATCGCCAAAGGCGTCCAACATGATCTGGCCCAACATGACATGCATTTAATGAAATGTGGACTGATCGGACTGGCAATAAATGCTTTGTGGGCTGTGATGGACCCGCATTTAATTACTTTGTGGGTTAATGAGAGCTTCCCTATCAAATCAAGGGGCCCACTCCAAGATATCAGGTATAGTTCTCTATAAATAGGATAACATTCCATAACACAGCTACGCAATATACGCATACTAGAGCTGTTACTCTGCCTCTCTTCTTCCTCTCCTTCCTTAGTTTAGTTCATACACTAACTTAGGCATCGGAAAGCCTTGCACCACTCAAGCTAGGGTCCTCTGACCATTTGTTCTTCCCCTTTCAGGCTTTGAGGCAGCTGACCTTCATCTTATGTTCGGATAAGTCCTTTCAGGCACCCCATAATTTTGTGAGTTATTATTTTTGCACTTACAATTAGCATTACTTAATTATGCTTAGCCATTAGAGATGCATGGTTAGATCCTATTTGAGTGATTTTGTGGGTTACAATGATATTTGGATAGTTTTGGAAAGTTTGAGGAGTTTCGTACCAAGTTCCATACTTGTAAGAGCCTAGTTTAGATTTCGGGGAATACCAGTGGTATTTTTGAAAATTTAAAAAAATTACCGTTTTAGGTGCAAAGTTAGGTCTCGTCATATCCAACAACTTTGATGTTCAACTCATGTCCATTTGAGGTCCATAAAACCCAATTTTGAACCCGACACCATTTTCAAGGAGGTATTTGTAACTCTAAAATTTTGACCTTTTGCAATCTGTCTCCAAAGATTCTAAATGTAGGCTAGTTGGAAACTTCTTTTAATTTGGAGTGTTTTTTGTTCTTTGCCCAAGCCCGTCCAAGGCTTGGAAAGCCCCCGTTTAGCCATCTCAAGCACAACCGATTAAGTTGTGACAAACTTGTAAATTCTCAGACTTTCTTTGGTGTAAACCAACCCTAAAATCTAGCTCTCTCATTTTGCATGACCATAGTCCTTCCTCTCTTCATCTTCCATTGCTTGATCTTGAAAGTCTAGAATACAAACCCTTACGGGGTGTGAATTGGGTGAGCTTAATTTTAGTGACCAATTATGCTAAATTTTAACTCTTTAAAACAAGTGGGCACAAGTGATGATTCTATGAAAATAATGTGCGGAAGCTATCAAGATAAGTCACCATAAAGCATTCATCATAACACAACTATGTATAGTGGTTCGACAAAATGCCTACATCCACTCCCGGCTTGTGTTCCTACACCGCCAGAATTCCATTATCAATTTATGCTTTTCAATAGGCTAAGTAAAAAACTTTACATTATGCTTTTCAATAGGCTAAGAAATAACCTTTACAATATGCTTTGAAAAGGCTACGCAATAACCCTACAATATTCTTTTCTAAGCTAAACAATAACATTTACAACTTTAAAGATTTTCTTTCTAAAATGTGTCTAAAATACACTCAAAGAGATACAATTTATGCTCAATACATTGCCTCAAAGATAGGTGGATATGAAAGTGAAATTACAACTGACACATACACTTAATGATGCAAAGATGATTGCTCAATGTGTATGTATGATCCCTACAATCAAATTTGAAAATGTAGCTCATCTATGTATGCCCAAAGCATTTGAAAGTTTAAATCACAAAAATATTTTGATTAAGGCAAAATACTAATCACATGTGTTTCAAACGAACAACTTGAAAAAGCATTACTAATAAGCTATACATGTTTTGTAAAGTTTTAAAGCCAATACATGTGAAATATGAACTTGTTATTTCCAAAAGCAAATTAGTTTAATTATGAGTTTAAGGTATGGAAAACAACAAACTAAAGATTCAACCAAGTATGATGATCGTGCCCCAAGTGTAGGGTCGTCACAATGTAGATAAAACCCCGGTCAGTCCGAGGTCGATCCACAGGGAGCCAATGATCGCAGTGCACCTGTCCTATTGGAAAACAAGTGCTAGCCTAATAAAAATCTATACAAAAATCCATCAACTACTAATCTGAAAATTAATTAATTACAACCAATTACATCAAAAGAAATTCTTAATCTAAAATACCTAATTAAAAAAAACTAATCTAAAAGGCACATAAAACCACAACCAACATAAAAATAATTAGCAAACCAAATGGAGATGTAGAAAATTCAGAAATAATTAAATCAAAATCCAGAATTGAATAATAGCCTTGCAATCTAATGTTTAGTGTTTAGTTGTTTTCTAAATACTGAGAATATGGGCGACTTCATTCAAGATCCAAAATCTAAAAACTCAGGTTTATTAATATTTGAGAAATTCCAAAAAGACTCTAGTCTCCTTCAAATATTTTCAGTATTTAGCGGCTTTGAAGCATGCAATATATCATTCAAAAATAAGGCATCACAAAGATATAAATAAAGAAAATAAATCAATAAATTAAAAATCAGATTTTGAATTTGTAAGTGCAAAAAATGTGACTCACAAGATTAGGGGGTGCCTGATAGGACTTATCCAAATGAAAGAAGATGATCAGCTGCCTCAAAGCTTGAAAGGGAAGAACAAACAGTCAGAGGACCCTTGCCTGGGCGGTGCAAGGCTCTCCGATGCCTAAGTTAGTGTATGAACTTGAACTAAGGAAGGAGAGGAAGAAGAGAGGCATAGTAACAGCTCTCAAGTGTGTAGGTTGCATACCTTGGTTATGGAATGGGGTCCTATTTATAGAGGACTCTTGATGATATTTTGGATGATATTTTGGAGTTGGTCCCTTGATTTGATAGGGAAACTCTTATGAGCCCACAAAGTAATAAATGCGGGTCCATCTCAGCCCACATTGCATTTATTGCCAGTCCGATCAGCCCACATTGCATTTAATGCATGTCATGTTGGGCCAGATCATGTTGGACGCCTTTGGCGGTAGAGGTCCCATCGGATCCATCCTCGGGCCTTACCCTGATTTGGCTACAGCCGCTGGATACCGCCCTGTCAGCGATCTGGCGAAGATTGTGGACGGCTGGGATGTCGCATCTGTCCCTCTGGCTCGCGCCCCTATTCTGCCACATGTCTGATGATGTGGCGGGCGTGGGGCGCGAGAGGGGATTCTGCTTCATTTCGTCTTCCGTCCCGGCTTTTTTGGCCGAGGTCAGGCTTTCCGCCGAAGTCGATCCCTGGTATCCGAGCTCGGCGCTGGCAACCAATGTCAGTCTGATTTCGGCTGAGGCCTCTGTCCCGGCAGCTGAGGCGTGTCTAGATGGCACATGGATGGCACATGAGAGTGCTAATTGACATCTTATAGTTGAGATTAGCATAATCCTGGTGTTTTGAAAATCTCCCCACACAATTGCCCCATAGCTTGCGACTTCTTAAGGGCTCTAGCCTTTAGGGGTCAGAAGCTAGAGAGTCCGTCTGGAGATATCTTGATCATTGCTGGGCGCCGCTTCGACTTCCCTGAGGCAATAAATATCGTGTCCCGTTCGCCCCGGGAAATGAACCGGTGGTTACACGTGTCGTTTCTTCATTGATTGTGCCGTCAAATTGATGAGACAGGCGCGGATCGCGAAACTTGTCTTTTCGAATTCTTAAATGGCGCCCAAAGAGGGCTTCATTCCCTTATAAATAGGATTGTCTTCCTCTGCTCTTCTTTTTTTATCTTCTCTTCTGATTTTCTTTGCCCTTGCCTTTGATTCCTGCTCTGGCCTTCGTCTGTCTTCTCAAGACCTTTCCATAGTGCTCTGGCGAGGATGATCGCAAGGCGTGCCCAGACTGATTCCTGATCCGTCCTTCTATTTCAGTAAGTGACTTCGTGCCCCTATCTTTTTTAGGGTTTCCTTTCACCTTCTTCTTCTTGTAGAGATGGTCACCCCTAGTTAGATACGCCTGAGGGCATGGCTAGGTTTAGGGCAACGTTCAATATCCTGGAGGGGGTCCGCCTCAGGCCAACGACTCCCTGTGACCACGCCCTGTGCTGCTGGTCCAGCGGCCGGATGCCGTTCCCTTTGATCTCTGTGATCGAGGGCGGGGTCAGATTCCCTCTACATCCCCTGCTTAGAGCCTGCCTTAGCGCCTGGTCCATCACCCCTTGCCAGCTGATGCCCAATGGCTTCAAAGTCAACATGGGCACGGCGAAATTGAATGAGATCTTGGGGATCAACTTAGGCATCCACGATATCGAGGATGTGTATGACATCTGCAAGGCTGGGGGAGACAACTGTTATCTTTGGGTGAAGCAGCTCCGAAAGGGCTTTGTCCTGGCCTTGGAGGATTCTAGTAAAAACGCCGAGGAAGATCTCTTCTGTGTTTCGGGGGAATGGGAGTTTGGCGCCGGTGAGGACAGGACGCTCAGGGTCCCTTGCCATCTCGGGGCCGTCCCAAGTAAACACCGACTCATCATTCTGCTCCTTTTGCTTAACTTTTGTATTGCCAAACTAATACTGTTGTTGTTTACTGTGCAGAACTGCGAGCGAGGCACCGCCAAGTGGTAAGCGACGGTTGGAGAAAGAACGTCGCCGACCACAGGAAGGTCAAAAAGTACACCAGGCACGTGAACAGATCGGCCTGGAAAACTGTTAGGGTACACGCCGAGGTATCGTGGCCATTACAGGAGGACTGGGGCGGTGTCAGAGGACGAGCTGCAGCCTGATCTCCCTCCTGTTACTGTGGCCGTGCCTGCGGGCGTTCCTCTGATCGATCCTGCTGTGAGTCGAGCTGCGTCTGGCGCTGAGGCATCTACTTCTTCCAGTTTGGGGTCTCCGAGTCTAAGGGAGGTCGTGGTGGCTTACTTATCCAACCAGGAAGAAAGGATGGAGGGCAGCTCAAAAGTGCCAGGAACCAAGGATCTGGCGGCCAAGTTTAGGCGTGGATCCTCTTCTTCTGCAACGCCTTCAACTGCCAGCACCCGTGTGGCTCCGGGCTCGGGGGGCGCTGCTGTTACTTTTGCCCCTGCCACTACACCGAGCGAGGGAGCGCGGAGGCGCTCACTGGATCGCCCGAGAGAGGGGTCTCCGCCCAGGAAGAGGTCCAAGGCGGGGGAGAAAGACTCAGGGGCTGAACAGGCCCTGAAAAGCAAGATGCCTGTGCGTGCTTCTGGAGGCAAGGCTCCGCTCGAGAAGAGGGCGCCAGTGAGTAGGGCTGCTGCCGAGACGGCTTGCGACCTCAGCGTCATTGCAGGGCAAGGGTCTGGATCGGCCTCTGGACCTCGTGCTGCCTCGGCGGCGTGGAGGCCTAGATTGGAGACTCAGCCCGGGAAACCTTTGAACGTGGAGGACTGGGTGCAGGGGAATTCTCTCGTCATCGGGGCCCTCGCCAAAGCCTGTGCCCTACCGCGTGACATGGAGCAACACGCGAAGTATGACAATGAGAGTCTGCTGGGCTCGGCGATCCAGGCTGCTCTCCTGGTAAGTACCCTTGATGCTCTTTTGATGTATTTCATTTCGGCTGCTTCCATCTGACTTTTTTTTCTTTTATAGAATGTGCAGAGGCTCCAATTGGTAGTAGAAAGGAGCGACAAGAACGTCTCCAGGATCACCCAACTGGAGTCTGAGAGGGATAGATTGAAGAAGGAGCTGGCAGACCTGAGGAAGAACAGGGCCGAGGCAACTGCACAGCTGGACGTGGCGCGGGTCAGCATCACTGATCTCACCTCGACAATCCATCAGTTGAGGGGTGAGATATGGGTCAAGACGAAAAGGCTAGCCGAGCTGGAGATGGAGCTGGCCAGAGCGAAGGCTGATTCGGCGGCAGAGTCGATGAGGCAGCGTGCTGAAGTGCTAGCTAGGCGCGCCGGAGTCGAGAGGCTTCAGAAAGAAAACGCCGAACTGAAGAAGGAGAACGCTGACCTCAAGTCCTCTCTGCAGACCGAGGCCCAATCTTTCTTTCAGAAGGGGGTGGACCAGGCCACAGAAGAGTACGAGAGGCAGGTGGAGGAGATCACCTCCATTCTGTTCGAGGAGGGGTGCCTGGCCGCACTGAAGCGAGCAGGGGTTCCTGAAGACCACCCGGTCTATCAGAACCTGCCAAAGTATTCTGGTCCAGAACCCGAGCCGAGTCCCGCTCCGCTGGCCGAGAGTGTCCAGGTGGATGCTCCTGCAACTAGCCCTCTTCCGGTCGGTGCTCCAACTATTCTTCTAGCTGGCGACGCTCCGGCTGCATCTTCTGCGGGCGACGCTCCTTCTGACCCTTTTGCGGGTGATGCACCAGAGAAGGCTGTGGTTGTCGCCGAGACCGCCGGTCCATCGGAGACAGTAATAGTGCTGGTGGTGTCGCCGAAGCCCCTGTAGCTTCTTGATCATTGTATTTTTCCTACTTTCATACTTGTAGTTTTTCTATCTTTTTGGAATGTAATGTGAACCAGCTTGTAGTCTTCTTCACTTTTAATGAAAAGCAAAGCTTCTTCACTTGTGTTTTCTTTTTCTCCATCTTTTTGAGTTCGGCTCCTTTGTGCTTGAGTTCGGCTGAGTGCTGTGACATGACGTGAGAGTCTTGAGTTGGAGAGAGTGCCGAACGGTCTTCATGGTTATCTGCATCGATATCCCGCATTCTGAGGCCCATAAATAGTAATAAGTGCAGTGGTACGGTTGATGCGGAAAACGAGCAGATGGCTCCATGTGTCACCATCGGAGCCGCTAGTCAACTTGTAGGAGACGTGCACTCCACATGAGGCATGGGAGGCCTCACCTCATTGATGGGTCTTTGATTATTGAGCCCTTCCTCCTTCTATAAATAGAGGCAGCAGGCCTGCCATGGGAGAGAAAAAAGAACCTGAACCAGAGACCCTTCTTCTTTTTTATTTCTCCTATTGATGAGGACTTGTCCGCATCTGCCAGACGTTCTGGTAGTCTCGTTCTGTAGAACTTGTTTAGGAACTTTCGTTCTGATTGAACCTTATGCGACTGGAGACAGCTTCCTCTGGGAGGGGTTGTTGCCGGTAGTCGTGGTCTGCGCGTTCTCTGAAGATGGTCCCCGTGGACTACGCGTTCTCTGAACGCGGGTCCACGACCATCTCCCGCCTATGCGGCTGCGAGGATATCAATTCTTGCCTATGCGGCTGGGAGGTGATTATTCTCTGGGAGTTGGTTGCGCACTTGATTCTGCAGGGTCTTGTCTTGATCCTGTAGGGTCCTGTGTGGCATTCAGGACTAGATCGAGAAGCCTTCAGGTTGAAGATCTCCAAGCAGTGGACCAGGAGCTTAAGCTTATTTGCAAATTTTGGTCTCACCAACCAAAGCGTATTTTAGAGCTCCTGGCACTGAGGACCCGATCGAGAAGCTTCCGGGCTGCGGGCCAGTGAAGATCAAGACCTCCAAGCAGCGGGCCGGTGAAGATAAAGACCTCCAAGCTCCTTTCTTTTTTTGTTTTTAGAGGACCGCGAGCCTCCTTACTGTATTCTGCTTTTCTTTTCTGTAACCCATGTAATGAAGAAATTACATTCAATAAAAGAAAGAAGTTTCAGATCAGATGTACTGTATATTCTGCATTTTTGCATTCTTTTGCTTTTTTGTACTGTTTTTCTGCACTTCTGTGCTTGCACTGCTCTTTTCTTCTTTTCTGTGCTATTTTTCTACACTTTTGTGCTTGCACCGCTTTGTCTTTCAAAGACTGTTATTAGCCGAGATAAACCCAGAGTCTTGAGGATCTCGGCTGTGCGAGCCTGAGTCCGGGATCGATCTCGGGGGGTGTATGAACCCAGAGTTTAGGGAAGACTGGATGTGTAAATACGAAGTCAGTCCCAGGGTATATGAACCCAGGGTTTTAGGGGCGACTGGATGTATAAATCCTAAGTCAGTCCATAGGCACGTGAACCCAAAGTTTAGGGAAGACTGGATGTATGAATCCGAAGTCGGTCCCAAGGTGTATGAACCCAGGGTTTTAGGAGCAACTGGATGTATAAATCCTAAGTCAGTCCATGGGCACGTGAACCCAAAATTTAGGGAAGACTGGATGTATGAATCCGAAGTCAGTCCCAAGGTGTATGAACCCAAGGTTTTAGGAGCGACTGGATGTATAAATCCTAAGTCAGTCCATGGGCACGTGAACCCAAAATTTAGGGAAGACTGGATGTATGAATCTGAAGTCAGTCCCAAGGTGTATAAACCCAGGGTTTTAGGAGCGACTGGATGTATAAATCCTAAGTCAGTCCATGGGCGTGTGAACCCAAAGTTTAGGGAAGACTGGATGTGTGAATCCGAAGTCAATGCCAGGGTGTATGAACCCGAAGCTGCCGAACTCAGATAAGATGGCACAGATTGATGACAGGGCAAATGCTGCTTTTATTGATCATGAGACTTTCATTACATCTTAGAAATAAAACTTCTTCAAGTGAGATGCATTCCATGGTCTCGGCAACTGCCTGCCTTCTAAGTCTTCAAGTTTATAAGAAGATCGTCCTACCGTTGAAACCACCCTGAATGGGCCATGCCAGTTTGGGGCCAGTTTGCCTTCATTTGGGTCTCTGTCAGCTGGCAGGGTCTTCTTCAGGACCAGTTCTCCTACTGAGAAACTCTTCTCCCTGACCTTTTCATTGTATCCCCTGGCTAACCGTTGCTGATAGTCGGTCAGTCGTATGGCCACTGCTTCTCGACGCTCGTCGGCTAGGTCTAGCTCCATTGCCAGGTTCATCTCATTTCGGCCTTGGTTGACAAGCTCCGTTCTCAGGGTAGGGATGCCAATTTCTAAGGGAATGACCGCCTCCATCCCATAGGCCAAAGAGAAGGGTGTCGCCGAGGTGGATCATCTCGGAGTCATCCTGATGCCCACAACACGCTGGGAAGCTCCTCTACCCATCTCCCTTTTGCTTTGTCTAATCGCTTCTTCAGGCCGTCAAGCAGTACTCTTCGGCCTGACCATTGCTCTATGGGTACGCCGGAGTGGAGTAGTGGTTCCTGATGCCGTGCTTTTGACATAAGTCTCTGAAGAAGTTGGAGTTGAACTGAGTCCCATTGTCCGAAATCAGGATCATGGGGATGCCGAACCTCGTTATGATGTTCTTCCATACGAAATTCTTGGAGTCCCTTTCAGTGATGGAGGACAGCGGTTCAGCTTCTACCCACTTTGTGAAGTAATCTATAGCGACTATCAGCTATCTCTTGTTCCCTGGAGCTCGGTGGAGAGGTCCCACAATGTCCTGCCCCCATTGAGCGAAGGGCCATGGACTGGAGAGGGGACTCAAGTCTTGTGCTGGCTGATGAAGAGAATGGGAGAACTTCTGACATTTCTCGTATTTCCTGGCGTATACCTGAGCGTCCTTCTGCATATATGGCCACCAGTAACCTTGGCTTATAGATCTGTAGGCCAGTGACCACCCTCCGATGTGACTTCCGCAGTTTCCTTCGTGGATCTCATACAAAAAGTCGTCTACCTTGCTCGGATGGATGCATTGGAGGTAGGGACCTGTGAAGGATTTTCTGTAGAGCTTGTCTTCAGGAGATAGCCAGAATCGAGCTGCCTTGAGTCTGATTCGGTGGGCTTCATTCTTGTCTTCGGGGAGCAGGTCGTCCTTTAGGTAAGAGATGATTTGGTCCATCCAGCTCGGGCCGAGATCAACGCACAGGACTTACCGAGATGAATGGAGCTCTAGGCTTGATCTTGATATCGATCCAACCTTAGCGGTCCTTTTCTTTCCTACTTCGACAGCGGAGGCCAGGTTTGCAAGCGCATCAGCATGCGTGTTGGTATCTCTGAAGATTTGCCTGACCTCGGCTGTCTGGAAATGAGAGAGTGGTTTCTTCGTGAGGGCTAAGTAGGCCGCCATCCTGTCGTCCCTGGCTTGGTAGTCTCCAGTGAGCGGCTAGTTACCAGTTGTGAATCGCTGAAGACCACCAATTGCTGGGCTCCGAGGATTCGGGTGCTATTCAGCCCTGCTATCAGAGCTTCGTACTTTGGTTCATTGTTCGTCGCTTTGAAGTCCAAGGTGAAGGCTTGTTCTATGACAAGTCCTTCTTGCGATTGGAGAACTATGCCAGCGCCAGCTCTCTTGGAGGTGGACGAGCCGTCGACGAAGACCCTCCATGCCGAGACAGGAACTTGGCTCTGAGAAAGTTGTTCGACCTCGGTGACTTCATGCTCATGCCCTATGCCCCCCAGTTCGGTGCCGGGCTGGGTCGAAGCCGAGCTTGGAGAGACAAACTCTACAATGAAGTCTGCCAAAATCTGGGCTTTGATCGCAGTCCTGGCACGGTACTGGATGTCATACTGCCCCAATTCGACTGCCATTTTGAGATTCACCCTGAAAAGTCAGCTTTCTTGAATATAGATCAGAGTGGATGCTCCGTGATAACCACAATGGTGTGGGATTGAAAATAATGGGAGAGCTTGCGGGAGGCACTGACGAGTGCCAGCGCAAGCTTCTCTAGCAAAAGGTATCTGGCCTTGGCATCAAGGAGGATCTTGCTCGTATAGTAGATTGGTTTTTGGACTCCATCATCCTCTCTGATGAGGACGGAGCTCACTGCATGATCCTAGATCGCAAGATACAGATACAATATCTCCCCCTGAGTCGGGGTAGAGAGTAAAGGTGGTGAAGACAGATAAGTTTTGAGTGCTTCCAATGTTTGGTCACACTCGGGGGTCCATTGGAATTTTAAATTCTTTTTCAGAAGCTGAAAGAAAGGCCGGCACTTATCTGATGATCTGCTGATGAAGCGATTAAGTGCTGCAGCCATGCCAGTTAGCTTCTGGACCTCCTTGGTAGTAGATGGGCTTTGGATTCCCAGGATTGCTGTGATCTGGTCTAGGTTGGCCTCTATCCCCCTCTGCGTCACTAGGCTTCCGAGGAACTTGCCAGAAGTGACGCCGAAAGCGCACTTGGAGGCATTCAGTTTGAGCTTGAATTCTCGGAGGATGCTGAAGACTTGGGCTAGATCCGCCAGATGGTCGCTGGACTGCTTGGACTTGACGACCATGTCGTCAATGTAGACTTCGACTGTCTTGCCGAGCTGAGCCTGGAACATTTTTGTGACGAGGCGCTGATAGGTTGCCCCAGCGTTCTTCAGTCCAAAGGGCATCACTTTATAACAGTAAGTGCTGCGGGGGGTTATGAATGTAGTTTTCTCCTCGTCTGGCTCAAACATCGGAATCTGGTGGTAGCCCCTATAAGCATCGAGGAAGCTCATTCTGTCATGGCCAGCAGTGGCGTTGATCATCTGATCAATCTTTGGAAGAGGGAAGTTGTCCTTCGGGCAAGCCCTGTTGAGATCTGTGAAATCCACGCATACCCTCCACTTGCCAGTCTTCTTTTTCACTACCACTGTATTGGCCAGCCAGACCGGGTAGTCGACTTCTTCGACCACGCTTCCGTCTGCTACAACCCCGTCCTGCGGGCCCTTTGCACCACTGGCTTTTGGTTGGGATCCACGTTCAGCCTGTGGGACATGACCTCGGGGTCAAGCCCAGACATTTCGCTCGGAGTCCAAACGAAGACGTCTATGTTCTGCATCAAGAATCTTGAGAGCTCGGCTCTCTCGGGGTCAGGCAGTTGGGTGCCGATCAGGAAGAATCTGTCAGGGTCTAGTGGGTCGAGCCTGACTTCAGCTAGATCTTCAATACTCTTCTTATCAGGATCTCGGCCGATCTCGTCCAGCCCCCTTTCAAACTCTGCCAAATTCACTCGCTCTGGCTCCTTCTCTCCAGGGACCATGACCAACATACACTGCCTGGCCAGCTGTTGATCCCCTTCAACTGTAACCACCTCCATCTTGCCTTCCTTGTCTTCAAACACGAACTTTAGCATCTGATGGAGAGTGGAGGGAACTGCTTCCATCCTGTGGAGGGAGGGGGCGTCCACCACTAGGAAGTAGGTCATCACCGAGGCTCCGCCTACTCTGGTCTCCAGAGTGATTCTCCCCTTGGGGTAGACCGGCTTGGCGCTGAACCCGATCAGAGGCGTGCGAGCTTCCTTCAAATCAGCCTCCGAGAGCCCCATCTTCTTGAAGCATCCATAGTAGAGGATCTCAGATGAGCTGCCGGAGTCGATGAGGATCCGCTTCACTGTGAAGTCTCGCAGCTTCATCGTCAGGAGCAGGGGATCATTATGGGGAAGCTGCACTCCCTCGAGTCTTTTTCTGAAAATGAGATGGCTGGGCGCTCGCGCCGTGCTTGCTTGGACGCCGGTCCGAGCTCGGCTCTCGTCACCTCCTTCCCATGCGAGGCCTGCCTGGCTTCGGCACGAGCCTGGGAGTTGCCTCTAACTGAGGGAGAGGGAGCTGAGGGCGTCAGATGGATCACATTGATGATCTTCTCAGACTCTTCGCTGTCTGGATCCTTATCAGCGCTCTGATGAGCTCGGCCGCTACCGTCGCTGCCGGCATCTCCTGCCTTGACGAATTCCTCAGGTGACCTTCCTTGGCGAGCTTTTCCAGGTGGAACTTCAACGTCCTGCACTCCTCGGTTTTGTGCCCGTTCTGTTTGTGATAGGCGCAGAACCTGCTATGGTCACGGGTGGAGGGATCACTCTGCATGGGGTGAGGCCAGCTGAAGAATGGCCTGTTCTTAATCTTGTTCATAATCTGGTGGATCGGCTCCCTAAAGACAACATTCACAGCCTGGTAAGCATCGAGAGGAGGTCTGGTCTTCCTGTTGCCCCCAGACCTGGACGCTGTAGCTTTTGCCGAGCTGGAGACCCAGGCTTGTTTCAGCTTTTCCTTCCGGAAGGGCTTCTTATCCCTCTGCTGGAGTTGGTGGCCTTTATCCTTGGGTCCCACGCCGTGGCTTTCCCGGGCCCGGATTTCATCTTCCTCCCGGGCGATGGTTGCGGGGTCTCCGTCCAGGTCTTTCCTCAGCTCGTTCCGTGGCAACAGGGCATTCTGGAAGGCAAAAATCGCCACTTCATCCTTGGAAACTTCAATCTGGCTGTAAATCGCCCAGAACCGCTGGGCGAACTAGGTGATGCTCTCGCCCTGCTTCATCTTCAGGGCAAGTATATCAGCATGAGTCTCGGGGACGACGCTGTAGGCCTGAAACTTCTTCAAGAAGGAGAGCTGGAACTGTCTCCAACTTGAGATAGATTTCTCCGGGAGGGCACAGTACCACTTCAAGGGGAGGTCGCCTAGACTGGAGGAGAAGATTTTGCAGTTGAGGTGGCCCTCGTTCCCCCAGATGGACATCCTCTGGGAGAAATGCCGGAGGTGAGCGGCTGGGTCCGAGACTCCGTCGTAAGGGACGAACCGCGGGACAGAGAACTTCATGGGCAGTGGAGTCTCCTCGATATCCCGCGTGAAGGGGGAGGCCCCCAGATCGGTAGGGCCGTAAATTTCTTGCGGGTCTCGGGCGAGAGTAGCCATCTCCATGTTATGCTGAAGGGCCAGCTTAATATGCCTGTCGAGCCGCTCCTGCTCGACATCCTTCTGTGGCGACATTGCTTCCGACTTTCGTTTCTAATGGCCTCGACTGTGGTGGCTGCGAGCTTGGCTGTCTCGGCCATGATGGCTTCGACCATTGCTCGAGACTTCGTCGTTGGCCCGACTACGCTTCTGGTCCAGAAAAGCTCTCAAGCCCTCGCGGGAGGGCTGGACTGCCTTGCTCTGGGCGGCTCTCTTCTCGCCTTGGGGCCCGGAGGGCTGCCCTACTGAGGTGGCTCCTACTGCTCTCAGTTGCTGCTGGAGTTGGCGGATTATTCTCTCCTACTCCTGGATGAGGACATTTTGAGCCGCGATATCTCCTCCGTCATCGAGGTGTCGCGGACGGCGTGGCTTGTCGACTGCTACAGCTTTGTGTTTCCGGGGACGCTCGTGTCGCCGCTCATCCCATCGGGGAGGCGTGACTTCGTCGCCCGGGGACGAATCCTCAAGTTGCTCTTGGAAGGGAATTTCGACGAAGAGGTGCGAGCCTAGGCGCTCCTCGCCTGCAGACGCGCCAAGCCCCAATACGGACCGCCCTTGAGGAGGGGCGTCCGTCGACGGGCCCGGTCGCTCGATCATCGCTCTTAAAGACTCTCCGCCTTTCTTAGCTTTTGGAGGCATGGTATTTGGGAAGATTGGGAAGGTTGGGATAGTACTTCCCCACAGACGGTGCCAATTATAAGTGAAAAAAATGTGACTCACAAGATTAGGGGGTGCCTGATAGGACTTATCCAAATGAAAGAAGATGATCAGCTGCCTCAAAGCCTGAAAGGGAAGAACAAACGGTCAAAGGACCCTGGCCTGGGCGGCGCAAGGCTCTCCGATGCCTAAGTTAGTGTATGAACTGAACTAAGGAAGGAGAGGAAGAAGAGAGGCAGAGTAACAGCTCTCAAGTGTGTAGGTTGCGTACCTTGGTTATGGAATGGGGTCCTATTTATAGAGGACTCTTGATGATATTTTGGAGTGGGTCCCTTGATTTGATAGGAAAACTCTTATCAGCCCACAAAGTAATAAATACGGGTCCATCTCAGCCCACATTGCATTTATTGCCAGTCCGATCAGCCCACATTGCATTTAATGCATGTCATGTTGGGCCAGATCATGTTGGATGCCTTTGGCGGTAGAGGTCCCATCGGATCCATCCTTGGGCCTTGCCCTGATTTGGCTATAGCCGCTGGATGCCGCCCTGTCAGCGATCTGGCGAAGATTGTGGACGACTGGGATGTCGCTTCTGTCCCTCTGGCTCACACCCCTATTCTGCCACGTATTTGATGACGTGGCGGGCGTGGGGCGCGAGAGGGGATTCTGCTTCATTTTGGCTTCCGTCCCGACTCCTTTGGCTGAGGTCAGGCTTTCCGCCGAAGTCGATCCCTGGTAGCCGAGCTCGGCGCTGGCAACCAATGTCAGTCTGATTTCGGCTGAGGCCTCTGTCCCGGCAGCCGAGGCGTGTCTGGATGGCACGTGGATGGCACGTGAGAGTGCTAATTGACATCTTATAGCTGAGATTAGCATAATCCTGGTGTCTTAAAAATCTCCCCACATAGAATTAAAATTGCTCACACATAAAATGGAAAGAGCTTACTGGGAGAGAGAGAGTAGCGAGAGAGACCGTGAATGACGTGAGGGAGAGTAAGTATGAGAGAGAAAGATAGATTGATGAGAGAGAGATGGGATAGGTCTGAGAGGAGTTCAAGGCTGAGAGGAGTTCACGTGAGGTATTTTGGGGTTCCCCTTGTTGGATGTCCAACTCCATCCTTAGGTAAATTCAAGACAACTTTTGCAACTTTTTTGGCAAGTTTTGGAGAGATTTTCTCCCATCTTGGATAATATTTCTTATTTAAGATTTTTGCACAACTACACTTTCCAAAACTAGGCTCCACCCTCATTTTCTTAATTTTCTTGCAATTGAGATGTGTGGGACCCAAGAAATAAGATTTTATTTGTCTAAACTTAATAATAAGATTTCTTGAATTGGATGTGCTACCACTTGGCCGTGTGAAATATGGAGAATCCTTGCATTGGACGACCACTTCATGCTGAGTTTCTTCTTGCATTCTTTCCTTCATTCCTCTCCCTTCTTTAATTAATTTCTTGGCCTCTAATTCTTTTTGAAACTTTCCTCACTTGGGCCCACATTGAATTAGGAATAACTCACAAAATCCGAAATTCAGATTTTATTCAAAACTTGAATGCTTGGTGGACCCACAAGGGGCATGCAAAACATGGAATATCCAAGCTTGGACTTCCAACTTGAACTTTCAAATCTCCACATAACCAAGGGAGTAGTGCTTGGAATTACAACACTTAAGGGCCCCACCATGGGACGTCCCATGTGTGTTGGGTATTTTCTTTCTTTCCTTTTCTTTTCTTCTTGATATTCCAATTATTACGGGCCCCGATTTTTGAATTTTCCTACACATCAATTAAATCTAATTCAGTCTAAATGATTTTTATCCAAAAAGGATGATGCTATGCATGAGGCCCCATAATGCAAAAATTGATAATTTCACCAAGACATGCATTTATATTAAGTTTTTATTGATTTTCACTTAAATTCAACCATGAAAGTCCAATTGCATGATTTTGAGAAAATCAATTAATTCAATGCATTTTGTTTTAATTAAGACCTCAAACTTATATGAAATAATGAACTAAATATACACTTTTGTGGACTTATCATATGAGAATCACGCTATAGAGGAAACTAATGGTATTGGCAAAGTATGATTCAAAAATATGAAAATTTGAAACTAACTTGGTGTGAATCAAAGTGAAGAATCCAAAAAATAAATCAATTCAAAGTGTTGGTCATTCTATGGGTTCTACAAATCATAGTTATCGTGCTAAAATAGATTTACGAACAATTTAAACAATGCATGAGAACTTATGGCGAGTAAAACAAAACTTACTTGGATGATTTAACTTAATGAATCCATGCTTTAGCTTTCCAAATGACCTCCTAGCCTTCCTTAGCTCATTCCCCTTTCTTTGGTCTTAAAATACTTCAAAAAGTCCCTCAAAGTTCATTGCAAATGATCTTGTAATGAGCTTATTTTTATAGTGGTCGGTCGACTTGGTAAAGGGTCCGGTCGATCGGGCTCCAACGTCGAAAAAAAAAAGGTTTGAAAACTGCAGTGGCCGCGGTCAACCGTGGTCTTGTACATGGTTGACCGCGAACACTGGCCTGACAGCCACATTCCCAAAAATTGATTTTTAAAGGTTTTTGTCTTGTAGGAACTTAGGGCCATGGGAAACATTCTTTGACTCATGTTAAAATGAATTTAAAGGTGTTTTCAAAAGATGAATCAAATATGCCTAAGATGATTTAGCTATTAAATGTGGGCATGGATGATCAAATAATCAATATGCCTAAGATGATCTAACTATAAAAAAACAAGGCATGAAAAATCAAAATCAATTTTTCAATATAATGCATCCAACTTTTAAAATCCAAAACATGCATGACAAATCAAGTTTTAAAAGTTATAAAACCATGCATGAGAAAATTCAAGATTTCAAGGTTTTCAAAATTACTGCTTATGTGTAAAAGTTTAAATGATACTAACATGACATGCATCCATCAAATTACAACACACAAAATCCTAACAACCTCCCCCTTTGCTATTTGATAGCAACACACAACACTGAATTTTCATTCAAAGTCTTCAGATATCCCTGAATTGGTCAGTTCTTAAAATCTTCATGGATGCTTCTTTGAGCTTAGGCTTGGGCTCTTTGGCCTTTTTCTTCTTCTTAAAGGGCTTCAACAAAAAAAAGTCCTTAAAAAAAGAAGAGAGAAAAAAAGAAGAAGAAGTGGGACCGGCCCACTTCCGCGTGGCCGTACAGACAAGCAAAAAAAAAGGAAGGAAGAAAAAAAAAGAAGAAAATAAAACGTGAAAAAAAGAACAGAGAGAGAGAAAAAGAGAGAAAAGAAAAGAAAGAAAAGAAAAGAAAAAAAAAAGAGAGAAAGAAGAAAAAAATTTCCCTACTTCTACATGGAGTTTTCTTGGAAAAGAAGACTTACTTGAAGCCATTGATGGAGAAGAAGAACTTGAAGATCCTTGAAGAAGAAAAGTTCTTGGTCTTGAAACACTCTTGGGATCTTTGCAAAAGAAAGCAATAAGAGCAAGGGATCCAATCTCCCTTTGGTTTTATAGATTAGATCAAGCTAAAGAAGGAAACAAGGAGAAAAGCAAGTGTTGACACCAAAAATGTCACTTTGCTCCTTTAACATCAAGAAAGCTACATGAAGTAGCAGCCTACCACAAATGGGCGATGTTACTTATCAAAACATCAAATCTTGTCAGAATCAAACAAAAACCGCAAGATCCTTCAAGACAGCCAAAAGAGGAGTACAGAAGAAGTTTCGGGTCATTTTAAAACCATTTGACCTAACTTCGTTTCTCCGATAGCTGAACAGGAGCACTCGGCGGCGACAGCATCGGAGACACCAAATCTTCGATCAGAGCCTATGGATAGTCTCAAAATACATCTAAAAGGCTCCACATCAAGTTCCGAGTCAAACCGATAATGTTTGACCCTACATCAACCCTTGAACAATTAAATAAAGCCTCTTGGTGGTGAGAACCATAGAGGCCATCACTCATCAGACAGAGCACATGACTGGCTTCAAGATGCTTACAAAGGGCTACACGTCAAGTTTCAGGTCATTTCAGCAACATTTGACTAGACTTTGACCCTCGGAAGCCAAATCAAGCCTCTCGACGGCGAAGCTCCCTGGGACAATGGTTTCCAAGACAGAGCCTGTTGATCATCTCAAAATGACTCCAATAGGTTCCCTGTCAAATTTCAGGTCAATCGGACATCGGTTGACCTCACATCAAAGCGAAACATCATCCTCGTGATAATGTCAAGTCTACTGGCGACAGGACCCCAAACGGCTTCAAAACTCAAACAAAAGCATATGGTTGGTCTTATTTATTGCTCAGTAGGCTTCACCTCAAATTTCAGGTCATTCCGACGTCGTTTGACCCAGTTTCAGCTTCTGATGGAAAATCAGTAACTCTACGCGACAAAGTCTTCGGCTTTCCCGGAAAACTAGAAACTTTGCACCCCAAAATGCAAAGATTCTTATCAAGTTTTCTGTAGAGAAATCAAGCCAATAAATGAGCAAAAAATGTCAAGAAAAATATAGAAGAAAAAAGAAGCAGAAAAGACCTCAAAATGGCCGGAAACCGACGACCGAAGGGGAAAAATCCCCCCAGGGTCGCAGCGACCTTGCACATGGTCGCCGGCGGCCATGGAGCACCGGATCGCCGGAATTTCCCCGGAAGGCTTGTTTTCCATCATTTTTCGCAATTCGAAGCTTCTAACTCCTGGGATTTTTCAAAATTCATACTTTTGAAGCACCAAATCCGTCGACATTCATCAAAATCACGGGTCCGTCTTCAGAAGTATTAAAATTAACATTGATCGCCAACCGGTTGACCAAAAAGTGCACTTTCTAGCCGATCGATCGAGAAATCGACAGGATAGGTTTCACCGGCCCGCTGTTAATATCGATGTCTGAAGTTACATGGTCATTTGATGTTGATCAACATGTAGATCCATCGATGATCATCGCCAAAAGAACTCCAAAAGACGCGGCACGTCCCGCGACTCTTCAACTGCTCGGCTACCACTTAATGCAAGTAATTGGCTAGCTTTATTGCAGTCATTAATTCATTTTTTTGGACGGCCCAATCAGAAGCAAACAAATGGGAGTTACAAGTCAAGAGATTCATGGCATTTAAAACATGAAACTCCTCCCATCATGGTGATTAAAGGCAATTAAATGCCCTTAATCTCCATCGGCCAATCAGAAGCCAAGGTCCAGGAGTTACGAAATAAAGGAATTAAACCCTGTAACTCCTCCCATTATGTGGCTTAACGGCAATTAAAGCCCATAAACCCTCCTAAATGGCTATAAATAGGAGAGCATTCCAAGAAGAAATAACGGATCCCAGATCTATGAAAAAAAACACAGAAAATACAAGAGAAAAAGAAAGAAAGCTCTGCGAAAGCTCTGCACCGGCCACCACTACAAGGTGACAAAAGTCCCTTGGGGGGTACCCCCCCCCCAAGGTCCTTGCCTTCTCCTTCTGCCTCCAATGGCTTAGACGTGGCTTTTCAGCCGGTCTACTTAGCTTTTTATTGGACATAGGACCTCATCTTGGTATTTGTCCTCTAAAAATCTGAGGTCATAGCCAAGCCAAGCGAATCAAGAGCATCCTATGTTCTCATCTGCATGGATGATGGCGAAGTCCACATACGACTTGTGACCGTCAATCTGAATGAGTCCCCCACAATCTTCTGAGAAGTTAGATCCTCATTTTCTTGCTTTTCATTATATTTTGTATTTTTCTAAAAGAGGCAAAAATCACAACTCTTGTCTTTCATTATTGATAAGAATTGTATATCGGCTATAAACGCCAAAAATCGTCTATAAACGCCAAAATCGACTATGAACGCCAAAAATCGGCTATAAATGCCAAAAAATCGCCTTTCATGGCAAATCAAGAAAATGTCTCTTTTCTTAAATATATGTGCAATGGTAAACTTGAAAGAAGTTGATTTCCTTTTTACTTGCAAAGGTCAATCTCCGGATCTCCACTTACAATTCCAAGTAAAATAGAAAATCTGGAACACCCACACACCAAAAAAAAAAAAGAAACCCGCTTCGCCACCGGTTACGAAAGGGTCGTACCCCACAGGCTCCCACGTTCGCCGACCTCAGTAGAACAGTGCGTGGATAGCACGGTCCATCAAGCTGGCCCACCCGGTGAGACTTGTTTATTTGAGAACACGATGCTTGGAAATGAAATATTTGCATATCATATCTTTTGCTCTATGCTTATACTTCTTTCCCGTATTCCTTGGCTACTTTCTAGTTGGTGGCCTATGTTGGATTTCGCATCTAAAAATGAAATGGGATTTTTTGGAAATTTCTAATTCTTAGTTTATTTCCACTCTTCAAATTCTTATTTTGATTCCACTCTTTCTTTTTTCAAAACAAAAAATCAGATTTCTCAGTTTGGATTCAAAATTGAGAAACTTTGATCCTCTCCTATCGTTCATCGTGTTTGCAGAAATGTTGAGCCTGTTTGAGTTGGATTTGGGCCATCATTTCTCTTCGATGAGTTCATTAGAGATCTAAAAAAAAATTTCAAAAAAAAAATTTCAAAAAAATCAGATTTCTCAGTTTGGATTCAAAATTGAGAAACTTTGATCCTCTCCTATCGTTCATTGTGCTTGCAGAAATGTTGAGCCTGTTCGAGTTGGGATTTGGGCCATCGTTTCTCTTCGATGAGTCTATTTGAGATCTAAAAAAAGACATAGACCAGTAAGGTTAAACCAATTGTGTTCTTTGATCACGGTTGATTAAAGAAAAGCCTTGTCCAGAGTGTGGAGACAGCTTGACTGTTCTAGGCAAGGGTCCTCCAAACGGGTTCATTAAGTAATCCTACCCTTACCTAGGGGCAATTCTATCAATTAAGATTTCATAAGATCGGGTTAGGAGGCCTATGTGTACTCTCTCGTCTTTTAAATAGAAAATCTTTAAAATTAAAAAAATCATTAAAATAAAAAAATAAAAAATTATTTTCAAAAAAGATCTAAAAATAAAAAAAAATTATAAAAAAAATTTTCAAAAAAAAAATCTTAAAAAAAAAGTTTTTTCAAATAAAAATATATAAATTTAAAAGAAAAATCTTCAAAAAAAAAAAACTTCCGTCATTCTTGGTTTCAGAATTGAGAAAACTTTGGTCACTTCCCCTTTGAGCACTGGCGCTCGCGGAAATCATTGAGCCCTTGTTCAGATTGGAATATCTTTTGCTCTCTTTGATGAATCAGATCTTGACCTTAAAAAAAAAAAAACTCTCGTCATTTTTGGGTTCAGATCCGAGAAATTATGGTTCCTTCCCTTCTGGGCACTGGCGTTCGCGGAAATCGTTGAGCCCATGTTTGGATCGGAATACCATCTGCTCTATTTGATGAATCTAATCTTAACCTTTCACGTTCAGATTGACGGTCGTAAGCCATATGTAGACTTCGCCATCATCCATGCAGATGAGAACAGAGGATGCTCTTGATTCGCTTGGCTTGGCTATAACCTCAGATTTTTAGAGGACAAAGACCAAGAGGAGGTCCTATGTCCAATAAAAAGCTAAGTAGACGGGCTGAAAAAGCCACGTCTAAGCCATTGGAGGCAGAAGGAGAAGGCAAGGACCTTGGGGGGGTACCCCCCAAGGGACTTTTGTCACCTTGTAGCAGTGGCCGGTACAGAACTTTCGCAGAGTTCTCTCTCTTTCTTTCTCTGGATTTTCTTTGCTTGGAAGCTGATCTGATTCTGATATCTGGGAATTGTTTGATTTTTTTCTGATCTGGATTTCTTTGGAGTGCTCTCCTATTTATAGGCTCTTGGTAGCTATTTAGGAGAGTTTATGGGCTTTTATTGTCATTAAGCCGCATAATGGGAGGAGTTACAGGGTTTAATTCCTTTATTTTGTAACTCCTTTTTCTTGGCTTCTGATTTGCCGGTAGAGATTGAGGGCATTTAATCGCCTTTAATAGCCATGATGGGAGGAGTTTCATGGTTTAAATGCCATGAATCTCTTAAATTGTAACTCCCATTTGCCTGCTTCTGATTGGGCCGTCCAAAGAAATGAATTAATAACTGTAATAATGCTAGTCAATTAATCGCATTAAATGGTCATCGAGCAGTTGAAGAGTCGCGGGTCGTGCCGCATCTTTTGGGATTCTTCTGGCGATGATCATCGATGGATCTTTATGTAGATCGACATCGGATGACCATGTAACTTCAGGTAATGGTTGCCAACAGCGGGTTGGTGCCATCTGTCCTGTCGATTTCTCGATCGGTCGGGTAAAAAACACACTTTTTTTTGGTTGACCGGTTGGCGATCCATGTTGATTTTGATACTCTTGATGATTGACCCGTGATTTTGACGGATGTCAAAGGATTTGGCACCTCAAAAGTATGAATTTTGGGAAATCCCAGGAGTCGGAAGCTTCAAATCACAGAAAAATGACGAAGAACGGGCTTTCCAGGGCCAACCCGGCGATTCCGGGCTCCATGGTCGCAGGGGCCTGCGACACTGGGGGTGATTTCCCCATTTTTATCCCGTTTTGCAGCCGTTTTTGATGTTTTTTTATTCTTTTTTCTTAAGTATTTTTTCTTGACATTTTGGTCATTTACTGGCCTGACTTCCCTGTAGAAAACTTGACAAGAGTCCTTGCATTTTGGAGTGCAAAGTTTTCAATTTTCTGGGAAAGCCGAAGACTTTCGCGTAGAGCTGCCGATTTTCCGTCAGAACCTGAAACCGGGCCAAATGATGTCAGAATGACCTGAAATTTGGGATGAAGCCTTCTGAGCAATAAATAAGACCAACCATAGGCTTTTTCTTGAGTCTTGAAGCTGTTTGGGGTCCTATTTCCGGTAGACTTATTTTTATCGCGATGAAGATATCGCGGCTTGATGTGCGGTTAACTGATGTCCGATTGACTTGAATTTTGACAAGGAATCTAATGGAGTCATTTTGAGATGATCCAAAAGCTCTGTCTTGGAAACCATGATCCCGGGGAGCTTCGCCGCTGTCGGATGTGAATTTTGACCCCCCCTAAAAAAAGAAAGGGCATTTGCATTTTGCGTGGGGAAATCTCTATTCATCTATACATGCTATTTAAAATTTACATAAAAAATGAGGATTCCGACTATCCTCAAAATCAATGGATCATGATCGCCAGCTACGGAAACGGCCCTAACACCGTTCTTCGACTAAAGCCGAAGAAATGTGGGGAGAAAATAAGTGGGTGGGTTCTTCCTCTCGTCTAATGTGCTGCCGGCAACACATGACGGTTGTCCTATCACATTAATTTGGGCCTCTTTGGGTCTTTTTAATATAGGGTCAAATTAGGGTCATGAGTTAAAGTCCAAATAAAGGTTAATCCTCACACAGCATAATCATAATAAATTCAAGTAAAATAAAGTAACTAAAATAAATAAAATAAATGGGGGGAGGTGCCAAATATTTAAGAAAAGGATTGGCCCCGTTCCCAGGTACCCCCTTCAGATCCTTTGGCAAATAAGGTTTAAAGGCTGACTTTTCAAATCAAAATGATGATGCAAATGAGATTTTGACTTGTGATTTCTGTGTTTTTCGTGTGCGATACACGAGTGATAAAAATAAAAGGCTGATGGGCCGTAATTGATTGGAGGTGGCCGATGGGCCAGTGTTTGTTTAAGGGTGGCTGATGGGCCGTGATTGTTTAAGGGTGGCCGATGGGCCGAAGTAAAAAGTGTGTGTGAAATCACTCATCTCATCTCGTCATTCTCATTTATTCAATTTTAGAAATCAGTTCTTCATTTCCTTTTATCATTAAGTTCGATTAAATATCTGGCACCTGAGGTGGAGGAAGAAATAAAGGAAAAAATCTTTTTGGGTTTATTTTGTTGATTTTATAGTTTTTATGGATTTTTGATATGGGGTTAGAAGGGCCTAACTAGGGGATTTACTTGGATTTACGTAATTAATGCTTTATTACTGATCATCGGATTAACCCTAACCTAAGGTCCTAGACCGCCTACATCAGCTTTCCTAATTCTCTAATGGAACAGGAAGAGTGATGGGGTGAAGTCTAATGCTCTAAACTACCTACCAAGGTAATCCAATTTAATCCTAGGGTGCAAATAGCCAAAGTTTGATAATTCCTACGCCTAAGCAGTTTGTTGGGTAAAATCTTAATTGATTTTATTTGTTGTGAGTTGTGGTTTTGATTGAGAGTGGTTTAGGGATGTTTTAAGGATCTGGTTAATGTGTTTTTCTATATTTTAAAGTTATGTTATTTTTAATTTAAATCAGAATTCTAAAAAGTAGTCGAAAATCACAAGTCAAGATTAAAACAGGGTAGGCACCAGGGGGTGGAGCCTATCCTGACAGTTTATATGCTTTTCAGACTTTTCGATCTCTTTTCGGAATTCTGGGGGTTTTAAATGCTATGTTTTAATCTGAGAAATGTTTTAATGTCTCTGATGTTCTAATGTCAAAGTGATGCGGGTCCGGGTTTTGAAACAAAATCAAGAATTCGTATTTTAGTGCGAGTGGAAGGATATGCACCAAAGGGGTGGCGCCCAGGAGAATTGGCAGGATGGGTGCCCAGGGAGTGGTTCCCAGGTGGGTTGCCTGTGATTTTGTGTTGTGCCGGATAGGATTTAATTATTGGTCTTTGGGTCCGGGGATTGATTTAGGTTATGGTCTTAATTAGTTTAAGTTGTAAGGTGTTAAATTATTTATTTTTAATTTAGTTGGTTGGGTAGGGTTGAAATGTAGGCTAGGCGCCCAGATGGATTGATAGGATAGGCGCCCAGGGAGTGGTGCCCAGGTGACTCTGCTTTGTGGTTTGGCCGGTTCCAAAGGGTTTTGGGTATTAAGTCCGAATCGATTAAGGTTTCAGTGTTTTAAGGTTAAAAGTGCTTTATTATGTGGATTGTGATTGGTTTGAGATTTTAATTAGTTAAGTTGTGAATTTAGGCCTTTTCTAAAAAAAAGTAAGCTGGGCGCCCAGGGTGTGGTGCCCAGGTGAATCTGGCAGGGTGGGCACCCAGGGGGTGGCGCCCAGATGAATGTGTTTTATGGTTCGGTTAGGTTTTGTGATTCTTTGGTCAACTCAAGCTTGAATTGATTTAAGGATTTAGGATTTGCTGGAAAGTGTTTATTCGTGTTCAGTTGGGGATGAAATTAGGTCTTAATTAATTGGGTTTAATGGTTTCCTAAGGAATGGGCAGGGTAGGTGGAGTTCACAGGCTGGGCGCCCAGAGGGTGGTGCCCAGGTGGATTGACAGACTAGGCGCCAAGGGGGTGGTGCCTAAGTGGATTGACAAGCTGGGCGCCCAAGGAGTGGTGCCCAGGTGGCTGTCTTGAGGTTCGGGTTGGTTTTGACGGTCTAGGTTGATTCGAAGTTGGGTTTTGTGGTTTCTTAAGTCTAAAAAAATGTTTTAATGTGTTAATTCGGGTTGGTTTAATTAGAAGTTTCAATTAGGAATTTCTTAGTAAAGGGATAGGATGGGCGCTAGGGGAGTGGTGCCTAGATGGATTGGAAGGCTGGGCGCTAGGGGAGTGGTGCCCAGGTGGATTGGAAGAATGGGCGCCAGGGGAGTGGTGCCCAGGTGGATTGGAAGGATGGGCGCCCAAGGAGTGGTGCCCAGGTGGATGTCTGTCTTAGTTTTGTGTTGTGTGTTCGTTTTAGATTAATTCAGGTTTAGATTGATTAAGTTTTCAAATCTTTTAAGTTAGCAATGTTTTATTATGTGTTGATTCAAGTTTCATTTCAATTGGGGTGTCTTAATGACATGAGAGGATGGGCGCCCAGGGGGTGGTGCCTAGGTGAACTGGCAAGCAGGGCATCCAGGGGGTGGCGCCCAGGTGGATATTTTTACGGTTTATTGGTTTTGTATCTTTTTGGTAGATTCGAGTTTAAGTTGATTAAGATTTTAGGTCTTTCAAGTTAAGAGTATTTTAGTGTGTTAATTAGGGTTGGTTAAAGTCTTAATTAATTAGATTAAACTTCAAGTGGAGCCTCTTATGGAATGAATAGGCTGGGCGCCCAGGGAGTGGTGCCCAGGAAGACTTGTCAGCAGGGCACCCAGGGGGTGGCGTCCAGATGGATTTGGCAACAGGGCACCCAGGGGGTGGCGCCCAGATGGATCTATTTTAAGTCTTAGGTTTTTAATTAAGTTCTTGGTTATTTTTAATCCGAATTAATTAAGGTCTCAAGATCTTTTGGATTAAAGGTATTTATTGTATTAATTGTTGTGAGATTAGAGCCTTAATTAATTGTGTTTAATCCTTAATTAGGGACTTTTAGTGAATAAGGAAGCTAGGCTCAAAGGAGGAGAAGCCTATCTTAATAATTTGGGTTCCCTAATCAATCTTAGTGATTCCTTAGTCCAATTTCAGTCCAAATTAATTAGATTATTAATTTTAGGGTTCTTAATGATTTGATGGTCCTTTAGTTAATTAATTATGATATTTTAGCTAACCCTAGGGTTTATCCTACTTAGGCACGAGATTTGATAACCTAGGCTATCTATCTACTATTTTTGGGTTTTCTTTGTATTTTTTTTTTAATTTTAATTTTTTGGTTTCTCCTCTAATTTACTAGAGAGTAAGGAAAGAGAAGAAGTAGTTTTATGTTTTATGATTTTTTTGGGTTTTTATGACTTTATGATTCAAATGATATGGTGGTGTGTGATAGAAACGATAATTTGAAATTCAGAACATATCAAGCAAACAAACATATCATTGTTATGCAATTTCTAAGAACTAAATGCGGAAGATCGAAAATTGTGTGTGGAAGTGGAAAAGTCCACTTGGGTGCCACACCTATGGTGCCTACCCTGTTCAGTCAGGGTTTTCAAAGAATCGCAACGAATGCACAATAGTCTTAAGATTTTCAACACAATTTCCGATATTCAGTAACTGATGCGGGTGTCCTAATGCCAACTACTAATGATGCAACTAGCAAATCTACGAGAAAATGATGCAAAAGGTAGAGATCTAAAACCCAAACCCTGTCTCGGAAGGGTAGGCGCCCAGAGGGTGGCGCCTAGCCAAACCAGAGATAGTAGGCGCCCAGTGGGTGGCGCCCAGCCTCCTGAGATAGGCCTTTCGCAGTCTCCTCGATCTAAATGATGATGATGATGCTATAAATACGAGATCTAACCTAGTTAAGCACTTAGAACTACGAAATCAATGCAGATCTACACCACTGGTATGAATCTAAACATGTTATTAATATGATGAGATGCTGATACCATTTTTATCAAGAACTAATATAGATCTATGATGCATGAATGATCCTAAGCATGTTTCTAAACAAAGATGATGATAAAATGCAATAAAAGAATAGAAAGATCTAGGAATACCGGTTTGAATCACACTTTTCAAGTTCCTAGAACGAAGCTTACGCGAAGAACCATAACTCTAGTTGAAGATATGGAAGTCTTCTCCTCTATTTCCCCTTCTTCTTCTCTAGATCTGAAGCTTTCTCTCTAATGGTGGCTACCTTTCTCCTTTTGCTTATTCTTTATACTTTTCTCTCTTTTTTTTTTAGGGTAGCTCCCTTGTAAATGAGGTTAAGAGATCCTTAAATAGAGGTTTGGGATGAGTTTAGGAGGGCTAGGGCTTCATTAGTTCGTGTTTCTAGAAGGTTTCACGCATCCCAAGGTGGCTTAAGTGTTTTGGGATAAATTAGGGTTTGGAAAAGAGGCTGGGCACCCATGGGGTGGTGCCCAGGTGACTGCATAGGGTGGGCGCCACAGGGCTGGTGCCTATGTAGACTGGTTCATGGTAGGTGCCCATGGGGTGGAGCCTACGTGGTTCGGATCATTCTCAAAGTTTGGTCCCATCTGAAGTCGGGATAGAATGGATAGATGTTCAACTGAGGGGACCTACACTAGCACTTAATTGACTGGGCACCACAAGGGTGGTGCCCAGGTGGACTGGACATGGTAGGCGCCCACCACAGGGTGCCTATGTGGACTGGAGAGTGTGGGCGCCACAAGGGTGGTGCCTAGATGGAAAGTTGTGTGGGTCTTTGTTTGGAGTGGTTGTGGGCTGCCCTAAGTTAAATTTGTAGAATAAGAGGGTGGGCACCACACATGTGGTGCCTAGGTGGGCTGAAGAGTATGGGCGCCCACCATGGGGCGTCTAGATGGAATGAAGTATGTGGGCGCCACACATGGGGTGCCTAGGTGGAGTTCCTTCATTTTTAAAGTTCGGTCCCTACATTGAGTGGTTCCGGTCCGTTTTAGGCCAAACTAGTAATTTTGGAGGGTGGGCGCCACACATGTGGTGCCTAGGTGGTCACGGCTAGTGTGGGCGCCCAGCCTGGGGCGTGTACATGCAATGGAGTAGGGTGGGCGCCACTTGGGTGGTGCCTAGATGGATTTCCATTACTCTTTCTAAGGCAAACTTCGAAAACTCATAACTTTTGATCCGCTTATTGGATTTGGACGTTCTACATACCGTCGGAAAGCTCTCGAAGTGAAGAATCCAATGGTCTAACTGTCCCAATGATTATGGGCTTAGAAAAGAGGGGGACCTCTAGATCAATGGATCTGGCTTCCTAACTTAGGGTAATCGGATGGCATTTGGGTAAGCTAGGTGTAATCTTTGTAAGAACTGGCCTAAGCATGTCTTAAGTGGTCTGGAATATGTAGAGTTAGTGTAGTAGTCTGCTCCTTATGTGAAAGGTGTGTTGGATTCGAGATCTCAATGTGATTCGGCTTTCTTCTCATGAATTTCTAGAAATCGTTGAACTAATATTTAAAACTATCAACAAGCATCTTCATTGTCATTAATTAATCTGAATTATGTCATTAATCATTCAATTATGGGTGAAATGGGGGAATCGCTATATATGATAGGTGTTTAAAGCTATCATAGGGGCCAAATGAGGTGTCTACAGTATGCCCCTCTTTGGAGAACAGCACGTGGAGAGTTGTGCTCCAAAGAAAGTAGACACACCACTCATGACTCACGGGAGCTTTTGAGCTCGCGAAAGCTCCCGTGAGTGGCTACCTATGGATGCATGCAATTGCAAACTCATTCCAAAGGTGAGGTTCACTTTTCTAGGATCGGTTCTGATTCAGGGGAAAAAAGAAAAGAAAAAAAAGAAGAAGTTACGTGCCTACTAATTTGATTGGAAACCCGAGATCTGTGCCTCGGTGCCCGTGGTATTGCCACGTGGCGTGTTGGGAACTGTGCCCCAGTTGCCGAATTTAAAATGATGGTGGGAACTGTGCCCCAGTGGTCTGAATCAGAAGTCGATCTTTCGATTAGCTAAGTCACTATTAGAATTTCATTTGTTCTTGCAATAGAATTGATTTCAAATGGTCATATATAACGTCTTTTGACTTTCATCCATAGTTAAATGTTTAAAGCATAGTTGAAACTAACTAGCAATAATGGGGATCTTAGTGGAAATCATAAACATAGTTCAAGCAATAGTGTGAGTGTATGTGAGAATGAGATGCATTTTTTTTAAAGAGATATTTGATTTTGAAACTCGGGTATGCATCGAAAAAGCTAAATCAATGGAAGTCGGTCACCAGAATAACCGTCACTCTCTAGGGATCTTGGTCTTCACCCAAGCTTAGACGAGAACCTAGGATAGATTCGATCGTCTTTTCGTGCTTATCATGGAGAGCTTCGAATTACACGGTTTCCGTCCTCCAACATCAAAATTTGAGTCGGCGAACACACAATTCGTGAGAACACGATATTATGGTTACCGTACCGATTATAAGCGCTTAAGGGAGGCCTACGGCGGCTCAATTTCCAGACATGAGGTAAATTATGAAAATCATAGTTTGGGGTACTTACCTCAAGAGCTTTCCATAAATCTGATGTTATGGATCGTTGCTGCTTTCTTTCGTTGTTTGTTTGCTGAAGCTTGTGAACTTGTCATCAATCTCCATCAGTGTGTTTGAAGGTCCTTCACCTTTTGTGTTTTTGTTTTCGATTCTGGATCCTGCGTTGAACAAATACTAAAAGACTCTGCATTTTTCTTCGTTAGTACTCAGTCTTATAATCAGCAGAGGTAACCGTTCTAATTTTATTGATGAAGATGGCATGAGATGCAGTGCACAACATCAGGTGTATGCGTGATGGGACTAATGTGCGTGCAACGGGACCTCATGTGATGGGACAATGTTTCAGTTTGACGATGTGTCATTCTTTTGTGTATGTGCTCCCTTTTGGTTTTATTATTTATTTATTTTTATATTTTTGTTATTATTATTATTATTATTTATCATCAACCATCATCAATTCTTGTTCGGGTTCAACTTTTATAATTCTAGGACAACTTGGTTCAAAGAGACATTTGGTTCTCTAAGGTGATGGATAGGCGCCACAGGGGTGGTGCCCAGGGGGAATTGCATGAATAGAGTCTGCCTTGAAGTAGAATTTTGAATCCAGAAGACAAGTCACCTAAGCATCCAAGGAGTAGCGTCCAATATGTAGTTCTAGTTCATTTTGGAATGGAGTTTTGACTTTAATGAAACAAGTTGTATTTAGAGTTGGTCTTGAAGTAGAATTTCAAATTCAAGGAAATGGGTTACCTGGGCGCCCAAGGAGTGGTGCCTAGGTGGAATTGTGAGTTCATCTTGAAGTTGAATTTCCAAATTAAGGAGACAAGTGACCTGGGCGCCCAAGGAGTGGTGCCTAGGTGGAACTTTGAGATGGTCTCGAAGTTGAGTTTCCAAATTAAGGAGACAAGTGACTTGGGCGCCCAAGGAGTGGTGGCTAGGTGGAACTTTGAGATGGTCTCGAAGTTGAGTTCGTGCTCAACCCATGGCAGTGAGAGTTCTTGTCGGAGTGAAAGTTTGAGTTTCAGAGGTGACCTAGGCGCCTGGGGTGTGGTGCCTAGGTGGAGTTTCGTCTCCAAGACTTACAGTCCATTACAGATTAGAGTTCTGAATGCAGGAGATAAGTGACCTGGGCGCCCAAGGAGTGGTGCCTAGGTGGAATTTTGTCTCTCTCTAATTCCTTATGGGATTCGAACTCTAATCTATATAAGGGAATCAAAGCTACGAATTTCTTACAACTCCTGCTCTTCCAGACTTCGAATCTCAGAATTCTCAACTCCTCCCTTGCTTCCAAGTGAGTATCTTCTCCTCTCTTTTCTTTTGGAATGAATAACATGCCTCACATGTGTTTTGAATTGTCAAGATAATTTTACTTAATCAATTTGATGCAAGTTCCCATGGTTTGGATTGGGACATTTTGATTAGTAGGCACCAATTGAGGAGGGTAGGCGCCACCCCTGTGGTGCCTATCCTCTCAGTTTGCACTAAAGACTCGCGAGTTTGGATTTCTAAGGTGTTTTCCTAAGTTCTGGTTCTTTTCAAATTTGCAATATGATATAAGAACACGACTTAGGAATACTAAGGGTCTTACCTTGGCAAAACAATGACATCTCCATGGGGAATATTTCTAGTTTGGGATGGGTGCCACCCCTGTGGTGCCCAGGTGGTCGGTCTCTCTTTTTTTTTTTTTTTGGTTTGTTTTGTTTGTTAATTTGTTTGTTTTAGGTATTTGTTTTAACCCTTATTCTGTGCTTCAACTTGTTATCAATGTATTGTTTTCAATCTCATGAGGCTACTTTCATTAGTATTTTGTTATCTCCTCTCCTTCGTGTTTTAAGGTGGCGTGTTATATGGGCATGTAGTTTGGGCTTTTGGCTCTCAAAAGGTGCCTAGGACAGCCCTGTAATACCTCTGAAAATACTTCCCACAGATTCATGATGGCTCAGTAGAGTGACCGTAGCTGAAACTGAACTCTTCAGGGAGAATCCATTGAAATAGACCTGGGCGTCACCCCTGGGGCGCCCAAGTGACCTATCTGTTTTATTTATTTATATTTTTTTTATTCGAGATGTTTTTCATGTGGATAGTCTCTAAGGCCGGATGTATATATTTGTTTGCAGGTTTGAGTTCTCCTAATGGCCGGTTCCCCAATCTTCTCATTTGTCGTTGATGGTGTCGCGGGCCCTAATGCTTGTAAGCCCTTCTTGCCAAGAGATGAATATTGGTCTCCCGGGGATGAAAAGATAAGGTATTACGATTCTGAAGAGCGGGCAGAGATCTAACTTGAGCATGAATCCTCTATTCCCGCTACCTATGATTACGTCTATCAATTTGACGATGAGATGGACAAGCACATTGTGGAGGTTAAGCGCGGAAAATATGACCTATTGGTCATGAAATATAAAGGGATTTGTGGGTTATATGGAGATCTATGCATTGTGGGGAGGACTGCTCTCAATAGGTTCCGCAGTTATGATGGGCTCTTGGAAGACCTACCAGCTTTTATTAGCAAAGTGCTCCAATCCCTTTTGTGGAGTATGTTGGATCTTCGGGCAATGTTCGAAATCTGGGAGGCTATGAAGACTACCAACGAGAGGGCCCCTATAGATGAGTTTTAACACACTGCATAGGCGAATGGACCAGCTGGAGCTCATGACCATATCCTGTCCACACAAAGCCGAATCATCTGTTCCGAGGCGTTATAGGCAATATTTTGAAATGCAAAACACCACCCTTTCAGCACTCATCCACCCAGCATACACAGCTTATCAGGAGGATTTCTGGCGGATTCGGGAAATCTGCGATGCTCTTCGGAATCCTCCAGACAACTTTGAGGAAGTGCAAGGGCAACTTGAGGCTCATATGAGTGGAATGGAAGCACGGATGGCCCGCTTCCCTGCCTTCAATGGGGGTGGTTCATCCCCTCTAAATGGCTCATTAGGAGTCCCTATCCTAGGCTAGGTATTGATTGAGAGGTTGGGTCGCTAGGACCGGCTAGGTTTATAACAGGCCTCATTGTAGGGTTTGGGGGCAAAAGTTGTTACCTCTCTCAATTTATTTTATTTAGGATTAGGCCTTGTTAACCCAATTTATTATTATACTTTATTATACAATGACTCTTATGGATATTTAATAGAAGTTGAATTAAATTTTATACTCACCTTTTCCTCTTATGATGTGGTGATGTTTGATTGAATTGTGAGGGTTATAAGTTATGAGATTTGATTTGTGAATTTATGATGATGAGTTATGGTGATGAATTATGATGAATGTTTGATTATGGCGGTGGACTGTGAATTATGAGGTTATGCCTGTACTTTTCAACTCTACTTTTTTTTGTTTTTTTTTTTTAATGTGTGTGCACCCTACTTAACATATAATGAGGTATATGCATGGATTTGGATTTTGGAATGATGCATGAACAATTAATGCATGATACATGTGTTTATGAGTCAATGGTATGTTTTCTTGAATTGGATCAACTGACCTGTCTGTCTTGTTGGTGCCGCCTTTCCTCAGTAAGTTGGAATGGATCATCACTATGTTGCCGATTACCGTGCTAAAATTTTGCCAAAGCCGAAGGCTGGTCCTCTGTCTCCGTAGATGTCTGGACTAATCTCAGGTTTTAGCTTGTGGGAACTTTCTGCCTTTAATTAGTGTTATTCTTTGTTTCGGTCCAGCTCTTATTTCTGTCTTCATCAAAGACCATCTTCTCTTCATTTTTTTAATTTTTTTTTGACGAAGGAAACAGGGCCATGTTTCAGGTGGGTCCCTCTTTGAGAGGGACCCCACGACGTGATGGGGCTGGGCCTATCTGCGCCCAGCTCTGGGTGTTAGGGTACAAGTGTAGGGTCTTTTCCCCTTTTCTTTTCTCATTCTTTCTTTCCCTCTCTCTTTTCTTTCATTCTTGTTGCTTTAGGCGAGCCAGGGGAAAGTGGAGAGCAGATCATTGGCAAGGTGGAGAAGAGGAAAGGAAGGGAGGAAAGGGCCAGGTATGTGGATTTCAATCTCATTCTCTTACTTCCATTGTTTTCTCTCTCTTTTCTTTTCTTTATTTATTTTTTTGAATCCCATTGCTGCCATGGTTCCAGGTAGAGAACGAGCAGCAGAGAGAGTGGGGGAGCTTATCATTGGTTCAGTTATGTGGGTCCCGCCCTTTCTTCTTCTTCCATTCCTTCTCTTCTTTTTGTTTCTCTTTTTTTTTTTTTGGAACCCTGCTGCTGCCATTTCAGGTTGAGGCCGAGTAACTTGAGGAGAAGAGGGAGGAGAGAGAGAGCCAGGTATGTGAGTCCCGCCCTCTGCCATTTTCTTTTCTTTCTTCTCTTTTCCCCCTTTTTTTTTTGAATCTGTTGTGACTGTTGCAAGTAGAGACCGAGTGGGCTGAGGAAGGGAGCAACAGAGGAGAAGGGCAGTGCGGGTCAGGCAGTGTCCAGGTATGTGGGCCCCACGACCTCTCTTCTTTCTACTTTTTTTTTGAACTATGGCTGCAGAATGGGGGTTTTGGGCTTGATTTTGGCCATGGGTGCTTATGGAATTGGTGGGTTTTGATGAGGGAAGAAGGTGTGGAGTTGTTTTAGCTGTGAGGTTAGCAATCTTAGTGGGAGTTTCATGGCTACATCAATCTGAGTGGAAAATGGGCAGCCACTGTGACTAATTGGGATTGACAGGATAATGAGAGTGGTCATAATGAATTTTTTTTTGGCATTCAAATCGATCTGGATGTGGATACTTGGATTTGTGATGTGACCATGGATTTTGGGGTGTGTAGTTAAGAATGAGAGGGAGAGTTGGGCTGGATTGAATGTGTTTTCATTTCATTGTAGGTCTGGAACATGTGTCTTAATGAGGTTAGTTTGGCAAGGTGGGATCTGTTCTATTGTAGTTTTTAGGTTGGATCAAGAGTCATGGTCTTTGACCTCCTTTCTATTTATCACTTAACCAATGAGGTTCATTATCTCTAAATCAAGAAACACAAATTACCACCTTGGGATCAGTTTGTCTCTCATGCTGATATGGACTAATATGTTTTCATGCTTAACCTCTCATTTTAACTTTTGGGCATGGGTTTTTCAGATGGCTAGGACTAAGAAGGCTATTAAGCGTGGCCCTACGCCGATGGATACTCTGGAAGAGATTGAGGCGGAACCAGTCATTGCTCCCCCTAGAAAGAAACAAAGGGGTGAGGATAAGTTGGAGAAGAAGCCCCATCTCGCAGATGAGATAAGAGCTGGCCGGGTAAATTTTTAGTTGCCTTTATAAATGTTATACTTGGTTGGTCTCTACTATCATTGACATTCTTCCCTTTATTGTTTGCATTGCAGGCTGTCCCTTTTGCTCGGGCTAGGGTGAGTTGGATTCAGATGAGGGATTGGTGGATCGAGCTCCCCGATCGCCTGAAGGATCGGGTGCGAGCAATGGGGTTTGGAGACTTCATGTCTATCGTTGCCTTCCGCACTGATCATGCTCTCATTTGTGCTCTCTCTGAGAGATGGAGAGATGAGACACACACGTTCCATTTCCCGCCCGGGGAGATGACGATCACATTGGAGGACATTGCGCGGTGCTGGGGTTTGAGGGTGACGGGCCTCCCCGTTTTCTCAAAGGCGAGTGATGGCAAGGCCTCGATCACTCGGTCACGTTTGCATAGGATGTTCGGGGCACGCCCCCAATCTGGTGTGGGTCAAATTGATGCCGAGTGGCTCAGAGAGGCATATAGCCCAGAGAGGAGGAGGATTCTAAATAGCACGTATTCCACCACCGCTCTTGTAGCATTCTATCCTTTGTCTACCATTATTTTTGCTAATCACTTCTCCTTGCTTCATTTCAGAGTGGGCTCGGAACCAGGCGGACTCCTTTGCCAAGTTGAGGGCAAGGATACCGACTTTGGGAGGTCCACCGGTCGGAGGTCACGAGGGAGGTCCAGTTCCCGCAGCAGCCGAGGCTAGGTCGACGCTGGTAAAATTCAGTTCTTTATTCCTTTTGAATTGGATCTTGAGTTGAAAATTCCCATAAGACTAGCACATTTTATATTTACCATTTGCCGACAGTACCCACAACTTCCCTGACAGGTGAAGGCCCTTCTTCAGGCGGATCCCGATATGCAGGCGGCCCCACTGATGATGATGTAGCAGTGGTGGATGCCGTCGATAGTGATGAGGAGATGGATGTGAGCGATGATGATGCAGATTTCCTCGAGTCAGAGGGCGAGGTTGTCGCGTCTGACGATGGAGATGACGAGATTGATGACGGGGATAGTGAGGATGAGGGGGTGAGGCTCGCCGAGTCGTCGCTATCGATATTGACGTGGGAGATGATGATGTGGGCAAAGGTGACAAGGGGGATGATGCCGGGCCTTCCGGGGGTAAATGCTCGATCTAGCTTTCTTCAATCGATCTCGAGTGCCTTGTGTTTTTCTCAACCTTGTTTTTCATATACTTTCCCTTTTGGTTTCAGGGTGTGATTGGCGGGAGGTGCCAGTCGATGGATATACCCATCGAAAGAGGGTAGGGATACCATGTGAGGTGCTCCAAGTCGCGAGTGAGTACTGAAATGTTTGGTAACTATTTTGCTCCTTATTTCCATTACTGGGTGAATTCCTTATGTCCATTTGGCATTGTGCAAAGCAAAAGCACGGGAGGCAGTCTGAAGGTCTCTTGAGGAGACCAAGACTGATTTCAGCACGGTTGGGTGATGATGAGCATCTCAGGGCTTTTCTATTATTCTTTTTGGGGAGATGCCTCTTCACCAATGCAACTGGTAATAGAGCGTCCGGTACCCTCATTCGATTTGTGCAAGACTTGGATAAGGTTGGCGATTACGCTTGGGGTGCGGCCACCCTTGCCTTTCTTTTCCACAGTCTAGATTCGAGGTGCCGTGTTCAGTCTGGATGTAAGAGCCTTCGAGGGTTTGTGTCGATCTTGCAGGTTGAATCCTTATTCCCATGTGTTGTGACCTCAAGTAGTCTACTTTTCTTATCATGTCTCATGCTTCATCTTTTGTAATAATAGAGCTTTAACTTTGAGCAGGTATGGCTCTGGGAGCACGTCGTCCAGTGTCGGCCCGAGCGCTTGCCCGCGAGGCTGAGTTGCGTTCCCCGGGCTTCGCAGTGGTACCCTAATGCTAATTTACGAGGCTTTGCTGACATCTTACCTCCGGAAATGGCCGAGCGCATTAAAGCCCTCAAGATGAGGCCGGGTGAGCAAGGTTACCGGTTCATCTTGAATGAACTAAAAAATCATGAGGTATGTATTGTCCCTTATCCACTTGTTACATTAAACATTTACTGCTCTTAGCTCTCATTTGCTGCATATACCATGGTTTGTCAGGTGATTTGGCAGCCCTATCAGGGTGGACCGGATGATGAGATGGCTATAGTCCAGGAGGGGCGTGCCTTATTTGAGAGGGACATATGGCTCCACGCCCCTCAGGTAGCGGTTAGATTGGTCGTCAGCCGAGTCGCGCGCCAACTGGGACGCCATCAAGCTGTTCCCTCAGAAAAGTCTGTCATGCGTCGGTCATACCCAGGGTGGGGTCTGAAAACGTTCAAGCGCCGCCATCCTTCCCGGAGAGAAATCAAAAATTGGAGATCAAAAGGGAGGAAGGCCATTTTTGGCCCGGATGCTAGTGCCTGGAGTGATTATGAGGCATATTGGAAGACAGCTTTGCATCGGTATATACTCCCGGAGTCGTACTCTTGCGGGGCTTCATATTCCGTTAGCAATTGCGCAGAAGCGGCTGAGGCTTCGTCATCTCTTTGGGTAACCCTTGAAGTTTGCTTGCTTTAACGTTGTCTTCTTTCCATTGTGAATCATATTGTTTCTTCCTTTATTTTTCAGGGGGAGATACCGGCTGGAGCAGGGCATCGGCAAGCACATCCACCATCTGAAAGACAATGTGAGGTGAGGGTTCATGAGACTACCAATCTTGGTTATAAGCTTTGTAATCCCAAAGACATATGCCTCTCCTATTTCTCTAATCGTGATTCTCATGTGTGACAGGGGACATCTGGGGGAGTAGTACCCGATGCGGAGTCCATCCTCAGGGGGGAGGTACTTCGATTGTCCCAACTAGTAGAGAAAAAGGTATGACTACTTGGTTTAGTGTTTGAGTCAAACAATGTTCATCTCTATAGTAATCCTGATCATTCTTGGCATATTGGCATGGTTGGTACTTCATAGGATGTGGAGGTCATGAGACTAAGGGCCTCATTGTCAGCCGAGAGGGTACGAGAATTGTCAACCTTAATTGGCCACATGCTATCTCTTTTATACCTTCTTTACTCACAATGCTTTGATAACAGGAGCGCCGTCAGGAAAATGAAGCGATTATCGACGCATTGGCAGATTCTCATGAGGTACGAGGTCATGGGGTTAGTTGTCCATTTTTAATTGATGTTCATGACCTTTGCCACTATGCAAGGTAACAGGGAGCAAGACATGCCTGAGGCTATGAGGATCCAAGTGGAGAGTGATCTTCTTACTCTGCAAGCTGAGGTGGATCGACTGCAGGTTAACGAAGTTTGGGTTTCAATTTGTTGCCCTTGTATTTAAGGCATATAATGAGTTATTCTTAACCATCTGTCTTTGTGACCTTCAGGCAGAGCTTCATAGCGAGCGTGACAAGGCATTTACGGAGAGATTTGCTTCAGCGGCGCAGGTATGAACCTTACTCTTGTAATGATTTGATTTGATTCTTCTAACATTGACATGCTTCGTAATCTTGTTGGGTGCAGATCGAGGACTTACGTGCCAAGCTCAGGAGTTTTGAGACCTCTGCGCAGGTGAGCATCCTTCCTTCCTTTTAAATTCCATATTTCCTGCTACGAGTTTTTGAATGTAACACTTCCTTGTATGTCGTCTTGCAGAACGGTGCTATTGTTGCTTCCGTTCCTCTACCCCTTAGCTTGAGCGAGGAAAAGGCTCTCATCATGATCAATACGCTCAGCGCATGGACCGCATGCAGCTAAGTCACGATGAGGTGGTTGCTGACTTGCGGAGGCTTCTTGATCGGTATCGCCAGAGGGCAGAGGAAAGAGGTTATGCGTTTTCGAGTTTGACTCGCGCCCCTTCTCATCGTGCTCCTGGTCCGTCTTCATTTGCTTCATCAGCTCGTCATGAGGGAGTTGCTCCATAGGGTTATCATTCTTTGATTGATCTCTCCAGGATCCGCCTCCATGTGTTCCATGTTGTATCCATATATGTGTTGGTCATGTATCTATGTCATTCCGTCTTGTCTTAGCTCACGGTGTGTACTTGATCTGATGTGTATGTTGTGCACATGTGTATTATGCATGTGTAATTGAGATAGTGTGTACTAGGCATGTGTGGTTGATTGATGAGGAGCTTTCGTGAGGTGTCAGGAATATATGAAGTGTACTTTTTTCACAGGTAACAGGTTTTTTGTATCTGGAGATTCTCCGGGGTCCAAAAAAACAAGGGGAAGTGCTGTCGAAATTTTTCTAAAATTCCTCAAAATTCGTGCTCCAACACAGTTCTCGTGAAAAAAGAACATTAGAACCTAAGATAGACAAAATGAAATCCATATAATAGACCAAGCGAATAAAATATCATATCAACTTTGACTTGGAGAAACAATATAGAGATTCAGGGTTTTCAAACAATGGGGAGTGCCCCACACACGAACCCCACACAACACTATTTGAAGGTGGTCTAAAACAAAGTTGGTTTTAGACCACACAATGGTTTTAAAAGATATAACTTATTTGAAGCACATACAAGTTGGTTTTTCAAAACAATAATTTTCCATATGAAAATATAACTTATAAATCTATGAAAAAATTGTTTCAAATCATTTGTTTTTCAAAACAAATCTTACTTAATACATCCAAACAAATGATTTTACAACATCAATTGATTATGAAAGATCTAGCTAATAAAGCTTTGAAACCATAATCAATTGATCATGTATAGAATTGCAAGAGATATAACTAAGTGAATAAGAAGCAAATCTAACATGTTGAAAATATAATCAAATGATTTTGAAAACCATGATATGTAACTAGATAAGTACATGAAGACAAAGTCAATTAATTATAAAGAAACATTGCATTTTAAATAAATGTAACTAAGAAAGAACCAAAATGGAAATGCAACAATATGACCAACAAAAAGATTTAACTATTAAGGAGTAGGTTGGTCAATGAGGTCCAAGGCCTTAAGGTTTGACTAAGTAAATAACTTTGGGAATCCACCTAAGGTCTTGGGAAGGATGGTCTTTGAGGTCCATTTTAAAAGTCCCACCAACTATAGGAGATTTGACTTGATAAATTTTTAATTTAGACTTATCACCATGATGTTTAGATTTAACTAAATTTGGCTTAGTTTGGTGATTAGTCTTTTGAGGTTGGTGACCTTTCTTCTTAGGGGATTGAGCCATTTTTCTTTTCTTCTTGTTTTCTCCATTTATTTGACTTTTGAATTTTAGATTTAACTTAGCAACTTTATTCAAAAGTTCTTTCATTTGAGTTATGGGAGGTAGGTTGAGAAGCTTTTTATTAATAGATTCTTTTAGAGTTGGTTTAACTTGTTTAACCTTTTTAGAATCTATTTTAGGAGACTCCTTTTTAATTGGTTTTACTTGTTTAGTCTTTTAGAGTCTTCCTTGGTTTTTAGTGTCTTAACCATCATAGAATTTGATTTTACTTTCTTTGGTTCAAAGATGGGTTTAGACACATTGCTTCTTCTTTGTTTGCACTCAAACCTAAAATGTCCTTCAATGCCACAATAATTGCATTTAGTCATGGGCAAGGAAGTGTGAGTGCTAGAGAATGAGGACTCACCTTTCACAAATGTGTTGGTGAATTTAGGGTCATGTGAAATATTCCTATCAAATCCAAGACCCATCCTATCTCTTTTAGATTTACCCAATTTAAATAATTTTTCAAATTTTTCTTCACTATGGGTAAATTTGCACTCATATTTTAGTTTATAACTTTCAAGTTGAGTGACTTGGTTTTTAAGGGTTGAATTTTCATTTTTAACATTTGTTAGTTCATTTTCAATTCCCTTAAATTTGTTTAGCTCTTCATGGGCAAGTTTTAATTCAAATTTAATTTCATTAATCATATCTGATCCAAGTTCTAGAGTTTTTATCTTAATTTGTGCATTAGATAAATTTTCCATAGAAATGGTTAACTTGGATTCTAAATTGTTAATGTTTTCATCTTGCCTTTTTAATTGATCTCTTAGTTTAGAATTTTCCTTATTAAGATTATCACAATCTATCTTTGATTCTCTTATGTCATCTTTAATATTAGATAGATTATGTAAAGAGATCATGAACTTAGACTCTATACAATTTATTAATTCATCTTTTTCTTTAAGTTCATTTTTAGAAGAGACTAATTCTTGGTTTAGCCTTTTAGATTCTTCTTTTAATCTTTTATTCTTCTTAGAAAGCTCTAAGGACCATGTGTACAATTCCTCATAAGCTTCATTTTCATCATATTCTTCTTCTTTTAAATTAAATATAGATTCATTAATTTTAATGTTAGAATCTCCAATAGATGGAAGAAGAAGGGGTCTAGAGGAATCTACACAAGAATCTACAAGGTCTATCATAGTGGAATCCATTCTAATGATTTTCATAGAAAAGCAACACTAGGGTTTTGATCTGGATTAAGGATCAACTCCGGGTTGTTAAGCCCTAAATGGAGTAACCTTGCTCTGATACCAAATGTAAGTCCTGGGGATCCTAACCCTAGAGGGGGGGTGAATAGGGTGAGCTACACTTTATGACTAATTATGACCAATTTTAACTTAATTAAATCAACTAGTCATTTGTGATGATTAAACAAACAATATGCGGAAGCTAAACAAAATAATCACCACAAAAGCAAACACCACAACACAAGATTTAGAGTGGTTCGGCCTCAATGCCTACATCCACTACCGGCTTGTGTATCCAACACCCACCGGATTTCCACTATTTTACTTTTCAAAAGGCTAAGCAATAACCTCTACAATATGCTTTCCAAGGATAAGCAATAACCTTACAATGTTGTTTTTCAAGGCTTAACAACAACCTATTCAAGATGCTTTTCAAATGGCTAAGCAATAACCTTACAACAAATGATTTCTCTAAAGAAAGTGTTTTCACAAAACACTCTAAGAGATTACAATTAAGCTCAAATAGAATTGCCTCTAAATAGGCGAATATGAAAATGAAAAACAAACTCACACAAACACACTAAGAATTACAAAGATGAATGCTTATGAGGTGTGTGTGTGTGAAAACTTCAATCAAGATTAAAATTAAAGCTCAATCTATTTTATGCGTAAAGCAATTTAAAAGTTTAAAGCTCATAAAAAGATTTGATTGAAGTTATATGCAAATCACTTGAACAACTACAAACTTGTTGATGATATGAGAATCAAAAGATCACAAGTTGAATGTAAATGTTTAAGCCTAATCAAGTGATGCATGTGCTATGCTATGTTGTTTTCAAAAACAAAGGTTTTACTTAAGATTCAAATGAATGAAAACAACAAAGATGATTCAAACAAGTTAATGAAACATGTTTATAAAACAAATCAAAGGTTTTAACAAAACATGATTTATAAAGTTTTAACACAAAACTTGGTTTGAATCAAAGTGAGAAATCCATCACAATCTAAAACAAAGATTGAATGAAGGTAATGGATTTAACACATCATAGTTTATATGCTACAAATCATTTACCAATAATTTAGTCAAAGCATAAAACATATGATTAATAAAAGTAAAGCTTACTTGATGATTTAACTTAATGATCCAAGCTTTAGCTTTACTAATGACCCATTAGCCTTCCTTAGCTCTTCCCCTTTCTTTGGCCTCAAAGCTCTTCAAGAATGGCTTAAAAATCATCAACTTTGGCCAAAGGAATGAGCTTGCTTTTATAGAAAAAAGCTGCCAACGGATACCTGTCGGTCGACCGACAGGTAGGTGTCGGTCGACCGACACCTCAACGGTCACTAGGCAACGGTCATGTTTTCGAAAGTTTTCTGACCGTTATATATCTATCGGTTGACCCTCATTTGTCGGTTGACCGACATGGAACCGACGGCTGAACCGACAGCACAAAAATGTTGAAAATGTAGCTGTCTGTTTTTGGAACCGATGGAGCCTCTTGGTTGGCTTCGGTTCCACTGTCGGTTGACCGACTGCTTGACGTCGGTTGACCGACAGCCTTAGACAAAAATCCCAACTTGCATATTTCAAAGTATTTTCTTGTGGGGATTTTTGGGCCAATAAACCAAGCTTGGAAACATGATTTTAAATCATCTAAGTGCTTTCAAAATCATGAAACATTAAAAGCCAAATAATATGAAACTTTAAAACATGGGCTTGCTTGATTTAAGTTCTTTTCAAAACAATTTCATCCAAGATTTAAATCCAAAACATGCACAGACTAAGATTTACAATATTTAAAAACAATGCATGTAGAAAATCAGATTTCAAGGTTTTTAACTCAATGTATGTGTGAAAACTCATGAGATGCTAAAATGATAATGCATCCATCAAATTGCAATACACAAAATCCCTAACATTAGGTACATAAATACCCCTACGGGCTTACTGGCTCGGCTTAAAAAGGCTACGAATCCAAGCTAGTCACAAAACTTTTATTCTTTTCAAGACTTCTAACTAAACACTTTTTTTTTTTAAAAAAACATCTGACTGTGCAATGTCTAGGTCCCTTAAGCTTTCTAATTAACCCATGTAACGAGCATTAGGCCAATGACTCCCAAACCAGATGGCTTTAGGGCATTAGGTATGTAAATACCCCTACGGGCTTCCTGGCTCGGGTTAAAAAGGCTACGAACCCAAACTAGTCATAAAGCTTTTTATTCTTTACAAGACTAATTCTAACTAAACACCCTCTTTTTTTTTTCTTTTTTTTTTGACATACGATCAAAAATCTTTCATGACATGGGCAAACTTACCTACAAACCTCCACATTGGATGGGTTTAACAGTGGGGGAATTTGTGTGGGGCAGATTCACCGTTTTGTGTATTCTTAAGTGTTGGTGTGTGTTTGAGTTCCAAGCTTGATCAGAGTGCATCTCTTCGGTCCTCCTATGGGATTTCTACAACTACGCCAAGGGGCAAGGATGGTCATACTCCGCAAGAAATAGGGAGGGGTCATACCGTGTACCTTTTTAGGGACATACCGTTCCATGGATCGGGGAGCTCTTCCTCATCTACATTCACTAGTCTATATGCATTTCCAGGATATACTTCCTTAATTACATAAGGGCCTTCCCAATTGGGTCGTAACTTACCTCTAGGATGGGGAAGTAGGGATGGAGTGATGCACTTTAGCACAAAGTCGCCAATCTTGAATTTTCATTGTTTGACATGTTTGTCGTAGGCTCTGGCAATTCGCTTCCGGTATACTTGTGCATGCTCTGCTGCTTTCATTCTTTTCTCGTCGAGTAGGTCTAGCTGAAGTAGCAATGCTTCTCTCCTCTGGTCTTCTATTATATCTTCATTTAGCTGGATGCGCAGTGATGGATGAAGAACTTCGAGGGGAAGGACTGCTTCCATTCCATAGGTCAAAGAGTATGGGGTTTCTCCTGTAGGAGTTCTTATGGAAGTCTGGTACGCCCACAATGCTTCGACCAAACGGTCTGGCCAATCGCTACCTTTGGCAGTTTGCACAGTCTTCTTGATGATCTTTAGTGAGGTCTTGTTGGTTGCTTCGGCTTGACCATTCGCTTGGGGATAATATGGGGTTAAATGATGCAATTCTATATCATATTTTGTGCATAACTCGTTCATTTGTTGGGATATAAACTGTGGGCCATTGTCTGTTATGAATGCTTTAGGGATGCCAAACCGGGCTATTATATTCTTTTTAATGAATTTGACTACAGAGGTAGCCTTAATATTAACATATGCCTCTGCTTCTGCCCATTTAGTGTAATATTCTGTGGCTGTCAATATGAATGCCTTATTTTGTGTGTTCTCTAAGGTAGGGGCCAAGGGTCCTATGATATCAAAGGCCCAGGTCGAAAAAGGCCATGGAGCTATGGTAGGGTGCAGGGATGATGCGGGGGCATGGATTAGGTCAGCATGCAGTTGACATTCTTTGCATCTTCTAACATAATGGACTGAATCTGACTCTAGGGATGGCCAATAGTAACCTACACGGATGATTTTCTTAGCTAACATCTGGCCATTGACGTGTCCTCCACACTCTCCCGAATGCGCTTCTTCAACTATCTCTTGCCCTTCTTCCGTGGTTACGTATCGTAAGAGAATTCCACTGAACGATCTACGGTACAATAGTCCTGCGACTATGACATATCTCTGAACCATTTCTTTCAATGCTCTCTTATCCGATCGGGTGGCATACTCAGGGATGTAGCCATCACGTAGGTAATTCCATATATCATAGTACCACGGGTGATCGTCCACCAGGTCATCATCATGCTGTATACGAGCTAGGACTCCTTCTTCGGGCTTAGAATCTTTCTCCTGATCGGACTCTTTGGCCTCGACTTTCTTACTCTTTTCTCTTGGAACTTTTGGCAGAACTTCGGCAGGGTCCCCTCTGGTCAGGTCTATTGGTTTGACAGATGGAGAGTCTAGCCTTCTAATAAGGAACTTTTCAGAATCTTTGTCGTTGGGCATCTCTATGATCGAAGCTAAAATTGCTAATGAGTCAGCTAGTCGGTTCAAAGTTCGAGGGATGTAGAGAAAGGAAATCTTCTTGAAGTCAGACATTAGTTCTCTCACTTTCTCATGGTAATGTGCAAGTTTAGGGCCACTAACTTTCCATTCCCCGGCTACTTGAGAAATGACAACTTTGGAATCGCTGAAGACTCTCAGTTTTTCAACTCCTAGGGCTTAGGCTTCTCTCAGTCTCGCTAGTAAAGCTTCGTATTCCATTGTATTATTGGTTGCTGGGAATCCGATCTTGTAGGCCTTCGGGATGACAACTCCTTCCGGGGATAATAGCACTACCCCGACTCCTTTTCCATTTTGGTTTAAAGCTCCATCAAAGTAGATGGTCCATAAATCATCATCCTTGGTCTCTTCAATGCCTGCAAACACAATGCTTTCGTCGGGGAAATCAGTTCTGACTTGCTCGTACTGGGGCAGAGGAAGGTGTGCTAGATGATCAGCGATCGCTTGTCCTTTTACGAACTTCTGGGTAACATAGGTTATGTCGAATTTGGCCAGGAGCATTTGCCATCGCGCGATTCTTCCCGAAGTGACGGGTTTCTCAAAAATATACTTCAAAGGGTCCATCCTGGCTAAAAGTTTGACTTGATGAGTTAGAAAGTAGTGTCTCAATTTTTGAGTGGCCCAAACTATGGCTAAGCATGTTCTCTCCATTGGGGAGTATTTCCTTTCATAGGGTAAGAGAGATTTGCTCAGGTACATGTTGACCTAGGACCACGTCTATTGCGAATTCTGTCGCTGATACATACAAAATGAGGGGCCTGTCTCTGGTAGGGGGCTTCAGAACAGGAGGACTCAACAGATATTTCTTCAGATCTTCGAATGCCTTTTGGCAGTTGTCGTCCCAGTGGTATTCCACACCTCCTTTTAGCAGTTTGTAGAACGGCTCGCATCTTTGCGAATGCTGTGAGATGAATCTTCTAATGAATTGTAACTGCCCTATGAGGCCGCTCAATTCTTTGAGGTTTTTCGGGGGTGGCATTTCAAGGATGGCCTTCACCTTAGAAGGATCAACTTCAATTCCCCGATTGCTCACCATAAAGCCTAAGAGTTTGCCGGAGGATACTCCAAAAACACATTTCTTCGGATTCATCCTCAGTTGGGTGTCCCTAGATCGCTGAAGAACTCTCCTGAGAGCTACGACATGGTCCTCACGGGTTTTGGATTTGATTAGAATGTCATCTACGTAAACCTCCACACAATCGTGTATCATATCGTGGAATATCGCCATCATGGCTCTCTGATAAGTGGCACCGGCATTCTTTAGGCCAAAGGGCATAACAACGTAATAGTAAGTTCCCCAGGGCGTAGTGAATGAGGTATTCTCCTGATCTTCTGGTGACAGCCTGATTTGGTTGTACCCTGAGTAACCATCCATGAATGAGAGCATGGCGTGGCCCGCAGTATTATCAACAAGTACGTCGATGTGAGGTAAAGGGAAATCGTCTTTGGGAGATGCCTTGTTCAAGTTTCGAAAATCGATACACACTCGGACTCGTCCATCTTTCTTCTTTACCGAGACTATGTTGGCAACCCATTGAGGAAACAACATGACCCTGATGAATTTAGCTTGGTGGAGTTTGTCAACCTCCTCATTTACTTTCAGGACAACGTCGGGGAGCATCCTTCGCAACTTTTGCTTGACAAGTCTAGCCTCATCTTCTAGTGGGATTCGATGCTCTACTAGGTCGGGTGCAAGTTCGGGCTTGTCGTTATAATCCGATGCGAATAGGTCTTGATATTCCCTTAAGGCCTTAAGGATTTCACTTTCTTCATTAGGTTCTAGGCATGCACTGATTTGAACTTGCTTGGGCCTCTCCTCTGTTCCCAGGTTTATCTCTTTTGTCTTCTCAGCAGCTGCTTGTGTTTCTTCATCAAACTTCTTGACTACTCTCCTAAATTCCTTAGAAACTTCGTCATCCCCTTCTTCAGCGCCCACTAATTCGTAAACACCCATGCCATCATTGATGTTCGCATGTTGCGCAGAGGATTCGGGTTCTGGAACGACAGGCAGATATTCATAGCCTAACTTATCAATGTTGGCCATAATTTCCTCTAGTCGGGACTGCTCTACCGGGGGAAATTTCCATCGCCTTAGATTGCCTATATGTTGATGATGACCAAAATATTCTACCACTACGGTTCCTATGTTTTTGGGTTTTCTATTTTCTAATTTTTTGGGGTTTTTGGGGTTTTCTGATTTTTTGGGATTTTTGGAATGATATGGTACAGGTGGGGTTGGAGATGGGCTATCTACCGAGGAGGATCCTCCCCGCTGGCATGGCCAGGCAGTGGGGCGGTATACCACTTCGTGATCATCGAGGTCGCTGGTTTCCCATATTTCACAATCTTCTTGAGAGGGGTCTCCTCGCCAATGGCGCCAGGCAATGGGCCAATATACCACTTCTTCGCTAGTAGGGTCTTCAACTTCTCATGTTTCGCGACTCTCTCGGAGTTCGGTAATCGACATTTTTTTCTGGGTAAATGAGTCGGCTTGGTCACAGTCAGCATGTGACATGATAGGATATGGAACCCTGGATCAATGGTGTGGTCTGCATTGTCCGCTTCTTTTGGTGAATGGAGCTCTCTCCAAGTGCCGAAAATTTCCTCATAAGTTTCGCTTTCGAATGACACAGAGTCTTCCCAATTTTCTACTAAAATGGCCTTGCCTTTGTCATTTGGATCCAAATTGTGGCATCCCTCCTTAGTCGGTGGTGCGCTGGGATCTAAGATTTTATCGTGTCTTACAAAGTGTTCATCTAAGGCCTAGTCCTCTCGTTTATACCTCATATTACCATGCGTATCGTAACCTAATCCTTCCGCTCTTGCTCTAGGATCTGGTATGTAAGGATCGAGAATACCTTCTCCGTTCTTTCCTAGCCCAAATCCAGGTTGATATCCCATCTTCTTCATTAGAGTCCATCCTCGGGCTTGACTTTTGTTGTTTGTTGCTGGACTTTGCAAGGAAGATAATTCAGAGAACGTATTTTGCATGGGGTTCATGTCCATTAAGGAGATGAGAGGGTCAGCCCTGTATCCATGGATTTTGACCTCTAGGGTCATAAGAGCGGGTTGTAGGGTCGGAAGTATCTGAAGTTTCTCTGGTTCAATGACAGGCGGGTCCCCCATCATCTTCATGATCTTGCCTAAGTAAGGGAATTTGACACATTGGTGTCTGATTGACATGACGGCGTTCATATGGTTCAACCATCGGCGTCCCAGAATTAAGTTGAAAGTGGCGGGGATATCCATGATATAAAATTCTTCTGGCATCGAGATCGGGCCCGCTTGCACCAACAACATAATTTTCCACATACTATTTTCTTATGCCCGTCATAACCGGTTATAACCATAGGGGCTGGAGTTAGGTCCTTTATAGCGAGCCCTAATGCTTTGTAGGTTTTCAAGGGGCATATGCTCAGTGACGCGCCGGTGTCGACCAGGGCTCCTGACATTTCTTTCCCCGCTATCTTAATCGTTAAATGTAGGGGAGATGTCCTTGCTTCGGGTGGTATTTCTTTTAGTTCCTATTCGGTAAAAGTGACGGCAGGGAAGGGAGCTCCAGGGGCTAAGGCTGCGATGGTAGTTCCCAACTCTTCGAGGGTTGTGCCTACAGGGACTTGTAAGCGTGTGATCGCCTCAAGTAATTGTTGCTGATGTTTGGGTGAGGTTTTAATCAAATCGAGGACAGATACCTTAGCTGGGATCTTCGTGAGGTGTCCTAAGAGGTCATACTCTATCCCCGTTTCTATCGAAGTATAAGCTCTTTCATCAACTGTTTCCTTGACCTGAGTGTTGGGATTCTGAGAATCTAAGTTTTGAGCAATAGGGTGAGGAGGTAGCCGGGGAGGACGGATCCGTCCAGATCAGAGGTGAGCCTGAGGTGCGTTTGTATCCAGGTGAGGGTCTAGTTGGGAATTTGTAAGGATCAGTGGTTCTTGGTCGTCTAACTCATCAAAGTTCACCTTGTAAAGGTCAGGAGAATCAACGATTGCGCCCATCCCAGAATTGAAGATTTTGAATTTGGTTTTCCCATCCCATGGTGTGACGTATTTTCGATGGTCCTCTTCCTCAAAGAATTCACCATGGCATGGTTGGCTATGGTTTATGCTCCCTTGGGCCGGGGCATCAACACATTGGTGCTCTATCATGGTGATGTTTATCAATTGAGTCTGTGGGCTTTGTCCAGAGGTTGATGGTCCATTTTGAGGCAGCGGGTTAGTATAGATCTGCATGTTAGGAACATTTTGCACTGGATTGGGGGTTGCATTTTGATTAGGAGGGGTGTTCCGTGCGTCGTTCGCGCCCATCGGCCTGATATTGCTCCAATCGATTCTGCCTTCATCATTGAGATCATAGATCAGGTCTTTAACCGTGTAGCATTGGGTGAGGTCATGCCCCGGCATCCTATGGTAGGCACAAAACTTGTTTTTATCCAGGTGTTCCGACCAAGCTTGTGGTCGTTCCGGAGGGAGTTGGAGGGCGTTCTGGTTCAAGGGGGACCAAAAGACAGTGGTCCAAGGTTGTGGAAGGGATGGGTAGTTTGCCCTTTTGGCCCTGAATCTTCTTCTATTCCCATTATTTGTGTTGTTTTGGTTGCCATTATTGCCTCTATTGTAACTAAAGTGGATGGTACCATAGCTGGGTTGAGGATTTGTGTTCTGATTTCGTGGCAGAACTATCGAATTCGGAACTGGTTGTATGGGATTTGGATTTTGGTTTTGATTCACTGGGGGCCCTTGATTCCTTGGTGGTTGTTCATAACCTTGGTTATTTCTTGGAGGGTTTCGGTAATTCTGATTGTTCTGCTGATAATTCTGGTTGTTCCTCTAATAATTCGGGTTACCACTTTGGAAATTGGGATTGCCATTTTGTCCCTGGTTCTGGTGTTGGTTAAAGCTAACACTATTGCGTTCTTGGTATGGTCGGTAGACCTCTTCTTGATTCGAGCTCACTTCAGGGGTTATGCGGCTTTCCGGTTGGGTAGTTGTGCCCACTCTACGCGCATTTTTCTTATGGTCAATGATGGTGTTCAATACTCCCTCGTCTAAATTTTGTTTCGTTCTGGACAATCTACGGTATATGCCACTCCAACTAACGACTTCTCCGATCGTCATTAAGGCTCTCATCAGATCTTTCATATTTGATATGGCCATCCTCACTTGTTCCTCTTCTTGCATGTTGCAGTCTGATCACGCAAATTGATTTTGCCACCTCACCGCGAATTCCTCATAGTCCTCATCGTTCTTTTGTTTGAGGTTCGCTAAGTCATGCCACAGGAGTTTGTTTTTAGTTAGGTGCTGATACCGTGCTAGAAATTTCTCTACTACATCCTCGAAGGTATTAATCTCGTGGGAAGATACAGACGTATACCAAGTTAATGCATCCCCCGTTAATGATTCCTAAAAATAATTTATGAGCATGGAGTCATTGTCAGCGATGGCGTGACACTTGTTGCAGAATGAGACTAGGTGGTGTTGAGGGTCAGTTGTCCCATCATAAGATATGAACTTAGGAGCTTTAATAGGGAAAGGTGACCTCTCTTTTTCTTCCTTCTTAGTAAAATCGTAGAACCCTAGCTTTTTTCCAATCAAGCTCGGGGACTTTTTCTTGATTTCATTTTTAAGCTCTTCTACATTTTTCTGCAGTTCTTTGAACGCTAAAGGATCTAGGTATTGAATCATCTGTGGCTGGTAACCTCCTTGTGGTTCTAGTGGAACAGGGGCGTAAGTTGGCTCTCGGAACTAGTCTTGGAAATATGATTGCGGGATAGGTTGATAGCCTTGGCTCAACTGAGTTCCTCCGTGAGCGACCGACTGTCCTCTGTATGGGTCAACCATTGGACTTAAAGCGGGTGGCTGATACGCCTGCTGATAGCGCGGTTCGTTCGCTTGATATGTTTGATAAGTATTTCCAACTCCTGCGGGATTGATAACCTACGCGTTCTGGACTGGGGGGCTCTGGTCTGACTTAGGCATTTGGTATATCGGGGTCGTCTGATTTTGATAGATGGGAGGGGTCCTCTCATATTGAATCGGCTGGGGGTATAATATATCAGTGCTAGCCGTCAAAGGATTATAACCCGCTTGATTGATTGGCGAAGGAGTCATCACCTGGAATTGGGGTTGGGTTACCTCATGTTGTCGGTAGACATCTGGCGTTCCCATGTGAGTCAAGGGATTATGGTATGAGGTGTTGGGCATCGCCAACTGACCCGTGTTTACTGGACCATGACTTATCTGATGATACGGATTCTCGTTTGTCGCGAGAGTCCGAGATGGTGCGACGACTCTAACTGGTGTGGTGATAGGTGCATCCATAGGCATCCCGTACTGTGGGATAGAAGATGTAATCGGCTCAGTCTGACTGGTCAGGGAAGAATAAGGTGTAACTTGCGAGACAACAGGATCATTCGCGCGGAGAGAGTAATCTCTCGACAAATCATTATTGTGAACTCTATACCTTATAACCTGGCCGGTAGGATTGACTAAGTCTGTGTAAGTTACCCCTGAATGTGAGGAAAGTTGATTCTCCCCTGATGAATGAGATGGGGTGGATGTGTTAGACTGATTCCTTCCCATTGTGATGGTATTGACTGGCAGGGAGCCTCCTTCGAAGAGGGATCGTCTCATCTGTTGTGGGTCATGGCTTGATGTTGCTGAGGATCCATCTAATACTCTAGAGGATTCTATACTCTGGGGGGCTTGGTGTGACCCGCTAGTGGTGCGGAGCAATATTGGGGGTGAGAGGGGTTGAAAGTCGGGCATCCCGAACGTGTAACCCTCCATTTGTTAAGAAGTATTTAGATGAGAATAGAGAGAAAGAGGGGATGAGAGGAGCACATTTTATGTTGTTTTGTAGTGAGTGTTGGTGCAAGTTTGTTTCTTATGATGTAATGGGGGAAAGCATAGTGGACGGTGCATTCGAACCTTAGGTTTAATCTCGGACTAGACTCATAACAACCCTAAACTGAATGGGACACGGGCATCTGATCATTGATTGGATGTTTGTGTCCTAGAATAAAATCCCGGAAAGACCCAAATAAGTGACAGGAAAACAAAAGAGGTCCCATCACGATCGCCAGGCTGTCGGATGTGAATTTTGACCCCCCCCCCCAAAAAAAAGAAAGGGCATTTGCATTTTGCGTGGGGAAATCTCTATTCATCTATACATGCTATTTAAATTTTACATAAAAAATGAGGATTCTGACTATCCTTAAAATCAATGGATCATGATCGCCAGCTACGGATACGGCCGTAACACATTTCTTCGACTAAAGCCGAAGAAATGTGGGGAGAAAATAAGTGGGTGGGTTCTTCCTCTCGTTTAATGTGCTGCCGGCAACACATGACGGTTGTCCTGTCACATTAATTTGGGTCTCTTTGGGTCTTTTTAATATAGGGTCAAATTAGGGTCATGAGTTAAAGTCCAAATAAAGGTTAATCCTCACACAGCATAATCATAATAAATCCAAGTAAAATAAAGTAACTAAAATAAAGAAAATAAATGGGGGGAGGTGCCAAATATTTAAGAAGAGGATTGGCCCCGTTCCCGGGTACCCCCTTCAGATCCCTTGGCAAAATAAGGTTTAAAGGCTGACTTTTCAAATCAAAATGATGATGCAAATGAGATTTTGACTTGTGATTTCTGTGTTTTTCGTGTGCGATACACGAGTGATAAAAATAAAAGGCTGATGGGCCGTAATTGATTGGAGGTGGCCGATGGGCCAGTGTTTGTTTAAGGGTGGCCGATGGGCCGTGATTGTTTAAGGGTGGCTGATGGGCCGAAGTAAAAAGTGTGTGTGAAATCACTCATCTCATCTCGTCATTCTCATTTATTCAATTTTAGAAGTCAGTTCTTCATTTCCTTTTATCATTAAGTTCGATTAAATATCTGGCACCTGAGGTGGAGGAAGAAATAAAGGAAAAAATCTTTTTGGGTTTATTTTATTGATTTTATAGTTTTTATGGATTTTTGATATGGGGTTAGAAGGGCCTAACTAGGGGATTTACTTGGATTTACGTAATTAATACTTTATTACTGATTATCGGATTAACCCTAACCTAAGGTCCTAGACCGCCCACATCAGCTTTCCCAATTCCCTAACGAAATAGGAAGAGTGATGGGGTGAAGTCTAATGCTCTAAACTACCTAACAAGGTAATCCAATTTAATCCTAGGGTGCAAATAGCCAAAGTTTGATAATTCCTACGCCTAAGCAGTTTGTTGGGTAAAATCTTAATTGATTTTATTTGTTGTGAGTTGTGGTTTTGATTGAGAGTGGTTTAGGGATGTTTTAAGGGTCTGGTTAATGTGTTTTTCTATATTTTAAAGTTATGTTATTTTTAATTTAAATCAGAATTCTAAAAAGTAGTCGAAAATCACAATTCAAGATTAAAACTGGGTAGGAGCCCAGGGGGTGGAGCCTATCCTGACAGTTTATGCTTTTCAGACTTTTCGATCTCTTTTCAGAATTCCGGGGGTTTTAAAGGCTATGTTTTAATCTGAGAAATGTTTTAATGTCTCTGATGTTCTAATGTCAAAGTGATGCGGGTCCGGGTTTTGAAACAAAATCAAGAATTCGAATTTTAGTGCGAGTGGAAGGATTGGCACCAAAGGGGTGGCGCCTAGGTGAATTGGCAGGATGGACGCCCAGGAAGTGGTTCCCAGGTGGGTTGCCTTTGATTTTGTGTTGTGCCGGATAGGATTTAATTATTGGTCTTTGGGTCCGGGGATTGACTTAGGTTATGGTCTTAATTAGTTTAAGTTGTAAGGTGTTAAATTATTTGTTTTTAATTTAGTTGGTTGGGTAGGGTTGAAATGCAGGCTAGGCGCCCAGAGGGTGGTACCTAAGTGAATCTGGCAGAAAGGGCACCCAGGTGGTGGCGCCCAGATGGATTGATAGGATAGGCACCCAGGGAGTGGTGCCCAGGTGACTCTGCTTTGTGGTTTGGCCGGTTCCAAAGGGTTTTGGGTATTAAGTCCGAATCGATTAAGGTTTCAGTGTTTTAAGGTTAAAAGTGCTTTATTATGTGGATTGTGATTGGTTTGAGATTTTAATTAGTTAAGTTGTGAATTTGGGGCTTTTCTAAAAAAAAGTAAGCTGGGCGCCCAGGGTGTGGTGCCCAGGTGAATCTGGCAGGATGGGCACCCAGGGGGTGGCGCCCAGATGAATGTGTTTTATGGTTCGGTTAGGTTTTGTGATTCTTTGGTCAACTCAAGCTTGAATTGATTTAAGGATTTAGGATTTACTGGAAAGTGTTTATTCGTGTTCAGTTGGGGATGAAATTATGTCTTAATTAATTGGGTTTAATGGTTTCCTAAGGAATGGGCAGGGTAGGTGGAGTTCACAGGCTGGGCGCCCAGAGGGTGGTGCCCAGGTGGATTGATAGACTAGGCGCCAAGGGGGTGGTGCCTAAGTGGATTGACAGGCTGGGCGCCCAAAGAGTGGTGCCCAGGTGACTATCTTGAGGTTCGGGTTGGTTTTGACGGTCTAGGTTGATTCGAAGTTGGGTTTTGTGGTTTCTTAAGTCTAAAAAATTGTTTTAATGATTTAATTCGGGTTGGTTTAATCAGAAGTTTCAATTAGGAATTTCTTAGTAAAGGGATAGGATGGGCGCCAGGGGAGTGGTGCCCAGATGGATTGGAAGGCTGGGCACCAGGGGAGTGGTGCCCAGGTGGATTGGAAGAATGGGCGCCAGGGGAGTGGTGCCCAGGTGGATTGGAAGGATGGGCGCCCAAGGAGTGGTGCCCAGGTGGATGTCTGTCTTAGTTTTGTGTTGTGTGTTTGTTTTAGATTAATTCAGGTTTAGATTGATTAAGTTTTCAAATCTTTTAAGTTAGCAATGTTTTATTATGTGTTGATTCAAGTTTCGTTTCAATTGGGGTGTCTTAATGACAGGAGAGGATGGGCGCCCAGGGGGTGGTGCCTTGGTGAACTGGCAAGCAGGGCACCTAGGGGGTGGCGCCCAGGTGGATATTTTTAGGGTTTGTTGGTTTTGTATCTTTTTGGTAGATTCGAGTTTAAGTTGATTAATATTTCAGGTCTTTCAAGTTAAGAGTATTTTAGTGTGTTAATTAGAGTTGGTTAAAGTCTTAATTAATTAGATTAAACTTCAAGTGGGGCCTCGTAGGGAATGAATAGGCTGGGCGCCCAGGGAGTGGTGCCCAGGAAGACTTGTCAGCAAGGCACCCAAGGGGTGGCGCCCAGATGGATTTGGCAACAGGGCACCCAAGGGATGGCGCCCAGATGGATCTGTTATAAGTCTTAGGTTTTTAATTAAGTTCTTGGTTATTTTTAATCCGAATTAATTAAGGTCTCAAGATCTTTTGGATTAAAGGTATTTATTGTATTAATTGGTGTGAGATTAGAGCCTTAATTAATTGTGTTTAATCCTTAATTAGGGACTTTTAGTGAATAAGGAAGCTAGGCTCAAAGGAGGAGAAACCTATCTTAATAATTTGGGTTCCCTAATCAATCTTAGTGATTCCTTAGTCCAAATTCAGTCCAAATTAATTAGATTATTAATTTTAGGGTTCTTAATGATTTGATGGTCCTTTAGTTAATTAATTATTATATTTTAGCTAACCCTAGGGTTTATCCTGCTTAGGCACGAGATTTGATAACCTAGGCTATCTATCTACTATTTTTGGGTTTTCTTTGTATTTTTTTAATTTTTTTTGGTTTCTCCTCTAATTTACTAGAGAGTAAGGAAAGAGAAGAAGTAGTTTTATGTTTTATGATTTTTTTGGGTTTTTATGACTTTATGATTCAAATGATACGGTGGTGTGTGATAGAAATGATAATTTGAAATTCAGGACATATCAAGCAAACAAACATATCATTGTTATGCAATTTCTAAGAACTAAATGCGGAAGATCAAAAATTGTGTGTGGAAGTGGAAAAGTCCACTTGGGCGCCACACCTGTGGTGCCTACCCTGTTCAGTCAGGGTTTTCAAAGAATCGCAACAAATGCACAACAGTCTTAAGATTTTCAACACAATTTCTGATATTTAGTAACTGATGCGGGTGTCCTAATGCGAACTACTAATGATGCAACTAGCAAATCTACGAGAAAACGATGCAAAAGGTAGAGATCTAAAACCCAAACCCTGTCTTGGAAGGGTAGGCGCCCAGAGGGTGGCGCCTAGCCAAACCAGAGATAGTAGGCGCCCAGTGGGTGGCGCCCAGCCTCCTGAGATAGGCCTTTCACGATCTCCTCGATCTAAATGATGATGATGATGCTATAAATGCGAGATCTAACCTAGTTAAGCACTTAGAACTACGAAATCAATGCAGATCTACACCACTGGTATGAATCTAAACATGTTATTAATATGATGAGATGCTGATACCATTTTTATCAAGAACTAATATAGATCTATGATGCATGAATGATCCTAAGCATGTTTCTAAACAAAGATGATGATAAAATGCAATAAAAGAATAGAAAGATCTAGGAATACCGGTTTGAATCACACTTTTCAAGTTCCTAGAATGAAGCTTACGCGAAGAACCATAGCTCTAGTTGAAGATATGGAAGTCTTCTCCTCTATTTCCCCTTCTTCTTCTCTAGATCTGAAGCTTTCTCTCTAATGGTGGCTACCTTTCTCCTTTTGTTTATTCTCTATACTTTTCTCTCTTTTTTTTTAGGCTAGCTCCCTTGTAAATGAGGTTAAGAGATCCTTAAATAGAGGTTTGGGATGAGTTTAGGAGGGCTAGGGCTTCATTAGTTCGTGTTTCTAGAAGGTTTCACGCATCCCAAGGCGGCTTAAGTGTTTTGGGATAAATTAGGGTTTGGAAAAGAGGCTGGGCGCCCATGGGGTGGTGCCCAGGTGACTGCATAGGGTGGGCGCCATAGGGCTGGTGCCTATGTAGACTGGTTCATGGTAGGCGCCCATGGGGTGGAGCCTACGTGGTTCGGATCATTCTCAAAGTTTGGTCCCATCTGAAGTCGGGATAGAATGGATAGATGTTCAACTGAGGGGACCTACACTAGCACTTAATTGACTGGGCGCCACAAGGGTGGTGCCCAGGTGGACTGGACATGGTAGGCGCCCACCACAGGGTGCCTATGTGGACTGGAGAGTGTGGGCGCCACAAGGGTGGTGCCCAGGTGGACTGGACATGGTAGGCGCCCACCACAGGGTGCCTATGTGGACTGGAGAGTGTGGGCGCCACAAGAGTGGTGCCTAGATGGAAAGTTGTGTGGGTCTTTGTTTGGAGTGGTTGCGGGCTGCCCTAAGTTAAATTTGTGGAATAAGAGGGTGGGCGCCACACATGTGGTGCCTAGGTGGGCTGAAGAGTATGGGCGCCCACCATGGGGCGTCTAGATGGAATGAAGTATGTGGGCGCCACACATGGGGTGCCTAGGTGGAGTTCCTTCATTTTTAAAGTTCGGTCCCTACATTGAGTGGTTCCGGTCCGTTTTAGGCCAAACTAGTAATTTTGGAGGGTGGGCGCCACACATGTGGTGCCTAGGTGGTCACAGCTAGTGTGGGCGCTGTAAGACCCCGACCCCCAATTTCTCTGTTTAGTATTATTTTAATCATGGTTTAACTTTTTAAGCGAGATTTGAGTTGGTTTGACTTTGTCTTTGAGTTTGACTAGATTTTTCATAGCCTTGGAGATTTTGAAGACCGTTGACTTTAGTTTGACCCGGTCCATATGATATGTATTTTTATGAGAAATTACTTCTGATTTCTAAAAATTCTGAATTTGGTGTATTTTGACTCATTTTATGAAGTTTAACAACTTTCATGTTTTGACCATTTTGATTTGATGCTCTGAAATCGCGTTTTTCGAGAAAAATGGGCAAAAATGACATTTTCACTAAATCTGTCCATAAAATTCAAAAATCTCAGAATTTGGGGAAAATATACTTTTTGGAAAGTAGAAATTTCGCCGATCATTTTTGTCTTCTTCGTCGTTTTCATTCGGGACCCGCAAATGCTAGTTTTGACCTTTGTAAGTTTGGGGCCCATGGGGCCCAGCCCATTTATTCTTTATAAAGCCAATGGGGCTCTTCTCCTTCCCCATTTTTCCTTTTTCCTGCAACAAAGGTGGGGAGATAAGGTTTTCTCCCAGCCCCTTTCTCTCTCCTCATGTATCTCTTCTTCTTGGATGCTAGATGGAGATTTGATCTTCCCATCTTCTTCTCCTCTCTCTTAGCTTTCCAAAGAACCCTTTTTCTAAGGATTTGAGCTAGGGCAAGGCTTCCTTCCAAGCTCTTCTTCTTTGTTTGAGCTACCAAAGGTTAGCAATGGTTTTCTTTTCATGAGATCTTGGTTTTTCAAACCCTTTGGAGTATTTTTCTCATTTATACAAAGACTTTCTTTGAGATTTGTAATGGATTGATTTTCTAGGGTTTCTTCTTAAGCTATTTTGGGGGTTTTGTGATTTTGGAGCTTGGGGCTATAAGAGGACCATCATAGAGTGTTTTGCATCTTCTTTTGACCAAGGCAAGTAGATTATCCAGTTAATATAATGATTCTTGCTTGGTATGAATAATCTCATGGATTTATATTCTACATTGTTTTCTTCTTACAAATGGATGGATTTAACTTTGAATGATTGAACATTGGTATTGTTTATGGCTTTCCAAATTGATGCTTCAACTACTTAAAAATCACTTGGTGATGCATCTCCTTGGATCCATTATGACTGTCTTTATGTTAGTATTTTTGATATAGAAATGTTTGGTTTGTATTTGATTCATTTGATGGGAATGGAATAATTTAGTGCATTAGTGTTTTAATGGACTTGAATTGGCAAGGAGAAGCCCAAATATATGTGAAAATGTGTAAGAAGGGAAGAAGGGAAAGAAAAATCAGAAAATGGAGAAAAAATGCAACTCTGCACTCGACCCGGACTGGGACAGAGCCCAGTCCGCTCGAGCGACCCAGTGGGCCGCTCGAGCGGACCAGGTTCTGTCTGGGCTCCGCTCGAGCGGACCCTCGGTCGCTCGAGCGAGCCCAGGCCTGTCCAGAGTCCAATTTTCTGGGTATTGTGTGGGCTGTTTTCTGGTTCTTGTTCAAGCCTGTTTCAGGCCCATTTCAGCCCATTTCTACTATTTGTTTTGAGGCCCATTAATCTCCTTTTTATGCTTGAAGGCCCAGGAAGGTTTGGGGTTAATTTTGATAGAAAGCCCATGAAAGTTTGGGATTAATTGTGATACTTGGAATTTGTGAAATGGGAATGGGATTGATGAGAGAATGGTCGTGTGTGAAGTTACCCGAGAACCTTTCGAGTCTCAATACGCACTTTATCATTTAAATATTGTGGATTTTCATTGGCATCAAACATACTCTTTATTAATCAATGTTTAAAGGTTAAATGTGTATTGAGATGGTTCCTTGGTAAGTCATTAAGTCATTCTCCACTATCCATTCCATTCAAGTTACAGAATGTTTATGTATTTGTATTCTTCGGTGAACTAATTTAAATAGCATCGGTGATTTGTTATAAAATCATATGGTTCTTCCATGTTCGAAAGGATTGATCGTATGATTTTATACAAATCACTTTGATGTGTATTTGAGCGGTTTACCATGGAATTCGTATGTTTTCTTCGAATCGATTTAGAAGGAGATGGGAGTGGTTCGCTACATTTGGGATTTCTTCGATGAGACTATTATTTTGATAAGACTAGTATTTTGAAAAATAAAACCTCGAGGCAAGACGGGGCCAGAGCTTTGTAGTGCGAGCCCATGAGCGAAAGAGACTTTTATTTCAAAAATAAAACCTCGAGGCGAGATGGGGCCAGAGCCCGGTGGTGTGAGCCCATGAGCCAAAAGGATTAGTATTTTGATTTGTATGGGTTCAAGTTTTAAAAACTAAAGGCACCACTAAGCTTAGGTCACCTTGTTGGGCTGATCACCCGGCTTGGGATCTTTAATTTGTCCGCCAGCTGCAGCTTGGATTCTGTCTGTACCGACCATGGCAACGGTTTCTATCTGCCGGTCCCACGTGTAGTGGCTACGGTTCTGATTTTGATCTGCCGGTCCCATTTGTATGGCTATGGTTCTGATTCTATTTCCGGTCCCACGTGTAGTGGCTACGGTTCTGTCTGCTCTTGTTATTTCGGTAATAGGAGAATATAGCTATGTGTGGTTGCCCATGTTTTATCTGTTTTATGATTCTTATTTGTTTATACTCATTAGATTCTTGGAAATTGTTAATGTTTATGATACCGATCTTTCCTCGTATTGTCTCTATTATTCAGGATTTTAAATGTATTTCCAATTATTAAATGTTTATGCAGGCTAGTATCCTTTCAAGATATTTATGCTCAGGATCCGTCCATTTGTTTGCCTTGATATTTATGTTCGGTCTTTCGATCATTTTACCATGCTTTAATGCTATTATTGTTTGGACTCTTTAATCGGTTTTACAATGATCCCATAAGATTTTATGAATGCCCTTTTGTTACATATTACTTGTTTATTTACTTGCCAAACCGTCGTGTCTGACCCTGTTTGTTTGGTGCCAGTTTCCTCTCTTTTTGTTTTTAGGTGTCTGATCGGAGGAGGCGGTGGGACCGCCGGTCTGACGTGAGAGGCTGCCCATTGATATCGTCTAGATGTCAAGTTTGGCACCGGAGCTCGTAAAATCACTTGGGTAGTATGTCACTTAGTGGCTTATTTGTATGGCTTTGTTAGCCTTTTTCATTGGGTTTGTAATTAAGACATTTGTTAATTGTAATTTGAATATGTGGGAAATAAATAGTCGTGTTACTACCAGCTCAGTGTTCTTTGGATTATGATTTGTGCCAGTCTGCTTATGTGATGGCTTTATGATATTGGTTGCGTGCGATGCGGAACCCGATGGCCATGGATTCCGAGTCATAACACCATGTTTAGCTTCCGCGAAAATATACTCTGATCGTGATGGAATTTGATTATCCTCATTCACGCGGATCTTGGGAAATATAACAAAAGTTTCAAATTTATCCCAAAATTTCGCATCCAGAGGTCGGATTACTGTAGGGCCCGGTTTCGGGGTGTGACAGGCGCCCATCCTGGGGCGTGTACATGCAATGGAGTAGGGTGGGCGCCACTTGGGTGGTGTCTAGATGGATTTCCGTTACTCTTTCTAAGGCAAACTTCGAAAACTCATAACTTTTGATCCGCTTATCAGATTTGAACGTTCTACATACCGTCGGAAAGCTCTTGAAGTGAAGAATCCAATGGTACAACTGTCCTAATGATTATGGGCTGAGAAAAGAGGGGGACCTCTGGATCAATGGATCTGGCTTCCTAACTTAGGGTAATCGGATGACATTTGGGTAAGCTAGGTGTAATCTTTGTAAGAACTGGCCTAAGCATGTCTTAAGTGGTCTGGAATATGTAGAGTTAGTGTAGTAGTCTACTCCTTGTGTGAAAGGTGTGTTGGATTCGAGATCTCAATGCGATTCGGCTTTCTTCTCACGAATTTCTAGAAATCATTGAACTAATGTTGAAAACTATCAACAAGCATCTTCATTGTCATTAATTAATCTGAATTATGTCATTAATCATTCAATTATGGGTGAAATGGGGGCATCGCTATATATGACAGGTGTTTAAGGCTATCATAGGGGCCGAATGAGGTGTCTACAGCCGCCGAGAGGCCTAATTTGGCTTCCGAGCGTCGAAGTATGGTCAAATGTTGTCGAAATGACCTAAAATTTGACGTGTAGCCCTTTGTAAGCATTTCTAAGCCGTCAATGTGCTCTTTTTGATGAGTGATGGCCTCGGTGGTTCTCGCCGCCGAGAGGTTTGATTTAGTTATTTGAGGGTTGATGGAAGTCAAACGTTGTCGGTTTGACTTGGAACTTGAGGTGGAGCCTTTTGGATGTATTTTGATACCATCCACAGGCTCTGATCGAAGATTTGGTGTCTCCGATGCTTTCACCGCCAGGAGCTCCTTTTCAGCTGCCGGAGAAACGAAGTTAGGCCAAATGATTTTGAAATGGCCCGAAACTTCTTGTGTACTCCTCTTTTGGCAGTCTTGAAGGATCTTGCAGTTTTTGTTTAATTCTGAAAAGATTTGATTTTTTGGAAGTAACATTGCCCATTTATGGCAGGTTGCGACTTTATGCAGCTTTTTGGATCTTGAAGAAGCAAAGTGACATTTTTAGTGTCAACAAATGCCCCATCGAGGTGCAGTGACGAGTTGCTTAACTTTTGTAGTCGATGTGCCTCGAATAGATTTTTGAAGGAGAGCTTGTGACTTGACCAAAAGTCTTTGAGCAGTCTTTCTTTTGGTATTGTAGCCTTTTGAGCTTCCAGGGGAATTTTATGGTAGTGAAAGGAATCACGTATCATCTCAAGGCAAAGTTTTGAAGATTACATCAGGGATGTGGATTTGGATTTTGACCTTGTGACCTAACAAGCTGTATGTGGCACGTTAGGGGGTCGGGTTTGGTTTTGACCGTGTGACCCAACAAGCTGTATGTGGCACGTTAGGGGGTCGGGTTTGGTTTTGACCGTGTGACCCAACAAGCTGTATGTGGAATGTTGGGGGGTTGATTTTGGTTTTGATATTGTGACCTAACAAGCTGTATGTAGCAAGTTAGGGGATCAGGTTTTGGTTTTTGGTTTTGGTCATGTGACCTAACAAGCTGTATGTGGCAACTTAGGGGACTAGGATTTGGTTTGGATTTTGGTGGAATGTCAATTTCAAGATTTTGGCTCAATTTGGTAGATGAGGCTGGATGGTTTGATTTTTGGAAGCTCATGGGGCTTGGAATTCTTTTTGCATGGTTCAATCAACTCAAAAGAGGCATGGAACCATTTTTGTAAGCTCTTGGTAAGAGGGATTTCTCTTTGACTAAAAGCCCAATTTTTTTTTTTAGTGCATAGGTGGTCAAACGTGGCTCATATGGGCTAACCCATAGGACCTTAAGCTTTTGGAATGGCTGAGATCTCTTATGGTATCATTTTTATAAAGAACATCTAAAAATATCTCCTTTGGATAGAGAATATCAAAGAATATCCTTATTTGGATAGAATCTCTCATGTTCCCTTTATTTGGGGAGAGAATATCTTAAGATATCTTTCTTTGGGAGAGAATGTCTCAAATCTCCTATCCTTTGGGAGAAAATATCTCATTGATTTCTTTTTGGGAGAGAATCCCTCAAGATATCTTTCTTTTGGGAAAGAATCTTTCTAATTTCTTTCTTTTGGTAAGGTTACTAATTAGTAACACTTACCTCTTTCTTCTTTCCTTCTTTGGTTTGCTCTCTTCTATAAAAGCAAGGAGGAGGTTGGATCTCTTGCTCTTATTGCTTTCTTTTGCAACAATTCCAAGAGGGCTGCAAGACCAAGAGTTCTTCTTCTTCAAGATCTTCAAGACTGTCTTCTTCTTCTCCATCAATGGCTTCAAGTAAGTTCCATTTTTCAAGAAAACTCCACTGTAGGAAATAGAATGATAAAAAAGTTCGTTCTTTTTTTTTGTTTATTTCTTTTCTTTTCTTCTTTTTTTTTCTTTCCACGTGTTTTCTTCTCTCTTTTTTTTTACACGTGTGTCCTTTTTTTTGTTTTGTTTTGTTTTTTTTTTTGTGGGCTGTACGAACAGATCCGTACGGATCTGGCCGTACGGCCATGTGGCCTGTGGGCCAGTCCCCTTTTTTTGTTTCTTTTTTTTTTTATGATCCTTTCTTCTTCTTTTTTTCTCTCTCTCCCTTTTTTTTTGAGAAAGTTTTATTTTTCTTCTTTTCTTTCTCCCTTTTTTTTTGAGAAAGTTTCTTTCTTTTTTTCTTTTTGCTCATCATGATAATGCATTTTTTGGCAAACCAAGATGTTCATGCATGCATTCTTTTGTAAATTGAATTGGTAGCATTATGTGATAGCATACCTGAAAGTCTTTGCAAATTTGAGAATTTGGAGCTCGCAGCGATGTTGAGCCCTTCCTGATTTTGCGGAGACTTTGAGGTTTCGAAAGTTTGGAGTGTCGGAGCTCGCAGCAATGTTGAGCCCATCTTCAAGCTTTCTATTTCTTTCGGGGTATTTCCTTTTTCTTTGGAATTGCCCCGGAGTCATGTCAGAATTTCGCCAGATTTTTTTTTCTTAGCGAAATCCTGTCATTTTGATGATTGATCTTTTTCGTTTCCAACTTTTGTAGGTGGTTCCTCCAGAACGAACAAGGGTAAAGAGCCTGCTACAAGCGTACCTCGTCAATCTGCTAGATCTTCTGATCCGGCCGTTCAGCAGGCCTGGGAGAAGGTCCAGTATGTTGAGAGAAACCTGGAAGAGTGTGACTCTCTCAACAAGGATGAGATGAGACAGTGACTAATCGCTCTCAAAGGAGAGGAATTTTATAAGATCATGGTAAGCAGTCGTCCATGGTTGATAGATGATCAGAGGGTTTTGCCCAAGCCTACCTTCTTCTTTGGTGATGCAGTCCCTGACGACGTGACATACCAGAGGAGATGTTTTCAGTTCTCTTACATAGCTGATGGTGAGGAGAGAACTATTATTACCCGGTCGATGCTTGATCGCACCATCTCGATTATGAGCCTTGCTTCCACATGCTCTAAGAGGGAAGATCCTCCAAGCTGGGTGAAGAGGACAAATGTAATCAAGACCGGGGTTTTTGTTGGCGGTTCTCTTGGATATGCAGAGAAGTCGCCTACTGACATGGACATGTTGATGCTAGCCAGCGGCTACCAGTGCTCTGATTATCCGTCGGTCGATTTGGGACCGGTGGGCCTTGGCATTTTCAGCGGTGACGGCAGCAGTTGGGTGAAGCCTTTTTGACATCGTGGCCGTTTTGGTGCTGACTCCGAGTGGAAGTCGTGGACTGATCGCGTCCTGCTGATTGGTGGCGCTGTTTTGAAGGAAGCCGGGATTTTTGATGCGGCCCGCGCCTTTAGGGAGACCGTGATCTTTTCCGACGAGGACTTCATGGCTATGTTGGAGTCATTCCTTCCACAAACCAATACCTTCGTTGCGACAAATGGTGAGATTGGTTTCTCTTTGAAGGAGCTGAGAGCCATTACTGGATTGCCCATCCTTGGTAGACTGTATGAGGAGTTTATGCCGATTGACAGCGTCCTTGAGGAGCAGTCTGAGGAGTTTAGGCTTTTGTACTTTCAGCTCGTCGCCTTCTATGATTTTTTGAAGGAGAAGGAGGGCTCAAAAGTAAGATCCAGCAGTTGGAAGAGTTTTAGCTCTTCGTCTCCCAACTTCTTTGAAAGTGGGGAACCTTCTGATAGCATGACCTGGGAAGACAGGGCTAAGGATCCGGGTTCGAAGAAGATTTTGGCCATGCAAGAAGAGTTCAGAAATTTCTTTGCGAGTACAAACACCATATGTCCTGACATTGCACTGCGGAGAGATCTCACTGTTTACCTCACTTTTTGGCTAGGTGAGGCTCTTTTTGCTGGAGGAGATGGAACGCACATCAGGCCGCATTGTGTTTTTTCGGCTTGTCAGATGGCATTTGGAGAGCGGCTTGCTTTGGTGCCAGCTCTATAGTCCTACTTGTGTACCGAACTGCATGTTGCTGCTTTTTTTGTTCGGCTTGGGCTCCGTATGAATAGGGTATTTTCAGCCCATATCTTTTATTCGTGGTTTGTATACCACTGTCCTGGCTTCCACCGGCTAGGTGCTGCATAGGATGATGATCCTTGTAAGACCTCGACCCCTAATCCTCATGTTTTGTGTTGTCTTAGATGTGTTTTAGCTTTTTGAGTGAGATTAGAGTTGGTTTGACTCCGTTTGTGAGTTTGGTTAGATTTTTCATAGCTTTGGAGAATCTTGAGAGTCCTTAAGTTTAGTTGGACCCAGCCCAGGGTGGTCCGTGTGTTTAGTACTCTTGTGAGAATTTACTCTTGGTTTCGAAAAATTCCAATTTTTACTCCTTTTGACTAGTTTTATTAATCTCAACAACTTTCATGTTTTATCTGTTTGAATTTGAAGCTCAGAAATTGCGATTTTTGAGAAAAAAGGGCAAAAATGGCTTTTCACACTAAATCTGTGCATAAAATTCAAAACTTGTGAATCATGAGGAAAATATACTTTTTGGAAACTAGATTTTTTGATGATCAATTTTATCTTTTTCGTCCATCTAATCCGGGACACACAAATGACTGATCCAGCCATGTCAAGTTTGAGACCAAATGGGACCCACTTCCCCACTTAAAACTAACCCAACGTGGGTTCTTCTTCCCCATTTTTATCTCCTGCAACACAACAGCTAAGAGAGCTCTTTCTTCTTCTCCATTACAGCCACCTTCTCTCCTTTGCATGTTGAACTTCCTTGGCCAAAAATGAAGATTTGAGTCCACCAATCTCTCCCTCATCACCTAAGCTTTCTATTGATACCATTTTTGAAGGATTCAGCTGGAACCTATCTTCTTCTCCAAACATATCTTGCTGATTTATGCACTTACAGGTTAGGCTTGGTTTCCTCCTACTAGCCATGGGTTCTTTATACCCTTTTGAAGCTATTTATCTTACATGCAAGGTGGTTCTTGAAGAACCCCTTTTATTTCAAAAATCTGGATTTCTTTTGAGTGGGTTTTTCCATGGAAGTAGCTTGGAGTTGGGCTAAGAGAGGAGATTTCTGGGAGGAATTCTAGGACCCTTTTGGCTTTAGGCAAGTGAATAAACTGGTTTGAATGCATGTTAATGAAATAATGTTTCTTCTTTAAAGCTTAAATTTGAAATAACTGTCTTTTCATTCATTTTCATTGGCTATATATCTTTGGTTTCATAAAGGTTTGTGTAGGTGCAGAAAATAATGACCCACAATAAGGAGGGAGCCTTATAGGACTTATCCGATGATGATGATGATTGGGAATGTCTGGGTGCCGTCCGAAAGCCTGAAAGAGATGAACAAACGATCAAAGGACCCTGGCCTGGGCGGCGCAAGGCTCTCCGATGCCAAAGTCAGTGTGGGAACTGGAACAATGGAAGGAGAGGAAGAAGAGAAGCAGAGTAACGGCTCTGTGTATGAAAATGTGCGTACCTTAGATGGTGGTTTGAGCCTCTATTTATAGAGTTTGGAACGTATCTTTGGGAGATATTGTGGTGTGGGTCCCGTGATTCGACTGGGAAGTCACGATCAGCCCACATTGCATTAATTGCGGTCCAATCCAGCCCACTCTGCATTAAATGCCATCCAATCCAGCCCACTCTGCATTAAATACCCGTCGGGTCAGCCCACGTCGCATTTAATGCACATCTTGTTGGGCCAGATCGTGTTGGGCGCCTTTGGCGGTAGGGGTACCAGTGGATCTGCCCTCGGGCCCTGCCCTGATGTGGCCTCAACCGCTGGATGCCGCCCTGTCAGGGATCTGGCGAAGATTGTGAGCGGCTGGATGTCGCATCTGTCCCACTAGCTCGCGCCCCTATTCTTCCACGTGCCTGATGACGTGGGGGATGAGGGGCGCAAGTGAAGGTTCTCTCTTGCTTCGGCTTCTGTCCTGGCCTCTTCAGCCGAGGTGGAGTCTTCTGCCGAGATGAGTGCCGGAATGGACACAGGGGTAGCCGAGTTCGGCGCTGGCGGTCCGGGGTTGCTTGACTTCGGCCAAGGCCCTTGTCCTGGTAGCCGGGGTGAGATTGGTGCCACGTGGATGGCACGAGGATGGCACGTGAGAGTGCTTAGCCTCATCCGATGGCTGCGATTAGCTTAATCCTGTGGTTCTGGAAATCTCCCCACACAATTGCCCCCTAGCTTTTGACCTCTGAAGTGTGCTAGCCTTTAGGGGTTGAAAGCTAGAAGAATCCGTCTGGGGATGCGGTTATCATTGCCTGGTGTCACTTCAACTCTTTAAAGCAATAAATGCCCTGCCCTGTTCGTCTTGGGAACCGAGTTGACGGCTACACGCGTAGCTTCTGCGCCGATTGCGTTGTCTCATTGATGGGACGGGCACGGGCTTTGAAGTGTCTTTTCGAATTCGGAGGTGGTACCCGAACGAGGGTTCCCTTTCTACAAATAGGGTCGTCCCCTTTCTTTTTCTCGCTCCCGATTTCTTTCGCCTTCGCCTTTACTTTCGATTTCTGCTCTGGTTCCTGAGATCTGTTCGAGGAGGACGACCGTAGAACGCGCCCGGATCTGCTCTTGATCTGCCTCTGTCCCTGTAAGTCGCTTTGTCCTTCTGTCTGGTTCTTCTTGGGGTTTTTCGATTTCTAGGGTTTTTCTTCGTCGTTACCCCTTCTAGACATGGGCACCCCTAGATCCAGGGTAGATTCCGATGAGGGCTTAGCCGAGTTTAGAGCTGCCTTCAACATTCCGGAGGGGGTCCTCCTAAAACCGGCGGACCTCGCCGACTGTGCCTTGTATCGCTGCCACGGCGGCTGGATGCCGTTCCCTCTGATCTCCGTGATCGAGGGTGGGGTCAGGTTTTCCACTGCACCCCTTGCTTAGGGCCTGCCTTAGCCTTTGGTCCCTCGCCCCGGGCCAGTTGATGCCCAATGGCTACAAGGTCATCATGGGCACAGCGAAGCTGAACGAGATCTTGGGGACCAACCTAGGCCCTCACGACATCGAGGATACATATGATATCTGCAAGGCTGGGGAGGGAAGATATTATCTCCGTGTGATGCCGCAGCGAAGGGGCTTCGTCCTAGCCTTGGAGAATTCAAGTAAGAATGCCGAGGAAGATTTCTTCTGTGTCTCGGGGGACTGGGAGTTCGGCCCAGGTGAAAGCAGGAGGCTGTCGGTCCCACGTCGCCCTGGGGAAGTCCCAAGTAATCATCACTGCTTTTCCCCTTTTTGCTTTGCTTACTTCATTGATGCCGAACTGATACTCTTTTTTGCCTGTTGAGCAGAGGCGGGTGCAAGGCGACGCCGAGCTGTCAGCGAAGGTTGGAGGAGGAATACCGACGACATCAACAAGGTTGAAAGGTACAAGGGGCACGAAACCAGGTCAGCTTGGAAGCTGCTCGGGTACACGCCGAGGTATCGCGGCCACTACCAGAGGACCGGAGTACCTGAGGTGGACGAGACACATCCTGACCGTCCAACCGTATCAGTTGCGGTGTTTAGCGAGGTCCCCTTGACCGAAAGCGTCGCCGACCGAACTACGTCTGGAGCCGAGGCGTCTACTTCTGATCCGGAGCTGCCGGACTTGACGCAGATAGTGGACGCTTATTTCTCCGATCGAGGAGAGGATATGGAGGGAAGTTCAAGGGAGCCTGCTGTCAAGGACCTGGCTGCTAAGTTTAGGCAGAGGTCATCATCTTCTGGGGCCCCATCGCCTGCCGGTACTCGTGCTGCTTCGGGACCGGTGGGCGCTGGTGCTTTCTCTGCTCCTGCCCCCGCTCCGAGCGGGGGCGCCCGGCGACGCTCGCCGGACCGCTCGAAGGAGGGGTCCCCACCCAGGAAGAAATCGAAGGCGGGGGATAAGAGTTCGAAGGCTGATCTTCAGCCGAAGGGCAAGACTCCCGCTCACGCCCCTGGAGCTAAAGCTCCATCCGAAAAGGGGGGTGAGAAGAGCGCGCCGAAGGAAAAGAGTGCGCCGGCCGAAAAGAGTGCGCCAATCAGCAAGTCGACTGTCGGGCCAACGCGCGAGCCTCTCATCTCGGCGGGGCAAGGGTCCGGATCGGCTTCCGGGCCCCGAACTGCCCCAGCACCGTGGAAGCCGAGAATGGAAACACAACCCGGCAAACCCCTGAGCGTTGAAGATCGACTGCTGGGAAATGCCGAGGTGATCGGGGCCCTTGCCAGGGCCTGTGCTCTGCCACGGGATATGCAGGAGCACGAGAAGTTTGATGACGAGAGCCTGATGTTGACAACGATCCAGGCCGATATCCTGGTAAGTGTTTTTTGTGTATTCTTTCAAGTGGCCTAGCTCGGTTGTTCCTGTTTTGACCCTCCTCTTTTCCCTTGCAGAACGTGCAGAGGCTCCTAGCCATCCTAGGAAGGAGGGATAGGGACGCGTCGAGGGTGACCCGTCTGGAGTCCGAACGGGAAAAGCTGAAGAAGGAGCTGGAAGTGCAGCGGAAGGGAATGGAAGAGCTCAAAGTGGCCAGTGCTGGAGAGTCCGCTCGGTTGGCATCGGCTCTGGCTGAGGTCGCCGAACTCTCGTCCCGGGCCAACCATATGAAAGGCGAGCTTTGGACAAAGAACAAAAGGGTCTCCGAGTTGGAGTCGGAGTTGGCCAGGTCGAAGTCTGAGTCGACGGCTGAGGTAACGAGGTTGCGAGGGGAGGTCTTGGCTGGTCGCGCTGAGAGGGAGAAGCTGGTGAAAGCGAACGTGGACCTGGAAAAGGAGAAGGCCTCTCTTCTGTCCGAGGCCCAATCCGCCTTCCAGAACGGGGTGGACCGCGCCACCGAGCTGTATGAGAAACAGGTGGAGGAGATCACGTCCATTCTGTTCGAGGAAGGATGCCTGGCCGCACTGAGACGTGCGGGGGTCCCTGAAGACCATCCTGTCTATCAGGACCTGCCGAAGTATTCGGACCTGGATCCCGAGCCGAGCTCCGCACCTGCAACTGAAAGCGCCCCGGTCGAAGCTCCTGCAGCTGAGAGCGCCCCGGTCGAAGCTCCTGCTGCTGACGACGCTCCAGCTGCCCTGGTCTTGAGCGATGCCCCAGTCGCCAGCGACGCTTCTGCCGTGCCTCAGGGTGAGGCCTCTTCTGCCCCTGGTCCAAGTGAGGCTCCGGTCATAGAATCTCTTGCCAGCGACGCTCCTAGCAAGGTCGCGGTTTCGGCCGAATCCAATGGTCCAGCGGACATGGTGATTGACCTAGTGGAGTCGCCGAAACCACAGTAGCCGGGCTCCTCTTTATTTGTCTTCTTGTCTGTAGTGCTTTTGCTTCTCAGCCTTGTAAATATTCTCTGCAATCAATGAAAGACGGGCTTCTTTACTTGTGAATTTTCTCTTTGCATTTGTCTCTCTTTCATTTCTGGGTGTGCATTGAATGGTATTGAATGCCTTTACTGTGTGGCGTGGCCTTTGAGGTAGAAAGAGTCAAACGGTCCTCACAGCTGTCAGTGCTGGTTCTCCGTATTCTGGAGACCATAAATAGCAACAAACATGGTGGCACGGCTGACGAGGGAATCGGACGGATGTCTCCACGTGGCGCCATAGGGATCGCTGGTCAACAGCCGTGCATCCCCAGTAACGCGTGGGAGACTTCGCCCTCATAACTTCTTTCGGAGACCGAGCCCTTCTTCTTCCTATAAATAGGGATGGCAAGCTCGCCATGGGAGAAGAAAAGAAACGGAAGTAGGATAGTTTAATTCACTTAGCTGTAGGAACCATGTCTGACAGACATTCTGTAATCTTCGATCCGGGGGGAACCCTTGCGCCTGTGGACGGCTTTCTCCAAGGGGGAAGTCCGTCGTGGTCTGCGCGCTCTCTGAAGGAACTCCCCGTGGACCACGCGCTCTCTGAACGCGGGTTCATGGCCATCCGTCCCTGGCCAGACAGAGTGGGCCAGACAGAGTGAGGATGCGCTGCAACGCAACCGGGGGACGGTGGCGCATTCTCGTCCGACACGGTCCTGCGCGACCGTCGTACGGAAGGCGGGGTTGAGGCCCCGCTGGACCTGGGGTTTCTTCAAGCTTGGCTGGTCTCACTGACCGGAGGGTGTTGAAGAGCTCAGCGAGGTCCAGGGCCTCCGAACTGGGGGTGCTCTGCAGCCGCTTTGGTCTGACCAACCATAGCGTGTTATAGAGCTCGGTGAAATTCAGGATCACTCAGAACCTCCAGGCAGCGATCCGGCGTCCTCGAGCCTTCTGCCTGAAGAGTCGGTGAAGATCAGAGTCTCCCAGTTTTCGCTTCATTTTCTGTTTTCAGAGGACTGCGATCCTCCTTTTTGTACTTTTGCTCTGTTCTGTGACTTTTGTAATGAAGCAGTTTACAATGAATAAAATACCAAACTGTGTACAATGCTCTTGCATCGTCTTCTGTTTTTCTTGCACTGTTCTGGAACACTGTTTCTGTGTTGTGTTGAGTGCTGGCACTGACCTCGGCCGAAATGGCTGGCTTTGGCCGAAATGGCCGGCCTTGCGCCGAGGTGGACCCACGCCGTGGCCGAGAGTGGGTTCGGCATGGCCTTCTGAGGGGTGTATGAACCCGGACTTTAGGAAAGGCTGAGTGTAGGAACTCCAGGCCATTTCCAAGGCGTAGAGCCTCGATTGTGTCCAAGACACGGGGCTTTAGGAAAGGCTGAGTGTAAGAACTCCAGGCCATTTCCAGGGCGTAGAGCCTTGATTGTGTCCAAGACACGGGGCTTTAGGAAAGGCCGAGTGTAAGAACTCCAGGCCATTTCCAGGGCGTAGAGCCTTGATTGTGTCCAAGACACGGGGCTTTAGGAAAGGCTGAGTGTAAGAACTCCAGGCCATTTCCAGGGCGTAGAGCCTTGATTGTGTCCAAGACACGGGGCTTTAGGAAAGGCTGAGTGTAAGAACTCCAGGCCATTTCCAGGGCGTAGAGCCTTGAGTGTGTCCAAGACACGGGGGCTTTAGGAAAGGCTGAGTGTAGGAACTCCAGGCCATTTCCAGGGCGTAGAGCCTATGCTGCCGGAGTCGACCAGAGAGACGACAGATTGATGACAAGGCAAAAGCTGCTTTTATTGATTCTGAGATTCATTACATCTTTAGAAATAAAATTTCTTCAAGTGGGATGCATTCCATGGTCTCGGCAGCGGCTTGCCTTCCAAGTCTTCGAGCTTGTAGGCTGACTTTACTGCCAGTGAGACTACTCTGAACGGGCCTTGCCAATTCGGGGCAAACTTCCCCTCGTTTGGTTCTTTGTCAGCTGGCAGGGTCTTCTTTAAAACGAGCTCTCCCGTGGTGAACCTTCTTTCTTTGACATTTTGATTGTATGCCCTGGCTAACCGCTGCTGATAGTCGGTCAGTCTCTGGGCTGCTGCTTTTCGTCGCTCGTCTGCCAGCTCCAGCTCCATTGCCAGGTTCGTCTCATTTCGGCCTTGGTCGACCAGCTCTGTCCTCAGGGTAGGAAGGCCGATTTCCAAGGGAATGACCGCCTCCATCCCGTAGGCCAGAGAGAAGGGTGTTGCCGAGGTGGACCTCCTTGGAGTTGTTCTGTATGCCCACAGCACGCTCGGAAGCTCCTCTGTCCATCTGCCCTTTGCCTTGTCCAGTCGCTTCTTCAGGCCGTCCAGGATCACTTTGTTAGAGATTTCTGCCTGGCCATTACTCTGTGGATATGCCGGGGTGGAGTAATGGTTTCTGATGCAGTGCTCTTGGCAGAAGTCTTTGAAGGACTTGGAGTCGAACTGAGTCCCGTTATCCGAAATCAGAGTCTGGGGGATGCCCAACCTCGTAAGGATGTTTTTCCAAACGAAGTTCCTGGAGTCCCTGTCCGTGATGGAAGACAACGGTTCAGCCTCTATCCACTTTGTGAAGTAGTCCATAGCCACTATCAGCCATCTCTTGTTCCCTGGAGCTCGGTGAAGAGGCCCCACAATGTCCAGGCCCCATTGAGCGAAGGGCCATGGGCTGGAGAGGGGACTCAGATTCTGTGCGGGCTGATGGAGGGAGTGGGAGAACTTCTGGCATTTCTCGCATTTCCTGGCGTAGACCTGGGCGTCCTTCTGCATGTAGGGCCACAAGTAACCCTGGCTGATTGCTCTGTAGGCCAATGACCGACCTCCTATATGGCTGCCGCAGATTCCTTCGTGGATCTCATACAGGAAGTCGTCCACCTTGGTCGGGTGGACGCATCGGAGGTATGGACCTGTGAAGGACTTCCTGTAGAGTTTGCCTTCAGGAGAGAGCCAGAACCGAGCTGCCTTGAGCCTGATCTTGTGGGCTTTAGTCTTGTCCACGGGGAGCTGGTCGTCCTTCAAGTAGGCGACGATTGGATCCATCCAGCTAGGGCCGAGGTCAGCACAGAGGACAAGCCGAGATGAATGGAGTTCTAGACTTGACCTTGATACTGACCCGACCTCGATGGTCCTCTTCTTTCCTGCTTCGACAGCGGAGGCCAGGTTTGCAAGCGCATCTGCATGCGTGTTAGTATCTCGGGATATTTGCCTGACCTCGGCTTTCTGGAAATGAGAGAGTAGTTTTTTCGCAAGGGCTAAGTAGGCCGCCATCCTGTCGTCCCTGGCCTGGTAGTCTCCAGCGAGCTGGCTAGTTACCAGTTGAGAGTCGCTGAAGATCTCCAGGTACTGGGCTCCGAGGATTTGGGCGCTGTTCAACCCTGCAATCAGTGCTTCGTACTCTGCCTCATTGTTTGTCGCTTTGAAGTCGAGGGTGAAAGCCTGCTCTATGACCAGTCCCTCTGGCGATTGGAGAACTATGCCGGCGCCAGCTCTCTTGGAGGTGGACGACCCGTCGACAAAGATCTTCCATGCCGAGGTGCGAGCCTGTTTGACCTCAGATTCTATTGGCTTGTGCCCTGTGCCCCCCAGTGCCGTGCCGAGCTGGGTCGGAGCCGGGTTGGGGGAGACGAATTCGACAATGAAGTCTGCCAGGATCTGGGCTTTGATCGCAGTTCGGGGACGGTACTGTATGTCATACTGCCCCAGTTCAACTGCCCACTTTGATAGTCGCCCTGAAAAATCAGCTTTCTTGAACAATGAACGGAGTGGATGCTCCGTGATTACCACAATGGTGTGGGATTGGAAATAATGGGAGAGCTTGCGGGAGGCGCTGACGAGAGCCAACGCAAGCTTCTCCAATAGGAGGTACCTGGTCTCGGCATCGAGCAGGGTCTTGCTCGTGTAATAGATTGGCTTTTTAACTCCCTCGTCCTCCCTGATGAGGACGGAGCTCACTGCGTGATCCGAGACCGCAAGGTACAAATACAGAATCTCCCCAAAGTTGGGGTGGAGAGTAATGGTGGTGACATTAAATAAGTTTTGAGTGCGGCCAATGCCTGGTCGCACTCAGGGGTCCACTGGAACTTCAAATTTTTCTTTAAAAGCTGAAAGAAAGGCCTGCACTTATCTGATGAACGGCTGATGAAGCGGTTGAGTGCTGCGGCCATTCCTGTGAGCCTCTGAACTTCCTTCGTGGTAGAGGGACTCTGGATGCCCTGGATGGCAGTGATCTGGTCCGGATTGGCCTCTATCCCCCTCCGCGTTACCAAGCTGCCGAGGAACTTGCCAGAGGCTACGCCGAAGGCGCACTTGGAAGCGTTTAGCTTGAGCTTGTATGCGCGGAGGATGTCGAAGACCTGGCCAAGATCAGCCAGATGATCGCCGGAGTGCACTGATTTGACGACCATGTCGTCGATGTAGACCTCCACTGTCCTGCCGAGCTGAGCATGGAACATTTTTGTGACGAGGCGCTGATAGGTCGCCCCCGCGTTCTTCAGCCCGAAGGGCATCACCTTATAGCAGTAAGTGCCGCGGGGGGTGATGAATGATGTTTTCTCCTCGTCAGGCTCGTAGAGCGGGATCTGATGATAGCCTCGGTAGGCGTCAAGGAAGCTCATTCGGTCGTGACCAGCGGTGGCGTCGATCAGTTGGTCAATCTTTGGGAGGGGAAAACTATCCTTAGGGCAAGCCCTGTTCACGTCGGTGAAGTCCACGCACACCCTCCACTTCCCAGTTTTCTTCTTGACCACCACCGTGTTGGCCAGCCATACCGGGTACTGGACTTCCCGGATGGCTCCTGCTTTTAGCAGGTTGTCGATCTCTTCGACGACCGCATCTGTCTGCTGCAGCCCGGTCCTTCGGGCCCTCTGCACTACCGGCTTGTGGTCGGGGTCGACATTGAGCTTGTGGCACATGACCTCAGGGTCGACCCCAGGTATTTCGCTTGGGCTCCAAGCGAAGACGTCCACATTCTGCATCAAGAACCGAGAGAGTTCGGCCCTTTCTTCGTCTGGCAGCTGGGTGCCAATCAGGAAGAACCTGTCTGGGTCTGCCGGGTCTAGCCTGACCTCGGCCAGGTCCTCGATGCTCTTCTTCTCAGGGTCCCGGCCGATCTCATCGAGGCCTTTCTCGAACTCGGCCAGGTTGACGCGCTCTGGCTCCTTCACTGCTGGGACTGCGGCCAGAATGCACTGCCTGGCCTGCTGCTGGTCTCCCTCCACTGTGATTACTTCCATCTTGCCCTCCTTGTTCTCAAGGACGAACTTCAGCTTTTGGTGGAGGGAAGAAGGAACTGCCTCTAGCTTGTGGAGCCACGTTCTGCCCAGAATGACATTGTAGGGAGAAGGGGCGTCCACAACCAGGAAGTCGGCCAGCACGGAGGCTCCGCCAACTCGGGTTTCCAAGGTGATCCTACCCTTGGGATAGACTGGCATGGCGGATAACCCGAGCAAGGGTGCTCGGACCTCCGTGAGGTCTGCTTCGGAGAGCTTCATCCTCTTGAAGCAGTCGTAGTAGAGGACCTCGGAGGAGCTGCCGGAGTCGACGAGGATCCTCTTCACTGTGAAGTCTCTCAGCTTCATGGTGAGGAGCAGGGGGTCGTTGTGAGGGACCTGGATTCCCTCTAGATCTCGATCCGAGAACGAGATGGCGGGTCGGTCGCGGCGGGCTTTCTTGGATGCCGGAGCGAGTTCGGCTTTCATTACTTCTTTCCCGTGCGAGGCCCGCCTGGCTTCGGCACGGGCCTGAGAGCTGTCCCGGGACGAGGAAGCGGGAACTGAGGACGCCAGATGGATCACGTTGATGATCTTCTCTGAGTCCTCGCTGTCTGGAGCCTGGGCCGCGCTCTGGTGAATTCGGCCCTCGCTGCCGCCGGCATCACCTGTCTTGATAAACTCTGGGATGTGGCCCTCTTCGGCTAGCTTCTCCAGATACCCCTGCAAAGTCCTGCAGTCTTCGGTCCTGTGCCCGTTGCCCTTATGGAAAGAGCAGTAGAGCTTGCTTCGGGGGCCTTCGGTGGGTTCATTCTTCATGGGCTGAGGATACTTGAAGAACAGCTTGGACCTGATCTTGGTCAGGATGCGGTAGATTGGCTCCTTGAAGACGACGTTGACGCTCTGACTGGCGCTGGAGGGAGGTCTGGGCTTCCAGGTGCCCCCAGACCTGGACGACGAAGGCTTCGCCGAACTGGAGACCCAGCCCTGCTTGGTCTCCTGCTTCTGGGAGGGCCTCCCGCCTCTCTGCCGAGGCTGGCTACTCTTCTGCTCGGGCTCCGGATGCCCGTCCTGATCCCTAGCTCGGATCTCGTCTACCTCCTGGGCGATGAAGCGCTTCACCCGGGACATCAACTCTGGCATGGATTCTGGGGGGTTCCCGGCCAAGTCCTTCCGCAAGTCGTTGCCGGGGATCAGGGCATGCTGGAAGGCGTAGATTGCTATCCCTTCCCTCGTGCCCTCGATCTGGCTGTGGACCGCCCAGAATCGCTGGGCGAACTTGGCGAGGGTTTCGCCCTGCTTCATTCTCAGGGCGAGGAGGTCCCCTTCCTTCTTGGGGACGACGGTGTAGGCTTGGAACTTCTTCAGGAAGGAGAGCTGGAGCTCCTTCCAACTGGAAACCGACTGCTCCGGGAGAGAGCAGAACCACTTCAGGGGGAGGTCACCCAAACTGGAGGAGAAGATTTTGCAGTTTAGGTGACCCTCGTTCCCCCAAATGGACATCTTCTGGGAGAAGTGTCGGAGGTGTGCGGATGGGTCGGACAGTCCGTCATAGGGGACGAACCGCGGGACAGAGAACTTTCTGGGCAAGGGGGTGCGCTCGATCTCTTTTGTGAAGGGCGAGCCCCCCAGATCAGTGTGACCACAGATCTGCTTCTGGTCCCGCATGTCCAAGTTGTGCTGGAGAGCCAATCTGACACGTTTGTCAAATCGCTCTTGCTCATCGTCCTTCTCTGGAGTCTGAGCTCTGAGCTTTCGCTTGGGATGGCTCGGGCTACGACGGCTATGAGTTCGGCCGTCGCGGCTATGGTGACTTCGGCTGTTGCTCGAGCCTTCGTCACGGATCTGGCTCCGTTTCTGGTCCAGATGATGTCTGAGGTCCTCGCGAGGAGGCTGGGCTGCCCTGCTGGGGGCGTCCTTCTTTTTCCCTTGAGGCTCAGAGACTTGCCTCAAGGAGGCAGTTTGCGCTGCCCTCAGCTGCTATTGGAGCTGCTGGAGTTCTCGGACTAACCGCTCCTGCTTCTGGAGAAGAGCGTCTTGGGCTGCGACGTCTCCTCCAGCGGCTGGAGGTTGATCGCGGCGCGTCTCCTCTACGGCAACAGCTTTATCTTTGCGGGGATGCTCGCGCCGGTGCTCGTCGCATCGGGGTGGCACGGTTTCGTCCGCTGAGAGCGAGGCCTCGACTCCCTCTTGGAAGGGGATCTCGACAAAGAGTTGGGAGCCCAGGCGACCCTCGCCTGCGGATGTGCCTTGGACCGTTCGGGACCGTCCCTGAGGAGGGACGTCCGTCGACGGTGCTAGCCGCTCGAGGATTGCCCTCGAGGACTCTCCGCCCTTCTTAGCTTTCGGTGGCATGGCTTCTGAGAGATTGAGGTTTAGAAGGTTGGGAAGGTTGGGAAGGTTGGGATATTACTTTCCCACAGACGGCGCCAATTGTAGGTGCAGAAAATAATGACCCACAATAAGGAGGGAGCCTTATAGGACTTATCCGATGATGATGATGATTGGGAATGTCTGGGTGCCGTCCGAAAGCCTGAAAGAGATGAACAAACGATCAAAGGACCCTGGCCTGGGCGGCGCAAGGCTCTCCGATGCCAAAGTCAGTGTGGGAACTGGAACAATGGAAGGAGAGGAAGAAGAGAAGCAGAGTAACGGCTCTGTGTATGAAAATGTGCGTACCTTAGATGGTGGTTTGAGCCTCTATTTATAGAGTTTGGAACGTATCTTTGGGAGATATTGTGGTGTGGGTCCCGTGATTCGACTGGGAAGTCACGATCAGCCCACATTGCATTAATTGCGGTCCAATCCAGCCCACTCTGCATTAAATGCCGTCCAATCCAGCCCACTCTGCATTAAATGCCCGTCGGGTCAGCCCACGTCGCATTTAATGCACATCTTGTTGGGCCAGATCGTGTTGGGCGCCTTTGGCGGTAGGGGTATTATCGGATCTGCCCTCGGGCCCTGCCCTGATGTGGCCTCAGCCGCTGGATGCCGCCCTGTCAGGGATCTGGCGAAGATTGTGAGCGGCTGGATGTCGCATCTGTCCCACTAGCTCGCGCCCCTATTCTTCCACGTGCCTGATGACGTGGGGGATGAGGGGCGCAAGTGAAGGTTCTCTCTTGCTTCGGCTTCTGTCCCGGCCTCTTCAGCCGAGGTGGAGTCTTCTGCCGAGATGAGTGCCGGAATGGACACAGGGGTAGCCGAGTTCGGCGCTGGCGGTCCGGGGTTGCTTGACTTCAGCCAAGGCCCTTGTCCTGGTAGCCGGGGTGAGATTGGTGCCACGTGGATGGCACGAGGATGGCACGTGAGAGTGCTTAGCCTCATCCGATGGCTGCGATTAGCTTAATCATGTGGTTCTGGAAATCTCCCCACACAGTTTGTGTATCAGATTTTTGTATGATCTCTGCAGGATTTTATGTCTATGGTCATATGGAAAGAAATTTCTGATCAAGGGTATTTTATAAATTGTTATAAGCTGAACTTTTAATTTGGATTTCCTGCACTGGTCATCTTTATATTTGATTTTCTCTTTGACATTTGATTCTTAGAATGAGGAGGTTTTTAATGTGAATGGACTGTTGGATGGGTATTTTGAGAAATCAGTAGTGTGGAGATGAAGTTTGGTTTGAAAAAGAAAGGAGGAAAGACTTCAAATGGTGCAGGAAGAAGCCCCAGCAACCCAGCCAGCAAGCACTCTCGCTAGAGCGAGAGTGAGCCCACATGCTGGAAGGGTCCGTTCGAGCGGATCCAGGCCCGCTGGAGCGGGCCCAGTCATAGCCCAACTGATTTTTATGGGCTTGTTTTTATAATTTTTATTGAATATTGGGCCCGGTTTCTGCCCATTTATTCTTGTGGGCCTGTTTTGATGTTTTATTAAATGGTTGAGCCCAGCCACTGTTTCATGTAATTTTTAAGGCTTGTTTTACATAGCTTGGGCCTGTTTTGATGTTTTATTAAATGGTTGAGCCCAGCCACTGTTTCATGTAATTTTTAAGGCTTGTTTTACATAGCTTGGGCCTATTTTAATGTTTTATTAAATGGTTGAGCCCAGCCACTGTTTCATGTAATTTTTAAGGCTTGTTTTACATAGCTTGGGCCTGTTTTGATGTTTTATTAAATGGTTGAGCCCAGCCACTTTTCATGTAATTTTTAAGGCTTGTTTTACATAGCTTGGGCCTGTTTTAATGTTTTATTAAATGGTTGAGCCCAGCCACTGTTTCATGTAATTTCTAAGGCTTGTTTTACATAGCTTGGGCCTGTTTTGATGTTTTATTAAATGGTTAAGCCCAGCCACAGTTTCATATGAATTTTTGGGACTTGTTTTACATAGTTTGGGCCTGGTCTTTGCTCATTCATTTTGAGGGCCTGTTTTGATGTTTTTATTTAAATGGTTGGGCCTGTTTTGCTGTCCTATTATTGGTATGGGCTGAATTCCCTCTTCTCACTAATGGATGAATTTATTAATCCAAAAACTTGCTCGGAAGTAATAAGGAGAAAGTTGAAACACATTTGATGATTTTGAAGCCTATTTGATATTCTTTCACTAATTATGGACCTGAAATGATTCTTGAATCGATTTCCATTGTTTTCATGGATTTTTTGAGGATTAAACAATTAGAATATGTTGTGAGTCTTCTAAATGAATATTGTGCATTTGAAGTTTTAAATGTCCTAACTTCAGGGGCACCAATCCTATTTCTACTTCTTTGACATTTGAGTTTCAAATACACAAGGATCAATGGAAGTCTTTAACATAAGCTTGATAAACCTTGTTTTTCGAACTTTACTTTTGATATCCAGAATATCAATGTGTATTGCTTTGAAGTTCAAGTATAAGCTCGTTTGAATGTTTGATTTTTGAAGGAAAAAGGGGATCACCTCCTAAGCTCGTTATGCATATATATTATGCCTTTTGCCCGCTCGCTCACTCGTTTTGATAAGTGATTTCCCCTTTTTGTTTTGATAAGCTCGATAAGTATATTTTCTTGTTTTGTGCATTCATGGATTTAAGTGAACACCACTGAGCTTAGACTGCCCTCTCAGCCTGATCCACTAGTTAGGGGGTCTTTAAACATAAGTAAGGACCATCTGCAGATTGGTAGTGTATTTATACACATTTTAGCTCGTTCCGGTTCCGCGGCCGGTATTTTTTCCCCTCCCACCTTGTGTGGCTTGGGTGCCCGCTCGCTCGCTCGCTTACTCTTATCATCATGTATGATGGAGAAAGGATTTAGCTCAATGTAGATTTACTATTCATGATATATTATGTACTCATGCTAGTTGTGTTTTGTACTTCATTCATGGATTTTTGTATGAGTGAAATATATCTTAGTCATGTACTTGTTTTAAAGTTCATTAAATTATTTTAAATATTATTTCTTTTAAACTTTGATTTTTGTATATATTTATGCCAATTTATTCACCTGCCAGACCGTCGTGTCTGATATACTACTTTGGTGCTCTAGGTGGCAGGTTCTCGTCTTGAGCTAGTGCATGTGCAGAGGGCTGTTGGGCTTGCTGTGTCAGCGATGTCATATAGACGTCGTGCTTGAATCCAGAGTTACGTTACACACTTGGGTAGCAATTGTCCTTAGCTTGTTATTTTTGTACGACTTTTGTTAGCCTTTTTCTTTGGGATTGTAATTAAGACACTTGTTAAATTCTAACTTGAATATGTTTTGGTAATGAATAGCCTCTTACTGTCAGCTCTGTATATGTATTATCTTGGTTTGTTCCAGTCTGAGTTTGGACATTGCTATAACAGCTTTACGCTGATGGGTTAGGTGCGACGTGGAATCTGATGGCCACGGACTCCGGGTCGCAACACCATGTAAGCTTCCGCAAAATATTCAGTTGTGTGGAATTTTGTAATCCTCACACACGCTCATCCTGGGGAAAGAAAAAAATTTCAATTAACCCCAAGTTCACGCTCTTCGAGATCGGATCACTGCAGGGTCTCAGCTTTGGGGGTGTTGACACCAAAAATGTCACTTTGCCTCTTCAAGATCCAAAAAACTGCATGAAGTCGCAACCTGCCATAAATAGGCAATGCTACTTCCAAAAAATCAAATCTTGTCAGAATCAAACAAAAACTGCAAGATCCTTCAAGACAGCCAAAAGAGGAGTACACAAGAAGTTTCGGGCTATTTCAAAATCATTTGACCTAACTTTGCTTCTCCGGCAGCTGAAAAGGAGCTCCCGGCTGCGAAAGCATCGGAGACACCAAATCTTCAATCAGAGCCGATGGATGGTCTCAAAATACATCCAAAATGCTCCACGTCAAGTTCCGAGTCAAACCAACAACGTTTGACCCTACATCAACCCTCAAACAGCTAAATCAAGCCTCTCGGCGGCAAGAACCACCGATTCCATCACTCATCAGATAAAGCACATGGATGGCTTCAAAATGCTTACAAAGGGCTACACGTCAAATTTCAGGTCATTTCGACAACATTTGACCAGACTTTGACGCTCGGAAGCCAAATCAGGCCTCTAGGCGGCGAAGCTCCCCGGGACTATGGTTTCCAAGACAGAGCCTATGGATCATCTTAAAATGACTCCAATAGGTTCCCTCTCAAATTTCAAGTCAATCGGACATCGGTTGACCGCACATCAAGCCGCAACATCTTCATCGCGACAAAAGCAAGTCTACTGGTGATAGGACCCCAAACGCCTTCAAAACTCAAACAAAAGCCTATGGTTGGTCTTATTTATTGCTCAGCAGGCTTCACCCCAAAATTCCAGGTCATTCCGACATCGTTGGCCCCAGTTTCAGCTTCTGACGGAAAATCGGCAGCTCTTCGCGACAGAGTCTTCGGCTTTCTCAGAAAATTGGAAACTTTGCAAAACAAAATGCAAGGAGTCTCATCAGGTTTTCTATAGGGAAATCAAGCCAATAAATGATCAAAATTTTCAAGGAAAAATACAGAAGAAAAAAAAATAAAAAAACAGTAAAAACGGACACAAAACGGGACAAAATGGGGGAAAAACCCTAGGGTCGCCGGCGACCCTGGGGCCCGGGATCGCCGGGAGGGCCCCGGAAACCCCGTTTTTCGCCATTTTTTCGCAATTCGAAGCGTCCGACTCCTTTGATTTTCCAAAATTCATACTTTTGGGACACCAAATCCTCTGACATCCGTAAAAAACACGGCTCAATCATCAAGAGTATCGAAATCAACATTGATCGCCAACCGGTCAACCAAAAAAAGTGTGCTTTCTACCCGACCGATCGAGAAATCGACAGGACAGATGGCACCGACCCATTGTTGGCAAACAATATCTGAAGTTACATGGTCATCCAATGTCGATCTACATGAAGATCCATCGATGATCATCGCCAGAAGAATCCCAAAAGACGCGGCACAGCCCGCAACTCTTCAACTGCTCGGCGACCACTTAATGCGATTAATTGACTAGCTTTATTACAGTCATTAATCCATTTCTTTGGATGGCCCAATCAGAAGCAAGCATCCGGGAGTTACAAGTCAAGCGATTCATGCCATTTAAACCATGAAACTCCTCCCATCATGGCAATTAAAGGCGATTAAATGCCCTTAATCTCCTCCGGCCAATCAAAAGCCAAGAAAAAGGAGTTATAAAATAAAAGAATTAAATCCTATAACTTCTCCCATTATGCGGCTTAATGACAATAAAAGCCCATAAACCCTCCTAAATGGCTACCAAAAAGTCTATAAATAGGAGAGCACTCCAAGAAGAAAAGACACACAACAGACTGCAGAAAATCCGGAAACTTAGACAGAAAAAGGCATCAGAAATCTAAGAGAAAGAAAGAGAGAAAACTATGCGGAAGTTCTACACCGACCACCGCTACAAGGTGACAAAAGTCCCTTGGGGGTACCCCCCCAAGGTCCTTGCCTTCTCCTTCTACCTCCAATGGCTTAGATGTTGTTTTTCAGCCCGTCTACTTGGCTTTTTATTGGACATAGGACCTCCTCTTGGTCTTTGTCCTCTAAAAACCTAAGGTTATAGCCAAGCCAAGCGAATCAATAGCACCTCTGTTCTCATCTGCATGGATGATGGCGAAGTCCACATATAGCTTGCGACCGTCAATCTGAACGGGTCCCCCACAATCTCTTGAGAAGTTAGATCCTCATTTTCTTCCTTTTCATTGTAGTTTGTATTTTTTCAAAAGAGACAAAAATCACAACTATTGTCTTTCATTATTGATAAGGATTGTAAATCGGCTATAAATGCCAAAAATCGGCTATAAACGCCAAAATCGGCTATAAATGCCAAAAAATCGTCGTTCACGGCAAATCAAGAAAATGTCTCTTTTCTCAAATATATGTGCAATGGAAAACTTGAAAGAAGTTGATCTCCGTTTTACTTGCGAAGGTTGATATCCGGATCACCACTTGTAATTCCAAGTAAAATAGAAAATTTGGCACACCCACACAAAAAAATGTTGATGCACGCCTCTGCCCCCCCTCCCCCCCCCCCCACACCCCCTGGTTACGAAAGGGTCGGACCCAAACGGACTCCCACGTCCGCCGACCTTGATAGAACCGAGCGAGCAGAATGCGCTGGTCCATCAAGCTGGCACCACCCGGCGGGACCCGTTCATTTGAGAACACGATGCTAGAAATAAAATATTTGCATATCATATCTATTGCTCTATGCTTATACTTCTTGTTGACACCAAAAATATCACTTTGCCTCTTCAAGATCCAAAGAGCTACATGAAGTCGCAACCTGCCATAAATAGGCAATGCTACTTCCAAAAAATCAAATCTTGTCAGAACCAAACAAAAACTGCAAGATCCTTCAAGACAGCCAAAAGAGGAGTACACAAGAAGTTTCGGGCCATTTCAAAATCATTTGGCCTTACTTCGCTTTTCCGGCAGCTGAAAAGGAGCTCCCGGCGGCGAAAGCATCGGAGACACCAAATCTTCGATCAGAGCCGATGGATGGTCTCAAAATACATCCAAAAGGCTCCACGTCAAGTTCCGAGTCAAACCGACAATGTTTGACCCTACATCAACCCTCGAACAGCTAAATCAAGCCTCTCGGCGGCGAGAAACCACCGAGGCCATCACTCATCAGATAGAGCACATGGATGGCTTCAAAATGCTTGCAAAGGGCTACACGTCAAATTTCAGGTCATTTCGACAACATTTGACCATAGTTTGACGCTCGGAAGCCAAATTAGGCCTCTCGGCGGCGAAGCTCCCCGGGACCATGGTTTCTAAGATAGAGCCTATGGATCATCTTAAAATGACTCTAATAGGTTCCCTGTCAAATTTCAAGTCAATCAGACATCGGTTGACCGCACATCAAGCCGCGACATCTTCATCGCGACAAAAGTGAATCTACTAGTGATAGGGCCCCAAACGGCTTCAAAACTCAAACAAAAGCCTATGGTTGGTCTTATTTATTGCTCAGCAGGCTTCACTCCAAATTTCAGGTCATTCCGACATCGTTTGGCCCAGTTTCAGCTTCTGACGGAAAATCGGCAGCTCCACGCGACAAAGTCTTCGGCTTTCTCAGGAAATTGGAAACTTTGCAAAATAAAATGCAAGGATTCTCATCAGGTTTCCTACAGGGAAATCAGGCCAATAAATGGTCAAAATGTCAAGGAAAAATACAGAAGAAAAAAAAATCGAAAAACAGCAAAAACGCACACAAAACGGGACAAAAAGGGGGAAAAACCCCCCAGGGTCGCAGACCCCTGCGACCCTGGGCCAGGGTCGCCGGCGACCCTGGGGCCCGGAATCTCCGGGAAGGCCCCGGAAACCCCGGTTTTCGTCGTTTTTTCGCGATTCGAAGCGTCCAGCCTCTGGTATTTTCCAAAATTCATACTTTTGAGACACCAAATCCTCTGACATCCGTCAAAAACATGGATTAATCATCAAGAGTATCGAAAACAACATTGATCGCCACCCGGTCAACCAAAAAAAGTGTGCGCTTTCTACCCGACCGATCGAGAAATCGACAGGACAGATGGCACCGACCCACTGTTGGAAACCAACACCTGAAGTCACATGGTCATCCGATGTCGATCTACATGAAGATCCATCGATGATCATTGCCAGAAGAATCCCAAAAGACGCGGCACGGCCCGCAACTCTTCAACTGCTCGGCGACCACTTAATACGATTAATTGATTAGCTTTATTACAGTCATTAATCCATTTCTTTGGACGGACCAATTAGAAGCAAGCATCCGGGAGTTACAAGTCAAGAGATTCATGGCATTTAACCCATGAAACTCCTCCCATTATGGCGATTAAAGGCAATTAAATGCCCTCAATCTCCTCCGGCCAATCAGAAGCCAAGAAAAAGGAGTTACAAAATAAAGAATTCAATCTTGTAACTCCTCCGTTTATGTAGCTTTATGACAATTAAAGCTCATAAATCCTCCTAAATGGCTACCAAAAGTCAGCAACAAAAATCCATGTCCGACGTCCGATGACCCGCAGCGTCTCCAGGACAAGAAGACACTCAGAAGAATCCCCTGCGCCTTCAAGCAAAGGACAGCAGAGTGATCCTTCCTCAAGCTCTTCTTCAAAAAGAATGAGCCCCAGCTCAGTCACCAGGACAGTTTCTTCGTTCGAATCACGAAGGATGAATGTCTTGGCTGCAAATTCTGAGCCACCACCCCGCAATCCACCTCCAGAAGATGCGATCACCCGCATCCAGCAGTTGGAATAAGGCTAACAGAGGATTGAAACTCTGATGGACAACCTTCTCCTCGCCTTCCAAAATCAGGCAAACAATGAACCTCCTCCGAAACATCAAGACGATGAGGTAAATGGAGAAGAAAATGAGTCACGCGCCCTTTCCAAAAAGGACGTAGACACTATCCTCGCCAAAGCAAAAGAAGAGAATATACTCAAAGAGCATGGGATCAAGCCACCATATCCCTTATGGATGGACTCGGTCCCATTCCCCACCAAATTCAAGCATCCTACTCTCCAAACATATACGGGGAAAGGATCAGCCAGACAGCACGTCATCCACTTCAAGATCTTGATAGGAGCTATCGCGGATCAAGATGCACTCAAGATCCGCCTCTTTGTAAGTACCCTAAAAGGTACGGCCTTCGATTGGTACTCCACTCTGCCGGAGGACTCGATCCAAAACTGGGCCATGCTAGAGACACGCTTCCTGACTCACTTCAAAGGTGAGGATCATCCCGCTACTATGGCTCAGCTGTGCAGCCTAAAGCAGGGGGAGAATGAGTCAACATATGACTTCATTCACAAGTGGAAAGCAATGGCATACAAATGCTCTGATGTACTGCCACAAGCGTCGCTAGTCGACATCTGCCGAAATAACATGAGAGCCAGAATCCGCTCGATGATCATCGGCAACAAATCAAAAAACCTGTGAGAACTCCTAGAAGCTTCCATGGAAGCTGAAATGGTGATTAAAGACCTCAACAGTCAGAAATCATCAAGAAAGAGCCAAACGCCATTGCAACCTCTAAACCAAAGAAAAAAGAGGTCCTCAATGTGCAGACCAAGTTAGCTCCTCAGCCACCAAAGAAAGCTGAAAACAAAGCTGCTGGTAAGAGACCTGAACTCTCAGATGCCTTCAAAGAACGAGTAGAGAAGAAATACCCGTTTGATGAAGATGTTGATGAAATCTTCGGGGCTCTTGTGGCAAACGGCAAGCTCACCTTGCATGAACCAAAAAGACCGGGTGATGTTGGCAAAACCAACGATCCTCGGTACTGTCCATACCACCAGATGATCTCGCATCCTCTCAATCAATGCTTCATTGTGAGGGAGAAAATAAATGAGATGTGGAAAAACAGAGTCATCACCTTTGACAAAAACTATGGGTCTGCCTCCGTCAACATGGTGTCATGTGGACAAACATCAAAATCACCGAAGAAGAAGATCACTACTTCCTTCAAGGTGATAAACTCAATCCAAGCGTCTGAAAAACTGGCTCCTTACCTGACACCAGACGGACAACCCATATGGGTACATCCCGATCTCCTGGAAGATGAAAATTGGGAGGTCGTGAAAACAAAGCCTACAGCTCAACAGTGAAGGCAGGCTAGGAAACATCTCCTCAAGCTCAAACGGCAAGAGAAGACCCAGCCAAAACAAGAAGTCAAAGAAAAGGCAGAGGCTTCCTCTACCGCTTCACTGGAGGCAACAAAAACATCCCTTCCAGAGACTTCAAAGGGGGTAAGAAAATTCACTCTCAGTGATTTCATGCCACCTCAATTCAAAGAAGCCACGCAGGAGGCATCATACTCTTGCAATTCGGTAGTTGGATTCTCCATTGATGGATACAAGTCCAGCGACACCGATGAGGGATTCGAATCCAACTACACAGACGAGTGGGAGGAGTCCCTTGAAACAGGAGAATATCTCTCCGATGAAGAATGGGTTCTTGAGTCTTATCTTATGCCAGTAATCTGGTATAACCCTCTACAGCCACAAGGATCCTGGTCTGATGATGAAGAAGACCGAGAGGCTGTACAAGAAGATGCTGCTGACCCAGCACCTCTCATTACTCCAGTGGAAATCAACCATGTTGAGCCACAAAGAGTTGATGAAGAAGAAGATTTGGCTCCCATGCCTGATCTTGAAGAATATGCAAGGATCTTGCAGCGTCTCGCTCTAGAACAAGAGCAAGACCGCGTCAACGAGCCTCCTCGTAATCCAGAGCCTGAAGTCCCTGAAGACCATCAGGTACATCCTCCCTTAACTCCTGAAAATGGAGAAAATTGCTGGATAGACGATCCTCTTACATCTGAGGATGAGTCTGACTCCGATCAGACAACGTCTCCCGTCAGAGTTTCCTGCAATGTGATAATTCGGGATTATAGCTCTTCCGAAGCATCGTCTGACGATAGCACTTACACTCCGGTGACGCCTAGCAATGTATCTTCTGAAGCCACCTCGTCTCACGTGACTTTCACTGAGATGACACCCTCTCAGGTTTCTTCTCCTGAGACTGTGACTTCAAAGTTCACACCCTTCCTAACTGAAGAATTCCCAGCTATTGATGCTTGGGACGATGAATTAGTCAACAAAGAAGAAAGGTTGCTGGATGCTGTTCAGGACTTGTTCCCGGAAAATGCTCCGTGCAACACAATCACTGAGGATGGCAACTCCGCTGCTGATACATCCTCAGCAAATGAAAAATGACAGCCTCTTGATCCTGAAGACAATCTTCCAAACGAAGACCCTTCTCAAGAAGCTCTCGAAGTTGGTAGAGGCACCCGCTTTGGCCAGGACTACCTCAAAAATTACAACCAATCTTCCTTTACATATGTAAATCCTTCGGGAAAAGATGTTGTAAGCGCCCCTAGTGGCAACAATGATGAACATGCAGGCCCTAAGGAGGCTTTCAAGTATGACTTGATTGAACACTTCAAGCACATACCTGCACGTCTGCACATCCTAGATTTGTTGCGAATGTCTCCGCACACTCGTGATAATCTCATCTCAGAAAATATGCCCCGCAAGTCCTCCAAATTGAAATGGATTACCGGGTCAAAAACTCAGAAGCTTCCTCAAAGGGAGAAAAGAAGAAAACTGAGGGATCATGCATTGAATGCCTCTCGGTTAAAAAAGCAGCCAGTGCAACCATCGCCTTCACAAAAGACGACCTCCTACTTGGCGAAACCAGGAACAACTGACCCCTGTACTTCACAGGGTACATCAAGGAAATGCCTATGCACAGAGTTCAGATCGACCCAGGTTCTGCACTCAACCTCATCTCCACATCGGCTCTCAAAGAGTTGGGCATCCCACCCAGCAAACTGAGCCACACATCTGTATCTATCTTTGGATACGATGGGAGTACTCAAAGGCCTATCGGCAAAATCAGGTTCAAGTTGCAGATCGGTGATCTTATCTCTGAGGTCACTGTGTATGCAATAAAAACCCCTTCATGCTATAACATCCTTCTCTGACGTCCTTGGATCCACGAGAATGGTGTTGTCCCTTCAACTCTACATCAATGCATCAAGTTTGTTGGCGACGACGGCATGATACATCGAGTCTTTGCGGACAGAAAACCCTTCAAAGGTAAAGAAGTCCACTTTGCAGACTCACAGATGTATGAAGGTGAAAAAGAAGAAGAGGAGAAGCACATAGCACCCTTTGCCGAAAATCCCCAGAAAGATAAAGGCAAGGCTCCTCAACAATCGCCGGAAGAAAACAAATCATCCGGTAAATCCGAAGAGAGCATTCAAACTCCCTTCATCATCTCCCTCAAACCTTCAAAGCCTTTGGTCATCACAACTAAAGTGAAAAAGGTAAAGCAAAAGCATGGGGGCAAATTTGTTGTCTCTTTCGTGTCTATCATGCAAGACACGGATTCGGATTCAGAGCCAGAAGACGAAACATCGTCAAGCCAAGCTGACACTCAGCAAGTTCAGCCTGCTCTCACTCCAATGGAGACAACTTCTGACATAGAAGATCCTACGTCAGCTTCCTTCGTTGTTCCAGCAACGTCAGCAAAGGAAAAGCCGATCTTCTTCCATAGATCGGATGCTTCTTCATCAAACTCTATGCTTGAACCTTTCCAAAATAAAGGTATGCCTCGACTATCCTTATATAGTTCTGTGGCACAAGCTATTATAAAGAAAATGGGCTATGATGCTCAAGACCCTGTCGGTTTGGGAGAAGGACGCGGTATTCTCACGCCATTGGGGCCCGTCTTGACCAAAAGCCAGCTGGAAGATTGGAGACTCTACGGCTATGTAGAAAAGTCTTCACACGGGTTAGGGTATGATCCCGACACTCCCCTGAGACAGTTGACACAAACGCTTAAAAGTCAATATACTGACCAAGCCTCAACATCTCAAGTCCATGAAGACATCGATCTCCCTGGATATCTCTTCGATGAGTCACCTGATAAAAATCCAGGAAGCTCATCTAATTGGCACGATTTCTCCGAAAATGAAGAGGAGTTGTCCTATGGCACAGACGTGTGGTCTTCTGACCCAGAAGAACCCTCATCTCCAAAAGAAGTAGCCTACTTCGACCCGGTTTCAACAGGCGATTGGGATCATCTCATAGCAAGCCTTGGGAAAATTACCAATCAAGAAGACCCGTGGAAAGGAACAAAGCCTTGGTCTGGAAATGCCCTTGAAACCCCAGAAGGTTTCGTTGAGCTGGAAGCCTCTGAAAATAATGTGGAGGAACCACCTTCGAACCTTCTAACAGAAGATCCTGTTCAAAAGATAGACTTGGGAACACCAGATAACCCACGTCCTGTATTCATAAGCAAGAATATAAAGGATGATGAGTTACCCGAGTATATCGCCTTTCTTCGTGAGTTCGTTGATTGCTTTGCATGGTCTTACGCTGAAATGCCTGGCTTAGACCCCAAATAGCAGTTCACAAACTCAATCTTCAAGAAGACATCAAGCCTGTCAAGCAAGGCCAAAGAAGATTTCGTCCAGATGTGATGGATAAAATTGAACAAGAAGTTCAAAAACTCAAAAGCGTCGGCTTCATCCGTGAGGAACAACATCCTGAATGGTTAGCCAAAATTGTCCCCGTGACAAAGAAAAATGGGCAGATCAGGGTCTGTATTGACTATAGAGACCTGAACGGCGCATGTCCTAAAGATGAATTTCCGCTCCCCATACTAGAGGTAATGATTGATAATACCGTGGATTCGAGCGAATGACATTCATGGATGGTTTCTCTAGCTACAATCAGATAAAGATGCATCCTGAAGATGAAAAACATACATCTTTTCGGACCCCATTTGGCGTGTATTGCTACACTGTCATGCCATTTGGTCTGAAAAATGCGGGTGCCACATATCAGAGGGCTATGATGAAAATATTCCAAGATATGCAGCACAAGACGGTTGAATGTTATGTTGATGACCTCGCCGTCAAAAGCAAAAGAAAAGAAGATCATCTCGAAGACTTTCGAGAAGTCTTCCTCCGGCTTCGCAAACACAAACTGCGAATGAATCCTTTGAAATGCTTCTTCGGCATCTCGTCGGGTAAGTTCCTCGGATTCTTAGTTCAGAAAGCTGGAATAGAGCTTGACCCTATAAAAGTCAAAGCCATTCTAGAAATTCCCTCTCCAAGAACCTTGAGAGAACTCAAAGGGCTTCAAGGGAGATTGGCCTACATAAGATGGTTCATCTCCAATCTTTCGGGGAAATGCCGTCCATTCTCCCGGTTGATGAAAAAAGGTGTAAACTTTGTCTGGGATGCTGACTGTGAAGCTGCTTTCCAAGACATCAAGTCATACCTGACAAAACCTCCAGTGTTAGCTGCTCCTACCACTGGAAAACCATTCATCTTGTACACAAGAGCCCTTGATCACTCTTTGGGAGCTCTGCTTGCGCAAGAAAATGATCAAAGAAAAAAGAAGCTGCTCTATATTACCTCAGCCGCATGTTAGTAGGTGCAGAGCATCGCTACTCTCCAGTCGAAAAAGAATGTCTTGCAGTGATGTTCGCCGTACAAAAGCTGCGTCACTACTTGCTTTCCAATACAGCATACCTAGTCTCGAGGGTCAACCTCTTGAAGGTCCTTGTCACAAAGGCAGGTTCTCTCAATGCTCGACTGGCAAAATGGTCCATCCTTCTGTCACAATTTGACATTAGGTATGTACCACAAAAGGCAATCAAAGGGCAAGCTCTAGCGGACTTCCTCGCAGTGCATCCATTGCCTAAAGATTCTCCACTCAGAGATGATCTCCCAGACGAACTAGTCTACAATGTGGAGACTTTCTCGCAAAGTGCCTCCTGGGACATGTACTTTGACGGTGCAACCAGGACAAATGAAAAAAGACAGCTAATCTCGGGAGTTGGCATCCTCTTTGTTAGCCCCGACAAATACATGATTCCACACGCTTTCTCGCTACTGGAACCATGCACAAACAATGCAGCTGAATATCAAGCTCTGATCTTAGGATTGGAACTCGCCATCGAATCCGGTATCACCATGCTGGAAGTCTTTGGAGACTCTCAACTGATCGTCAACCAGATGAATCAGAAATTTGAAGTCAGGAAGCCAGATTTTGCTGCCTTACTACAATAAAGCACAATCGCTTCTACAAAAGTTTGACATCTGTCACATCACACACATTCGTAGAGGTGAAAACATACCTGCAGATGCCCTAGCTGGACTTGCCGCATCCATGGCAATTCAGGAAGGGGAAAACATGCAATTCACAGTGTGCGAAAGAAGAATCCATCCTCCTCTTAACACACACCAAGCTGTTGCTGAATGCCACCAAGTGGTTGGAAGTCGGATTTCAATCCTTCAAACTTCAATCGGCGACTGGAGGGATCCGTTCATTGATTACATTATGTTCGGAATCCTACCTGAAGATCCAAAAGAACAGGTAAGCATCCAAAGGCGAACCCCAAGCTTTCATTTGGATATTCCTTCAAAAATCCTTTACAGGAAATCCTTCAACGGAGTACTTCTACGCTGCTTGTCACAACAGGAGGCTGAGGAAACACTCAAAGAAGTTCATGTTGGTCTTTGCGGAGCTCATCAGGCTGGTCCCAAGCTCTATGATCAGATAAAAAGGTTAGGATATTACTGGCCTACCATGGTAGCTGACACAATGCAATTTGCTAAGCGCTGCCAACAATGCCAAGTTCATGGAGATTACATTCACATGCCTCCAAAATGGCTGCATCCTACAGCGATCTCATGGCCTTTCGAAGCCTGGGGTATGGACATCATAGGTCCTATTTCTCCCCCTTCGAGCAAAGGTCATCGCTTCATCTTCGCCGCTACGGATTATTTCTCCAAGTGGTCAGAAGCATTTGCGTTCAACGAAATGAAGACCTCGTCAGTCCTTCAGTTCCTGCGCACCAACATCATTTGTCGTTTCGGCATATCTAAAAGATTCGTCCATGATAACGGACCACAATTCCGGGATCATCGATTCTACAGGTTCTGCGACAAATACAAAATCCAAAGCTGTCCTTCGACTCCAAACAATCCGGCAGCAAACGGGTTAGCAGAAGCTTTCAACAAGATACTCTGCAAAATCCTCAAAAAAATGGTCTCTAGTCACAAAAGAGACTGGAGCGATAAAATGTCTGAAGCTTTGTGGGCCTATCGAACCACCATTCGAGGACCAACCCATAGCACACCATTCTCCTTGGTCTATGGATGCGAAGCTGTCATGCCCTTGGAAGTACAAATTCCTTCCTTGAGGGTATCCTTGCAAAATGACATGACTCAAGAAAGCAATGTCAAATTGCGACTCCATGAGCTGGACAATCTCGATGAGAGACGGCTCGAAGCTCAACAAAGCATTGACTTTACCAAGTACGCATGGCAGGATCTTTCGACAAAAAGGTCAGGCAACGCGCCTACAAAAAGGGTGACTTGGTCCTTGCAGTAAAAAGACCAATGGTCTTCGCTCACAAGTCCAAAGGCAAATTTGAGCCAAAATGGGAGGGACCCTACGTCATCGACAAGGTTTTCTCCAATGGCGCATACGCACTCCTGAACATGGAAGGCGACAGATGTATGCTACCCATCAACGGCAAGTTCTTAAAGCGGTACTACCCTTGAAGACTTACCCAACTGGGTAAGAGCAATGTCTGTACGGCCAAAATTGGTTTCCAGGTACACACTCGTTAAACCCACCTTCTTTTAGAATTTTCATATCAAATGTTGAAATTTCTAGAAATTTAAAACAATGCTTACTTTCATCGTTTCATTGTTAAAAAAAAACCAAGTTTAGGAACCTTTCCCTAACTTTTCAACCCTTGAACCCAAAATTCATAGTTTAAAACAAAATCCGGATTCAGGGATTTCTATCCTAGTCCACCCTGCCTTTTACCGCCAAAATGGTTTTAGGTCAAAGCTTATGACCCTCGTGTCTTTAAACAAAAAAAAAATGATTTTTTCAAAAAACCGTGAGGAACCGACGCTTAGTCGATACTCGCACAAATTGGAAGCATACGAACCATGTTCGACACTTCCAAAATCGCAGGGAAGCGACATTTCGTCGATACTTGCAAAATCCAAAACCGTGGAGATGCAACATTTCAGTTGATATCCACAACCCAAATTTCAAAGGATCGAAAAAACCTAAAAAACCATGGAGATGCAACATTTCAGTTGATATCCATAGCCCAAAGGATCGAAAAAACCACAAATTTCAAAAATAGTGGGGAAACGACATCAAGTCAGTACCCGCAAAACCAAATTTTTGAAAAGCAAGGATGCGACATTCCATCGATACTTGCACCCAAATTCGCGAGGATGCGACGTTCCATCGATACTCGCAACCGAATGAGCAAGGATGCGACATTCCATCGATACTTGCAAGAACATTCAACAGGGAGGCGACTTTTAGTCGATACTTGCATTTTTTTGAAAACCAAACCGGCTATATATGCCACAAACCGGCTATCAATGCCACCAAAACAGGATATAAATGCCACAAAACCGGCTATCAATGCCACCAAAACAAAACAAACCGGCTATCAATGCCACAAACAAAAAAAATTGGCTTTCAAAAAGAAAAAAACCGGCTATCAATGCCACAAACTCGGCTATCAATGCCACAAACCCGGCTATAAATGCCACAAACTGGCTATAGATGCCACAAAAAAAAAAAAAAACCCGGCTATCAATGCCACAAAAAAGCTGGCTCTCATGCCAAAATTGGTTTCCATGCCACAAGCAAAAATCTGGCTTCCATGCCAAAACAATCATTTGACAAAAGATTTTCACAAAATGACAAGCTTTTGATCAAATCCCATTTAGCAATTACTTTATCACAAAAAGATTTAAGTAAGCGTAGGGAAAACAAAAAAAAAGGGGGCATCCCATTTAGCAATTACTTTTATCACAAAAAGATTCAAGTGAGCGTAGGGATAACAAAAAAAAGTACCAAAAAAAATACATGTGGTACCAAATAAAAGAAAGTGTTCACAAACACTACAAAAAAAAGAGAAAAGTACCAAAAAAATACAAGTGTACTAAAAAAAAAAGAAAGAAGGATGGTTTCTGTTAAAAAAAAAAAACAGGAGCTCAATAAAAAATGGTCTCCAGCCAAGAGTTCAGCTCCTTAAGCAAACTTTTGGCCTCAGCCGTCAGGGATTCCAAGGCACGCTTCTTCAGGAACTTGCCATGAGATGCTGGGGTGGGCTGTAACCCTTCTTTCACTCCGGGAAGCTTATCTCGAGCAGTTCGCCATTGTTTGTTCTCGTCAGACTTCCTTTTAAGAACTCGATTGGCATCTGCAACCCGGTGAATCAGAGCACTCTCCCTGTCACGAGCCTCTGTTATTGCAGTCCACTTGGCAGCGACTTGTGCCTGCAGATGCTCAAGACGTTTCCTAGCCTCATCGACCCTCCCTATTAAGGATGTTAAGGTCATGTGTCAGCCCAATGATGTTTAGCTCTTCTAAGTTCTTCTCTCAGACTACCTGCTTCCTACTTTCTATAGCCTCATCCAGGTTAGACTGAGCCTTATCAGCAGGGTCCAAGAACATCTCCTTGAAGAACTGGTCATCAAGAAAACCCATGGTCTCAAACCACCTGTCACCCAGCTCAATGATCCTATCAACGATCGCCCTGGCACTTGTGACATCTAGACCAGCCTCTTCAGCATCACCAAGAATCTCTCGCACATGCTGGATCATCCTAAATCCGGCATCTAAGTGCCCAGAAAACAGAGTCTCAATCCAAGAGCTCAGAACTCGCACCACCACCTTCTTCGTAAAAAGAAGAGATGGCCCAGCTGAAGATTCGCCCAACTCCATTGGTCGGCTGCTCATGTCATCACCTGTTGGAAGAGTAGCAAAAGAACTCTTTCCAGTTGAAGCTGCTCCTGCTCGGGAAGGAATCTCAGCACGAGGTATCTCCTCAACATTGTCAGAACTAGTCCCAGGAATCTCTACCTCTGGATCAACCTCGGGCATCCCTTGCTTTGGAAGCGACGGATCCTCCTCTGTCACTTCAAAACCTGCCAAAGAAACACAAAAAGGTATGAATATGATCCTGTTTGAAAATCATTATCAGGTTATTACTACAAAATACCTTCTTCGACGACTGGCGGAAGACTCTCTTCCTCCATGAACTCATCGGAAGCATCATCAACATTTGCGTCCATCGATGGTTCAAAGTCATCGGAATCCTGTGGCAAGTCAGCTGGCAAGAAAAATGTGTTAGCAAACCAAGTCACAGACAAAAAAAAAAAAGCAAAAGAAGTCATACCGATTGGAGACTCTAGACTCACTCCAGAGTCCCTCGGTTCTTCTTCAGGGGCCCCGACAGGATCCGTCACCACCTCATCGGTTGGAGCCTCAGGCATCGTCAAGTCTTCCTCTGCTAAAGAAAAAAGAAAAAAGCAGAAACAAGAAGCAAATCAGAACATGGAAAAATCCCATGAAAAGAAATGGAAAGAGAAAAAGGAAGAATCATACCTTCACCGACGGTCTCTTCTTCTCAGTTTCTCTTCTCTGGAGGCTCGTCAGCATCCACTGGCACATCCTCATTGATAGTAAGAGGAACTTCCAAGTCGGGAGAGTCCTCATGCTGCCCCTTGCTGCGATGATGACTCCTCCTCCTCTTACTCCTGCGGGCTCGCTTCTTAGAGGAACCTGCCCCACTGTCAGAGTCAGGTTTCCCACTTGACTCCTCACTAGATGGTCTACCCTCGCCAGTAGACTCCACGGAAGCTTGCCTCTGTGCCGCTTGCATCTAAGCACCAAGTTCGGCTTCCTCCTGTTCTAGCTGCTCTAAAGCCTCATCAAGTATTTCTCGAACAGCTTCAGAACTAATGACGCCCTGGTCACCGAGAAAGCCTATCTTGTGCTTCTCTCCAGAAAGGAAGGCCCAAACTTCCTCTAGCCGGATGCCATCCGACTTTCCAAGGCCCTTTCCAGATGCCAGCTTCACATCAAGCTCGTTCTTAGAAAGGCCCCGATATGCCGAAAAGCTCTCCGCGAACCACTTTGCAAAGCCGGCAGTCCGGGAAGTCAACAACACAGGATAAGAGATCATGGCTGTAGTGTCTTCAGCACTATAGAAAGCCTATGCATTTCTCCCGTCCTGTAAACCTCCAAAGCGCTTCACCATCCTTGAAGGCACTCCAATAACCCCTTGAGAAAAACCCAACTGCAAAGCAAAGCGAGAGGGTACATACGGCTGGATGTCGACGAAAAGATATCTGCGGTACACCATCGTGCCGACACGTATGCTGAAAAGCCACACTCTCTCTCTGCATTGGTCAACGAGTAATGCCTTCCCGACCCCGCCCTGGTAGAGTCTCGGGAGGCACCAAAATCAAAAGCCTTCTTCCGCAACTCCGGAGAAAGCTTCACTGAAGACTGCCCCATCTTGACGTCCCTGAACCGTCGGATCCTCATGCGGGCAAACAAAAGTGATTCGGACACGGCTTTGCCCTTAGCTAGTCGAATCATCAGAGGATCATCATCCTGTGCAGCACCCAACCGGTGGAAGCCAGGACAGTGCTACACGTACCACGAATAAAAGATGTGGGATAAAAATACCCTATTCATAGGAAGCCCAAGCCGAACCAAAAAAGCAGCAGCCTGCGGTTCGGTACACAGGTAGGAGTAAAGAGCTTGCACCAAAGCAAGCTGCTCTCCAAACGCCATCTGACAAGCCGGAAAAATACAATGCGGCCTGATGTGGGTTCCATCTCCTCCAGCAAAAATTGCCTCACCAAGCCAATAAGTGAGGTAAACAGCGAGATCTCTCCGCAGTGCAATGTCAGGACATATGGAGTTTGTACTCGCACAGAAATCTCTCAACTCTTCTTGCATAGCCAAGATCTTCTTCGAACTTGGATCCTGAGCCCTGGCTTCCTGGGCCGCGCTATCAGAAGACTCCCTGCTGTCAAAAAAGTTGGGGAACGAAGAGCTAGAACTCTTCCAACTGCTGGATCTAACTTTCAAACCCTCCTTCTCCTTCAAAAAATCATAGAAGGCGACAAGCTGAAAGTACAGAAGCCTGAACTCCTCAGACTGCCCCTCAAGGACGCTGTCAATCGGCATAAACTCCTCATAGAGTTTGCCAAGGATGGGCAATCCAGTAATGGCGCTCAGCTCCTTCAAAGAGAAACCAATCTCATCATTCGTCACAACGAAGATATCGGTTTGTGGGAGGAATGACTCCAGCATAGCCATGAAGGCCTCGTCGGAAAAGATCACGGTCTCCCTAAAGGCACGGACCGCATCAAAAATCCTGGCATCCTTCAAAACGGCGCCACCAATCTGCAGGACACGATCAGTCCACGACTTTCACTCGGAGTCAGCATTGCTTTATCCAATTGTTGCCGTCACCGCTGAAAATACCAAGGCCCACCGGTCTCAAATCGACCGACGGATAATCAGAACCCTGGTAGCCGCTGGATGGCATCAACAGGTCCATGTCAACAGGCGACCTCTCCGTATATCCAGGAGAACCGCCAATAAAAACCCTGGTCTTGATTACATTTGTCCTTCTCACCCAGCTTGGAGGATTTTCCCTTTTAGAGTACGTGGGGGCAAGGCTCATGATCGAGACGGTGCGATCAAACGTCGACCGGGTGGCAACAGTCTTCTTCTCACCATCTGCTGTGAAAGAGAACTGAAAACATCTCCTCTGGTATGTCATGTCATCAGGGACTGCATCACCAAAGAAGAAGGTAGGCTTGGGCAAAACCCTCTGATCTTCCATCACCCATGGACGACTGCTTACCATGATCTTATAGAATTCCTCTCCCTTGAGAGTGATCAATCGCTGCCTCATCTCATCTCTGTTGAGGGAGTCGCATTCTTCCAGATTTCTCTCAACATACTGGACCTTCTCAAAGGCCTGCTGAACGGTCGGATTAGAAGATCTAGCAGATCGTCGAGTTGCGCTTGTAGCAGGCTCTTTACCCTTGTTCGTTCTGGAAGAACCACCTGCAAAGGATGGAAAAGAAAAAGATCAAACATCAAAATGATAGAATCTCGCTAAAAAAAATCTGGCGAAATTTTGACATGATGCCGGGGCAATTCCAAAGAAAAGGAACTATCCCGAAAGAAATAGAAAGCTTGAAGATGGGCTCAACATTGCTGCGAGCTCCGAAACTCCAAACTTTCGAAACCTCAAAGTCCCCGCAAAATCAGGAAGGGCTCAACATCGCTGCAAGCTCCAAATTTCCAAATTTGCGAAAACTTTCAGGTATGCTATCACATCATGCTACAAATATAATTTACAATTGAATGCATGCATGAACATCTAGGTTTGCCAAAAAAAAAGGGGCATTATCATGATGATAAAAAAAAAGAAGAAAAAGAAACTTTCTAAAAAAAAAAAGGGGAAAGAAAACAAAAAAAAAAGAAAAGAAACTTTCTCGAAAAAAAAAGGGGAAAGAAAACAAAAAAAAGAAAAAAAAGGGGATGGCCCACAGGCCACGTGGCCGTACAGCTAGATCCGTACGGATCTGTCCGTACGGCCCACAAACAAAAAAAACAAAAAAAAACAAAACAAGAAAAAAAAAGAAAGAAGAAAAGAAAGCAAAAAAAAAACATGTAAAAAAAAAAAGAAGCAAACACGTGAAAAAAAAAAAGAAGAGAAGAAGAAAAGAAAAAAAAGAAAGAAGAACTTTTATTTTTCCTACAACGGAGTTTTCTTGAAAAAGGGAACTTACTTGAAGCCATTGATGGAGAAGAAGAATAAAAGTCTTGAAGGTCTTGACGAAGAAGAACTCTTGGTCTTGAAGCCCTCTTGGATTTATTGCAAAAGAAAGCAATAAGAGCAAGAGATCCAACCTCCTCCTTGCTTTTATAGAAGAGAGCAAACCAAAGAAGGAAAGAAGAAAGAGGTAAATGTTACTAATTAGTAACCTTACCAAAAGAAAGAGATTAGAAAGATTCTTTCCCAAAAGAAAGATATCTTGAGGGATTCTCTCCCAAAAAGAAATCAATGAGAGATTTTCTCCCAAAAGATAGGATCAATGAGGGATTCTTTCCCAAAATAAAGATATCTTGAGATACCCTATCCCAAAATAAAGGGAACATGAGAGATTCTCTCCAAGTAAAGATATTCTTAGATATTCTCTATCCAAATGAGATATTTTTGGATATTCTTTACAAAAATGACACCATATGAGATCTAAGCCATTTCAAAAGCTTAAGGTCCCATGGGTTAGCCCATATGAGCCAGGTTTGACCACCTAGGCACTAAAAAAAAAAAAAATTTGGGCTTTTAGTCAAAGAGAAATCCCTCTTACCAAGAGCATACAAAAATGGTTCCATGCCTCTTTTGAGTTGATTCGACCATACAAAAAAGAATTCCAAGCCCATGAGCTTCCAAAAATCAAACCATCCAGCCTCATCTACCAAATTAAGCCAAAATCTTGAAATTGACATTCCACAAAAATCAAACCAAATCCTGGTCCCCTAACTTGCCACATACAGCTTGTTAGGTCACAAGACCAAAACCAAAAACCAAAACCCGATCCCCTAACTTGCCACACACAGCCTGTTAGGTCACAAGATCAAAACCAAAATTGATCCCCCAACATTCCGCATACAGCTTGTTGGGTAACACGGTCAAAACCAAACCCCGACCCCCTAACCTGCCACATACAGCCTGTTAGGTCACAAGGTCAAAACCCAAATCCACATCCCTGATGTCATCTTCAAAACTTTACCTCGAGATGGTATGTGATCCCTTTCACTACCATAAAATTCCCCTGGAAGCTCAAAAGGCTACAAATACCAAAAAGAAAGACTGCTCAACGACTCTTGGTCAAGTCACAGGCTCTCCTTCACAAATCTCTTCGAGGCACATCGACTACAAAAGTTAAGCAACTCGTCACTGTACCTCGAGGGGGCATTTGTTGACACAAAAAATGTCACTTTGCCTCTTCAAGATCCAAAGAGCTGTATGAAGTCGCAACCTGCCATAAATAGGCAATGCTACTTCCAAAAAATCAAATCTTGTCAGAACCAAACAAAAACTGCAAGATCCTTCAAGACAGCCAAAAGAGGAGTACACAAGAAGTTTCGGGCTATTTTAAAATCATTTGGCCTAACTTCGCTTCTCCGGTAGCTGAAAAGGAGCTCCCGGCTGCGAAAGCATCGGAGACACCAAATCTTCGATCAGAGCCGATGGATGGTCTCAAAATACATCAAAAAGGCTCCACGTCAAGTTCCGAGTCAAACCGACAATGTTTGACCCTACATCAACCCTCGAACAGCTAAATCAAGCCTCTCGGTGGCGAGAACCACCGAGGCCACATGGACGGCTTCAAAATGCTTGCAAAGGGCTACACGTCAAATTTCAGGTCATTTCGACAACATTTGACCATAGTTTGACGCTCGGAAGCCAAATCAGGCCTCTCGGCGGCGAAGCTCCCCGGGACCATGGTTTTCAAGACAGAGCCTATGGATCATCTTAAAATGACTCCAATAGGTTCCCTGTCAAATTTTAAGTCAATCGGACATCGGTTGACCGCACATCAAGCCGCGATATCTTCATCGCGACAAAAGCGAGTCTACTGGTGATAGGGCCCCAAATGGCTTCAAAACTCAAACAAAATCCTATAGTTGGTCTTATTTATTGCTCAGCCGGCTTCACTCCGAATTTCAGGTCATTCCGACATCGTTTGACCTAGTTTCAGCTTCTGACGGAAAATCGGCAGCTCTGCACGACAAAGTCTTCGGCTTTCTCAGGAAATTGGAAACTTTGCAAAATAAAATGCAAGGATTCTCATCAGGTTTCCTACAGGGAAATCAGGCCAATAAATGGTCAAAATGTCAAGGAAAAATACAGAAGAAAAAAGAATAAAAAAACAGCAAAACGCACACAAAACGGGACAAAAAGAGGGAAAAACCCCCCAGGGTCGCAGCCCGGAATCTCCGGGAAGGCCCCGGAAACCCCGGTTTTCGCCATTTTTTTGTGATTCGAAGCATCCAGCCTCTGGTATTTTCCAAAATTCATACTTTTGAGACACCAAATCCTCTGACATCCGTCAAAAATATGGATTAATCATCAAGAGTATCGAAAACAACATTGATCGCCACCCGGTCAACCAAAAAAAGCGTGTGCTTTCTACCCGACCGATCGAGAAATCGACAGGACAGATGGCACCGACCCGCTGTTGGCAACCAACACCTGAAGTCACATGGTCATCCGATGTCGATCTACATGAAGATCCATCGATGATCATTGCCAGAAGAATCCCAAAAGACGCGGCACGGCCCGCGACTCTTTAACTGCTCGGCGACCACTTAATGCGATTAATTGACTAGCTTTATTACAGTCATTAATCCATTTCTTTGGACGAACCAATCAGAAGCAAGCATCCGGGAGTTACAAGTCAAGAGATTCATGGCATTTAACCCATGAAACTCCTCCCATCATGGCGATTAAAGGCGATTAAATGCCCTCAATCTCCTCCGGCCAATCAGAAGCCAAGAAAAAGGAGTTACAAAATAAAGAATTCAATCTTGTAACTCCTCCCTTTATGTAGCTTTATGACAATTAAGGCTCATAAACCCACCTAAATGGCTACCTAAAAGCCTATAAATAGGAGAGCTCTCCAAGAAGAAAAGGACGGAGACAATCACAAACACACAGACAACAGACTGCAGAAAATCCGGAAACTCAGACAGAAAAAGGCGTCAGAAATCTAAGAGAGAAAACTCTGCGGAAATCCTACACCGACCACCGCTACAAGGTGACAAAAGTCCCTTAGGGGGTACCCCCCCAAGGTCCTTGCCTTCTCCTTCTGCCTCCAAATGGCTCAGACATGGCTTTTCAGCCCGTCTACTCGGCTTTTTATTGGACATAGGACCTCCTTTTGGTCTTTGTCTTCTAAAAACCTGAGGTTATAGCCAAGCCAAGCGAATCAATAGCATCCTCTATTCTCATCTGCATGGATGATGGCAAAGTCCACTTATGGCTTGCGACCGTCAATCCGAACGAGTCCCCCACAATCTCCTGAAAAGTTAGATCCTCCTTTTCTTGCTTTTCATTGTAGTTTGTATTTTTTTAAAAGAGACAAAAAATCACAACTCTTGTCTTTCATTATCGATAAGAATTGTAAAACAGCTATAAACGCCAAAATTGGCTATAAACGCCAAAAATCGGCTATAAACGCCACAATCGGCTATAAATGCCAAAAAAATCGCCTTCCATGGCAAATCAAGAAAATGTCTCCTTTCTTAAATATATGTGCAATGGAAAACTTGAAAGAAGTTGATTTCCTTTTTACTTGCGAAGGTTGATCTCCGGATCACCACTTGCAATTCCAAGTAAAATAGAAAATCTGGCACACCCACACAAAAAAATGTTGATGCACGCCCCTTGCCCCCCAGTTACGAAAGGGTTGGACCCAACGGACTCCCACGTCCGCCGACCTCGGTAGGACCAGGCGCCGGGAGCGTGGTCCATCACTTCTCTTCTTGATTCCTTGGCTACTTTCTAATTGGTGGCCTATGTTGGATTCCGCATCTAAAAAAAATGAGATGAGATTTTTTGGAAATTTCTAATTCTTTGAATAAATTTCCACTCTTTCTCTTTTCAACAAAAAAAATTAGATTTTTGAATTCAAAATTGAGAAACCCTGATCATTTCCTATCGTTCATTGATGGACAGCGCTTCCGCTCTGTTCTACCGAGGTCGGCGGACGTGGGAGTCCGTTTGGGTCCGACCCTTTCGTAACTGGGGGGCAGAGGCGTGCATCAACATTTTCTTTTGTGTGGGTGTGCCAGATTTTCTATTTTCTATTTTACTTGGAATTGTAAGTGGTGATCCGGAGAAAAAAGGAAATCAACTTCTTTCAAGTTTTCCATTGCACATATTTTTAAGAAAAGAGACATTTTCTTGGTTTGCCGTGAAAGGCGATTTTTTGGCATTTATAGCCGATTTTGGCGTTTATAGCCCTTTTTTGGCGTTTATAGCCGATTTTGGCATTTATAACTGATTTACAATCCTTATCAATAATGAAAGACAAGAGTTGTGATTTTTATCTCTTTTGAAAAAATACAAACTACAATGAAAAGCGAGAAAAGGAGGATCTAACTTCTCAGGAGATTGTGGGGGACCCATTCAGATTGACGGTCGCAAGCCATATGTGGACTTTGCCATCATCCATGCAGATGAGAACAGATGATGCTATTGATTCGCTTGGCTTGGTTATAACCTCAGGTTTTTAGAGGACAAAGACCAAGAGAAGGTCATATGTCCAACAAAAAGCCAAGTAGACGGGCTGAAAAGCCACGTCTAAGCCATTGGAGGCAGAAGAAGAAGGCAAGGACCTTGGGGGGGGTACCCCCCAAGGGACTTTTGTCACCTTGTAGCGGTGGTCAGTGTAAAACTTCCGTAGAGTTTTCTCTCTTTCTTTCTCTTAGATTTCTGATGCCTTTTTCTGTCTGAGTTTTCGGGTTTTCTGCAGTCTGTTGTGTGTGTTCTGTCTTCTTGGAGTGCTCTCCTATTTATAGGCTTTTTGGTAGCCATTTAGGAGGGTTTATGGGCTTTTATTGTCATTAAGCCACATAATGGGAGGAGTTACAGGATTTAATTCCTTTATTTTGTAACTCCTTTTTCTTGGCTTCTGATTGGTCGGAGGAGATTGAGGGCATTTAATCGCCTTTAATCGCCATGATGGGAGGAGTTTCATGGGTTAAACGCCATGAATCTCTTGACTTGTAACTTCCGGATGCTTGCTTCTGATTGGGCCGTCCAAATAAATGGATTAATGACTGTAATAAAGCTAGTCAATTAATCGCATTAAGTGGTCGCCGAGCAGTTGAAGAGTCGCGGGCCGTGCCATGTCTTTTGGGATTCTTTTGGTGATGATCAATGATGGATCTTCATGTAGATCGGCATCAGATGACCATGTAACTTCAGGTATTGGTTGCCAATAGCGGGTCGGTGCCATCTGTCCTGTCGATTTCTCGATCGGTTGGGTAGAAAGTACACTTTTTTTTGGTTGACCGGTTGGTGATCAATGTTGATTTCGATACTCTTGATGATTGACCCGTGTTTTTGACAGATGTCAGAGGATTTGGTGTCTCAAAAGTATGAATTTTGGAAAATAAGAGGAGTTGGACGCTTTGAATCATGAAGAAATGGCGAAAAACGGAGTTTCCGGGGCCCTCCCGGCGATCTCGGGCTCCAGGGTCGAAGGGGCCTGCGACCCTGGGGGGGGGGGCGGGGTTTCCCCCCTTTTGTCCCGTTTTGTGTCCATTTATTGGCCTAATTTCCCTGTAGAAAACCTGATGATAATCCTTGCATCTTGGTTTGCAAAGTTTCTAATTTTCCGAGAAAGCCGAAGACTTTGTCGCGCAGAGCTATCGATTTTCCGTCAGAAGCTGAAGCTGGGTCAAACGATGTCGGAATGACCTGAAATTTGGGGTGAAGCCCGCTGAGCAATAAATAAGACCAACCATAGGCTTTTGTTTGAGTTTTGAAGCCGTTTGGGGTTCTATCACCAGTAGACTTGCTTTTGTCGCGATGAAGATGTCGCGGCTTGATGTGCGGTCAACCGATGTCCGATTGACTTGAAATTTGACAGGGAACCTATTGGAGTCATTTTAAGATGATCCATAGGCTCTGTCTTGGAAACCATGGTCCCGGGGAGCTTCACCACCGAGAGGCCTGATTTAGCTGTTCGAGGGTTGATGTAGGGTCAAACGTTGTCGGTTTGACTCGAAACTTGACGTGGAGCCTTTTGGATGTATTTTGAGACCATCCATCGGCTCTGATTGAAGATTTGGTGTCTCCGATACTTTCGCCGCCGGGAGCTCCTTTTCAGCTGCCGGAGAAGCGAAGTTAGTCCAAATGATTTTGAAACGGCCCGAAACTTCTTGTGTACTCATCTTTTGGCTGTCTTGAAGGATCTTGCAGTTTTTGTTTGATTCTGACAAGATTTGATTTTTTGGAAGTAGCATTGCCTATTTAGGGCAGGTTGCGACTTCATGTAGCTCTTTGGATCTTGAAGAGGCAAGGTGACATTTTTTTTGTCAACAAATCCCCCCTCGAGGTGTAGCGACGAGTTGCTTAACTTTTGTAGTCGATGTGCCTCGAAGAGATTTTGTGAAGGAGAGCTTGTGACTTGACCAAGAGTCTTTGAGCAATCTTTCTTTTTGGTATTTGTAGCCTTTTGAGCTTCCAGGGGAATTTTATGGTAGTGAAAGGGATCACATACCATCTCGAGGCAAAGTTTTGAAGATGACATCAGGGATGTGGATTTGGGTTTTGACCTTGTGACCTACCAGGCTGTATATGGCAAGTTAGGGGGTCGGGTTTGGTTTTGTGACGAATGGTGAGATTGGTTTCTCTTTGAAGGAGCTGAGCGCCATTACTGGATTGCCCATCCTTGGCAAACTCTATGAGGAGTTTATGCCGATCGACAGCGTCCTTGAGGAGCAGTCAGAGGAGTTCAGGCTTCTATACTTTCAGCTCGTATCCTTCTATGATTTTTTGAAGGAGAAGGAGGGTTTGAAAGTTAGATCCAGCAGTTGGAAGAGTTCTAGCTCTTTGTTCCCCGGATTTTTTGATAGCACGGAGCCTTCTGATAGTGTGACCCAGGAAGCCAGTGCTCAGGATCCAAGTTCAAAGAAGATCTTGGCTATGCAAGAAGAGTTGAGAGATTTCTGTGCGAGTACAAACGCCATATGTCCTGACATTGCACTGCGGAGAGATCTCGCTGTTTACCTCACTTATTGGCTTGGTGAGGCTATTTTTGCTGGAGGAGATGGAACGCACATCAGGCCGCATTGTATTTTTCCGGCTTGTCAGATGGCATTTGGAGAGCAGCTTGCTTTGGTGCCAGCTCTTTACTCCTACCTGTGTACCGAACTGCAGGCTGCTGCTTTTTTGGTTCGGCTTGGGCTCCCTATGAATAGGGTATTTTCAGCCCACATCTTTTATTCGTGGTACGTGTACCACTGTCCTGGCTTCCACCGGCTGGGTGCCGCACAGGATGATGATCCTCTGATGATTCGGCTGGCTAAGGGCAAAGCATTGTCCGAATCACTTTTGTTTGCCCGCATGAGGATCCGACGGTTTAGGGACGTCGAGATGGGGCAGTCTTCAGTGAAGCTTTCTCCGGAGTTGCGGAAGAAGGATTTTGATTTTGGTGCCTCCCGAGACTCTACCAGGGCGGGGTCGGGAAGGCATTACTCCTTGACGAATGCAGAGAAGGAGTGGCTTTTCAGCATACGTGTCGGTATGATGGTGTACCGCAGACATCTTTTCGTTGACATCCAGCCATATGTACCCTCTCGCTTTGCTTTACAGTTGGGTTTTTCTCAAGGCTTTGTTGGAGCGCCTTCAAGCATGGTGAAGCGCTTTGGAGGTTTACAGGACGGGAAAAATGCATGGGCTTTCTATAGTGCTGAAGACACTACAACCATGATCTCTTATCCTGTGTTGTTGATTTCCCGGACTGCCGGCTTTGCGAAGTGGTTCGCGGAGAGCTTTTCGGCATATCGGGGGCTTTCCAAGAAGGAGCTTGATGTGAAGCTGGCATCTGGAAAGGGCCTTAGAAAGTCGGATGGAGTCCGGCGAGAGGAAGTTTGGGCCTTCCTTTCTGGAGAGAAGCACAAGATAGGCTTTCTCGGTGACCAAGGCGTCATTGGTTCTGAAGCTGTTCGAGAAATACCTGATGAGGCTTTAGAGCAGCTAGAATAGGAGGAAGCCGAACTTGATGCTTGGATGCAAGCGGCGCAAAGGCAAGCTTCCATGGAGTCTACTGGCAAGAGTAGACCATCCAGTGAGGAGTCAAGTGGGAAACCTGACTCTGACAGCGGGGCAGGTTCCTATAAGAAGAGAGCCCACAGGAGTAAGAGGAGGAGGAGTCATCATCGCAGTAAGGGGAAGTACCTCTTACTATCAATGAGGAGGCGCCAGGGGGATGCTGACGAGCCTCCAGAGAAGAGAAGCCGAGAAGAAGAGACCGTCGGTGAAGGTATGATTCTTCCTTTTTCTCTTTCCATTTCTTTTCATGGGATTTTTCCATGTCTTGATTTGCTTCTTGTTTCTGCTTTTCTCTTCTTTTTTTTTTAGCAGAGGAAGACTTGGTGATGCCTGAGGTTCCAACCGATGAGATGGTGACGGATCCTGTCGGGGCACCTGAAGAAGAACCGAGGGACTCTGGAGTGAATCCAGAATCTCCAATTGGTATGACTTCTTCTTTTTTTTTGCTTCTTTTTTTTTATTTGTGACTTGGTTTGCTAACATTTTCCTTGTCAGCTGACTTGCCATAGGATTCTGATGACTTTGAACCATCGATGGATGCAATGTTGATGATGCTTCCGATGAGTTCATGGAGGAAGAGAGTGTTCCGCCAGTCGTCGAAGAAAGTATTTTGTAGTAATAACCCTGATAATGATTTTCAAACAGGATCATATTCATACCTTTTTGTGTTTCTTTGGCAGGTTTTGAGGTGACAACGGAGAGTCCGCCGCTTCCTTCAGAACCAGAGCAAGGGATGCCAGAGGTCGATCCAGAGGTAGAGACTCATGGGACCAGTTCTGACACTGTTGAGGAGATACCTCGTGCTGAAATTCCTTCTCCAGCAGCTCCAACTGGAAAGAGTTCTTTTGTTCCTCTTCCAACGGGGCATGACATGGGCAGCCGACCGACGGAGCGGGGCAAATCTTCAGCTGGGCCATCTCTTCTTTTTGCGAAGAAGGTGGTAGTGCGGGTTCTGAGCTCTTGGATTGAGACTCTCCTTGCTGGTCACTTGGATGCCGGATTTGGCATGATCGAGCATGTTCGTAAGATTCTCGGTGATGCCGAAGAGGCTGGTCTGGATGTCACAGGTGCCAGGGCGATCGTTGATAAGATCATTGAGCTGGGTGACAAATGGTTTGAGGCCATGGGTTTGGCTGATGACCATTTCTTCAAGGAGATGTTCTTGGATCCTGCTGATAAGGCTAAGTCTGATATGGATGAGGCTACACAAAGCAGGAAGCAGATAGTCCGAGAGAAGAACTTAGAAGAGCTAGCCATCATTGTGCTGACACATGACCTTAACATCCTTGATAGGGAGGTCGATGAGGCCAGGAAACGTCTTGAGCATCTGCAGGCACAAGTCGCTGCCAAGTGGGCTGCAATAACAGAGGCTCGCGACAGGGAGAGTGCTCTGATCGCTGGGTTGCCGATGCTAATCAAGTTCTTGAAAGGAGGTCTTCAGAGAGCAAACAATGGCGAACTGCTTGGGATAAGCTTCCTGGTGTGAAAGAAGGATTGCGGCATTCTCCAGCATCTCATGGCAAGTTCCTGAAGAAGCGTGCCATGGAATCCCTGACGGCTGAGGCCAAAAGTTCACTTGAGGAGTTGAAATCTTGGCTGGAGACCATTTTTGGCTGAGTTCCTGATTTTTGTAGCAGAAATTATCCTTCTTTTTTTTGTAGTGCTTGTGAACACTTTCTTTCTTTTTTTTGGTACCACATGTATTTTTTTTTGGTACTTTTTTTGTTTTCCCTACGCTCACTCAAATCTTTTTATGATGAAAGTAATTGCTAAATGGGATGTTTTTTTTTTGTTTTCCCTACGCTCACTTAAATCTTTTTGTGATGAAAGTAATTGCTAAATGGGATGCTCTTTTTTTTTGTTTTCCCTACGCTCACTTAAATCTTTTTGTGATAAAAGTAATTGCTAAATGGGATGCTTTTTTTTTGTTTTCCCTACGCTCACTTAAATCTTTTTGTTATAAAAGTAATTGCTAAATGGGATTTGATCAAAAGCTTGCCATTTTGTGAAAATCTTTTGTCAAATGATTGTTTTGGCATGGAAGCCAGATTTTTGTTTGTGGCATGGAAGCCGATTTTGTGGCATTGATAGCCGGTTTTGGTGGCATCTATAGCCGGGTTTTTTGAAAGCCAATTTTTTTTGTTTTGTGGCATTGATAGCCGGTTTTGTTTTGTGGCATTGATATCCAGTCTGTGGCATTTATAGCCTATTTTGGTGGCATCTATAGCCGTTTTGTGGCATTTATAGCCGGTTTGGTTTTCAAAAATGCAAGTATCGACTAAAAGTCGCCTCCCTGCTGAATGTTCTTGCAAGTATCGATGGAATGTCGCATATTTGCTCATTCAGTTACGAGTATCGATGGAATGTCGCATCCTCGTGGATTTGGGTGCAAGTATCGATGGAATGTCGCATCCTTGCTTTTTCAAAAATTTTGGTTTTGCGGGTACTGACTTGATGTCGTTTCCCCATGATTTTTGAAATTTGTGGTTTTCTCGAACCTTTGGGTTATGGATATCAACTGAAATGTTGCATCTCCATGGTTTTTTTAGGTTTTTTCGAACCTTTGGGTTATGGATATCAATTGAAATGTTGCGTCTCCATGGTTTTTAGGTTTTTTCAAACCTTTGAAATTTGGGTTGTGGATATCAACTGAAATGTTGCAACTCCACGGTTTTGGATTTTGCAAGTATCGATGAAATGTCACTTCCCTGCGATTTTGGAAGTGTCGAACGTGGTTCGCATGCTTCCGATTTCTGCGAGTATCGACTAAGCGTCGCTTCCCTGCGGTTTTTGAAAAACCATTTTTTGTTTAAAGACACGAGGGTCATAAGTTTTGACCTAAAACTATTTAGGCGGTAAAAGGTAGGGTGGACTAGGGTGGAAATCCCTGAATCTGGATTTTGTTTCAAACCATGAATTTTGGGTTCAAGGTTTGAAAATTTTGGTCAAGTTAGGGAAAGGTTCCTAAACTTAGATTTTTGAACAATGATACGATGAAAGTAAGCATTGTTTAAATTTCTAGAAATTTCAACATTTGACATGAAAATTCTAAAAAAGGTGGGTTTAGCGAGCGTGTACCTGGGAACCGATTTTGGCCGTACAGGCATTGCTCTTACCCAGTTGGGTAAGTCTTTAAGGGTAGTACCGCTTTAAGAACTTGCCGTTGATGGGCAGCATACATCTGTCACCCTCCATATTTAGGAGTGCATATACGCCGTTAGAGAAAACCTTGTCGATGACGTAGGGTCCCTCCCATTTTGGCTCAAATTTGCCTTTGGACTTGTGAGCGAAGACCATTGGTCTTTTTACTGCAAGAACCGAGTCACCCTTTCTGTAGGCGCGTTGCTTGACCTTTTTGTCGAAAGATCCTGCCATGCGTGCTTGGTAAAGTTCAATACTTTGTTGAGCTTCGAGCCGTCTCTCATCGAGATTGTCCAGCTCATGGAGTCGCAATTTGACATTACTTTCTTGAGTCATGTCATTTTGCAAAGATACCTTCAAGGAAGGAATTTGTACTTCCAAGGGCACGACAGCTTCGCATCCATAGACCAAGGAGAATGGTGTGCTATGGGTTGGTCCTCGAACGGTGGTTCGATAGGCCCACAAAGCTTCAGACATTTTGTTGCTCCAGTCTCTTTTGTGACTAGAGACCATTTTTTTGAGGATTTTGCAGAGTGTCTTGTTGAAAGCTTCTGCTAATCCGTTTGCTGCCGGATTGTATGGAGTCGAAGGACAGCTTTGGATTTTGTATTTGTCGCAGAACCTGTAGAATCGATGATCTCGGAATTGTGGTCCGTTATCATGGATGAATCTTTTGGGTATGCCGAAATGATAAATGATGTTGGTGCGCAGGAACTGAAGGACTGATGAGGTCTTCATTTCGTTGAACGCAAATGCTTCTGAACACTTGGAGAAATAATCCGTAGCGGCGAAGATGAAGCGATGACCTTTGCTCGAAGGGGGAGAAATAGGACCTATGATGTCCATACCCCAGGCTTCGAAAGGCCATGAAATCGCTGTAGGATGCAGCCATTCTGGAGGCATGTGAATGTAATCTCCATGAACTTGGCATTGTTGGCAGCGCTTAGCAAATTGCATTACGTCAGCTACCATGGTAGGCCAGTAATATCCTAACCTTTTTATCTGATCATAGAGCTTGGGACCAGCTTGATGAGCTCCGCAAAGACCAGCATGAACTTCTTTGAGTGTTTCTTCAGCCTCTTGTTGTGACAAGCAGCGTAAAAGTACTCCGTTGAAGGATTTCCTGTAAAGGATTTTTGAAGGAATATCTAAATGAAAGCTTGGGGTTCGCCTTTGGATGCTTACCCGTTCTTTTGGATCTTCAGGTAGGATTCCGAACATAATGTAATCAATGAACAGATCCCTCCAGTCGCCGATTGAAGTTTGAAGGATTGAAATCCGACTTCCAACCACTTAGTGGCATTCAGCAACTGCTTGGTGTGTGTTAAGAGGATGAAGGATTCTTCTTTCGCACACTGTGATTTACATGTTTTCCCCTTCCTGGATTGCCATAGATGCGGCAAGTCCAGCCAGGGCATCCGCACATATGTTTTCACCTCTACGAATGTGGGTGATGTGATAGATGTCAAACTTTTGCAGAAGCGATTGTGCTTTGTTGTAGTAAGGCAGCAAATCTGGCTTCCTGACTTCAAGTTTCTGATTCATCTGGTTGACGATCAGTTGAGAGTCTCCAAAGACTTCCAGCATAGTGATACCGGATTCGATGGCGAGTTCCAATCCTAGGATCAGAGCTTGATATTCAGCTGCATTGTTTGTGCATGGTTCCAGTAGCGAGAAATCGTGTGGGATCATGTATTTGTCGGGGCTAACAAAGAGGATGCCAACTCCCAAGATCAGCTATCTTTTTTCATTTGTCTTGGTTGCACCGTCAAAGTACATGTCCCAGGAAGCATTTTGTGAGAAAGTCTCCACATTGTAGACTGGTTCGTCTAGGAGATCATCTCTGAGTGGAGAATCTTTAGGCAATGGATGCTCTGCGAGGAAGTCCGCTAGAGCTTGCCCTTTGATTGCCTTTTGTGGTACATACCTAATATCAAGTTGTGACAGAAGGATGGACCATTTTGCCAGTCGAGCATTGAGAGAACCTGCCTTTGTGACAAAGACCTTCAAGAGGTTTGTAAGACCCCGACCACCAATTTCTCTGTTTAGTATTATTTTAATCGTGGTTTAACTTTTTAAGCGAGATTTGAGTTAGTTTGACTTTGTCTTTGAGTTTGACTAGATTTTTCATAGCCTTGGAGATTTTGAAGACCGTTGACTTTAGTTTGACCCGGCCTTTTTAAAATATATTTTTGTAAGAAATTATTCTTATTTTAGAAAAAATTACAAATTTTGCTCCTTTTGACTCATTTTATTAAGTTTAACAACTTTCATGTTTTGGCTATTTTGATTTGTTGATCAGAAAATACGTTTTTCGAAAAAAAAAAAAAAGGGCAAAATTGACCTTTCACACTAAATCTGTACTTGAATTTTGAAAATTTCAGAAATTGGGGAAAATATACTTTTTGAAAAGTAAATATTTCAATGATCGATTTTGTCTTCTTCGTCGATCTCATTCGGGACCCACAAATGTTAGTTTCAACCTTTATAAGATTGGGGCCCATGGGGCCCAGCCCACTTAACCTTTATAAAACCACTTGGGCACTTCTTCTTCCCCCATTCTTCATTTTCCTGCAACAAGAGGGGAGCTTAGGGTTTTTCTCCCAGCACTTTCTCTCTCCTCTTGGAAACCCCTCATCTTGAGTGTTAAATGGAGGATTGATCCCCTAATCTTCTTCTCCTCCCTCTTGGCTTTCCAAAGACACCATTTTCAAGAGATTTGAGCTAGGAGAGACCACTTTTCCAAGCCCTTCTTCTTTGTTTGAGCTTCAAAAAGGTTAGCAATGGATTTCTTTCTTCAAATCTTGGTTTTTCAAACCATTTAGAATGTGTTTGTCATACATGCAAAGGTTTTCCTTGAGTTTTGCAATGGATTTGTTTTTTTTAGGGCTTCTTCTTGAGCTATTTTTGGGGGTTTTGTGATTTTGGAGCTTGGGACTATATGAGGACCATTTTAGAGTGATTTACATCTTCTCTTAACCAAGGCAAGTAAATTTCCAGATAATGAGATGGATTGATTTCCCTTATAGCAAGTTTTGGATTTTCCTATGCATCCTGTCTTTATTGTTACTTCTTCTCTTTGATTAATGGGTTGTTTACCTTGATGTGTTATGAAATGGTCTTATCTATATATTTTGAGTCATTGCTTTTCAACATTGTCAAGATTTTGAATTAAGTGTGTTTATGTTAAAAGTTCTCATTATTAGATGAATGGAAGGGTTTTGTTTAGATGTGATTTGTTTTAAGAAATTGAATGGATTAGGCTGATGATTCAGTGGAGTTTAATGGGGCTTCAAGAGACCTAAATTGTAAGAAATTATGTATGAAAGAAAAAGGGGGAAAAGGAATAAAAAAATGAACAAAAGAGTGCATTTCTGTGCTCAACCCGGACTGGGACAGAGCCCAGTCCGCTCGAGCGGACCAGGTTCTGCCTGGGCTTCGCTCGAGCGGACTGTTTCGGGTTCTTTTTTTGGCCCATTTCAGCCCATTTCTCCTCCTTGAATTGTGGCCCGTTAATCTCCTTTTTATGCCTAAGAGCCCATGAATGTTTTGGGTAAATTTTGATACTTGGAAATTGAGAAATGGGAATGAGAACAATGAGAGAATGAGCATATGTGAAATTACCCGGGAATCTTTCAAGTCTCAATGCGCACTTTATCATTTAAATGTTGTGGATTTTCATTGGCATCAAACATATTCTTTTTTAATCAATGTTTAAAGGTTAAATATGCATTGAGATGGTTCCTTGGTAAGTCATTAAGTCATTCTACACTATTCCATTCCATTTCAAGTCAGAGAATGTATTTGTATTCTTCGGTGAACTAATTTAAATAGCATCGGTGATTTGTTATAAAATCATGTGGTTTTCCATGTTCGAAAGGATTGATCGTATGATTTTATACAAATTACTTTGATGTGTATTTGAGTGTTTACCATGGAAATTCGTATGTTTTCTCCGAATCGATTTGGAAGGAGATTGGAGTGGTTCGTCAGATTCGGGATTTCATCGATAAGATTAGTATTTTTAAAATAAAACCTCGAGGCAAGACGGGGCCAGAGCTTTGTAGTGCGAGCCCATGAGCCAAAGAGACTATTATTTCAAAAATAAAACCTCGAGGCAAGATGGGGCCAGAGCTTTGTAGTGCGAGCCCATGAGCCAAAGGGATTATTATGGTTTGATTTGTATCGGTTCGAGTTTTGAAAACTAAAGGCACCACTAGGCTTAGGTCACCTTGTTGGGCTGATCACCCGGCTTGGGATCTTTAATTTGTCTGCCAGCTTCAGTTTGGATTCTGTGTGTACCGACCATGGCAATGGTTTTTATCTGCCGGTCCCATGTGTAGTGGCTACGGTTCTGATTCTGTTTCCGGTTCCACGTGTAGTGGCTACGGTTCTGTCTGCTCTTGTTACTTCGGTAATAGGAGAATATAGCTATGTGTGGTTGCCAATGTTTTATCTGTTTATTAATTTGTTTTATGATTCTTGTTCGTTTTATACTCATTATATTCTTTGAATTTGGTAATGTTTATGAAATCGATCTTTTATCGTATTGTCTCTATTATTCAGGATTTTAAATGTATTTTCCAATTATTAAATATTTTATGTAGGCTGTTATCCTTTCGAGACATTTATGCTTCAGAGACTGTTCATTTATTTACATTGATATTTATGTTCGGTCTTTCAATCATTTTATCATGATTTATTACTAATATTGTTCAGACTCTTTTAATGGATTTACAACGATTCCATAAGGTTTTATAAATGCCCATTTTACATATTACCTATTTATTTGCTTGCCAAACCGTCGTGTCTGACCCTGTTTGTTTGGTGCCAGATTCCTCTCATTCTGTTTTTAAGTATTCGATCGGAGGAGGCAGTTGAGCCGCCGGTCTGACGTGAGAGGTTGCCCATTGATATCACCTAGATGTCAAGTTTGGTACCGGAGTTCGTATCTAAATATTGGGGGTAGTATTTCTGTTTAGTTGGATATTTTTGTATGGCTTTGTTAGCCTTTTTCTTGGGATTTGTAATTAAGACACTTGTTAATTGTAATTTGAATATGTGGGAAATAAAATATCCTGTTACTGCCAGCTCAGTATTCTATGATTTATGACCTATACCAGTCTGCTTATGTGATGGCTTTATGATATTGGTCAAGTGCGACACGAAATCCGATGGCCACGGACTCCGGGTCGCAACGCCATGATTAGCTTCTGCGAAAATATGTTCAGCTTGTGTGGAATTTTATTATTCTCATTCACGCGGATCTTGGGAAATATAACAAAAGTTCCAAATTTATTCCAAAATTTCGCATTCCGAGATCGAATCACTGTAGGGCCCGGTTTCGGGGTGTGACAGATTGGTATCAGAGCTGGTTAGTTTCTAGGAAATAAAATACTCTAGAGACATTAAGACGTGTGGTGAGGATTCGTTAGATTGTGTCGATTTGTTTTCTCGTGTCCTTGTTTCTTTGGATTTGAGTCCGCTTTTCTTTTAGTTCGGGAGACTTCTCTTGTCTTTTCTTTTGTTCTTGTTGTTTGGGAATTTGGAAGGCCGAATTTCTCTTTTGTGGGGGAGAATTTAAAATCTCCATACCCACATTCAGTGTCTTTTGTCTGTGCTTGTGTCGGAGACTGAGAACCCTGTGGACTTAGTATGTTGTTTTCGGAGAACATCAGCAGATTTTCAGCCTTTCAACATCACTATTGTGGTTAATGAGAGAAGACATGTGCATTTGCCCGCCAAAGTAGGACTTGAGTAGTATTCAAAGATCCCCTCTCAGCTAATTGAAGATCATCATGCAGCGTTCCAAGTTAAGTAAATGTGGATTTTGGGCGAACTCAGACCATCTTTCCAAGATGAAGCAAGAGGTATATTAGCTATTGACTTTACAAAGGGAGAAGTGATTCTTAGTTAGTAAGACTAGAAGTTAGTACAAGAAACTCAGGGATTTTCCGGATTCAATGAGCCTTGTCATAGTTTCGGCTGAGAATTTCCATAACTTGCAGCTTAGCCAGTGTAGTTGATTCGGCGGTAATACCAAGTGGATGGTTAGTTGTAGTAAAGATACTTTTCGGCAGCAAAGGAAACCTTATGGATTTTACCGACTTACAGGATAATGGATTGGACAACGTGTAGATGCAAATGAATCAACTGATTGGGATGTATGCTAATGGATTTATGTTTCTTTTTTAAGGCTTATTTTGAAATAAACTATGTCATTATACTCTTTTCATGAGTCACATGATTTTGTTTTCATAAGGTTTTGTGTTTCGGATTTTTGTTTAATCTTCTTAAGATATTGTTTTACAATGATCTTGGAGTTTTGCCCTTGTTTTAATTTTCTTAAATGCTGACATCTACATTTCAAAACCTTAATGATTTCAAAATTTTGTATATGTTTGGTTGGAAATGGATGGATGTTTTTAATGATGGATTGTAGAGGCTAGTGAATGAACTGATCTTTAAAAGCATGTAACAAAAAAATTGTGTTTCTTTTTCAAAGTACGATGTGAAATTTTTATTTCATTGATTCATTTTCTTTGGCTATGCAAAATGAATTTCTTAAGGGTTTTTGTGTTCAGATTATACACAGATTCCCACATTTGTTTTAACGTTTAGTTGTGTTTAGATTTCTGTAGGATTTTTATGGACGAATGAATTCAGATTTCGACAAGGTTTAGTGTTTAACTAACACTCAGATTTTTGCAGATTTTCGCAAAGTTTAATGTATGGTCATACTACATGAATTTGATTTATTTTTGAAATCCTGATTTGGAATTGTCGAGTGTTTCAATGATTTGTTTGGTTATGCAAATATGAATTTCAAAATGAATAAAGTTATTTCATACTCAAACTTTAATAAACTTTATTTATTAAGCTTTATTTGACAATTTAGAGGTTCGGTTTCTACTATGTTTTAAAATGATGAAATTCAGCTAAGTAATTGTTTTAGTCATCATGTTTAAAATTTTAAGATTTGTTTTGTTTTAAATGGAATGAGTTGTAATAGCTTATGGTTGGAGTTTGGAGGTGTATGAATTGAAGGGTTGATGGATGTCAGGACGTGTACTGGTTCAGTTGGAGACAAAGTTGGATTTATGAGAGAGTAAATATCATTCGAGACTTGGATTGAAAGTTTCAGTATATCAGGGAATGATGCCAGCTTGGCAGGTTTATTTTGTTGATGACACAGTATCAAGCAGAAGATCAAGAACAACAAGCAGATAGAATCAGAGTGAGCATGGACTTCTAAGTACAGAGGAGAAAGACTTGAACTTTACGATTTTAAACACACCCATGTTAGGTTTCTAAGATCGGTTATGCTTGTCCGCGTGAAATCTGAAGAGGCGAGCCATGCGAAGTTCCGACACAGAACAGCTCAGCAGGTTATGGCAGTTTAACATCTGGTTTATAGCAGTGTGACATCTGGGTTGTAGCAGACCAAGTCAGAGATAGGAGACCGATAGAATTTGGAGTTTGTGATTTCAGAATGAAGAAGGATTGATGATATTCTTGGAGACCAGAAGCTGGTGATGCATTCGAGGGGCCAACAGATTTCTAAGTCACTCGCTTCAAAATTAACATGCTGACATGAGACTCTTGCGTTGATAGCTTTGATGGAGATGATGGATTGTATCAGGATTCCAAAATACAGTGGATGAAGAGACTAGCTCTTGGTAGGATTTGAATTTCACTAATTCCTTGAAGACAAGATCAGATAGAAGAGTTTCAAGCCAGAATCTGAATGGTACAGTATAGGAGGGTATATGGAATTCCAGAAATTTTCGAAGTAGAGATTATTTAAGGGAAAGCATGTCTACGATCACATCTTCGTACAAGCATCAGGAACACCGTGTACAGTTTTGTAGGACTTAAGGCACAGAATTCCAAAGTGATAGGAAGAGGTAGAACTTGCAGTTTCTTAGACCGACAGTGACCGGCAAGGTAAGTAAAAAGGAAATGATCTAGTACAGGAACGACAGATGACACCAATGACGAGTAGAGGAATTGTTGAACACTAGTTTGGTCAGAGGAGTATGTTTGGAGCAGATATGTGGAGCGGTGTGAAGCCTTCAACCAAATCAGAATATTGTTTGCAGGCACATCTCAACGTCGGGTTTGATCAGAGGGTATCTCAGTTGCCGAGGTCTAGCGTAGGGTGTCAATGTTTTCTTTTGGTCTTTTGGGCTTTTTATTTTGATTTGGTTTAGACCATTTGGAGGACCAAATGGGTTCTAAGGGGGGAGGATGTAAGACCCCGACCCCCAATTTCTCTGTTTAGTATTGTTTTAATCATGGTTTAACTTTTTAAGCGAGATTTGAGTTAGTTTGACTTTGTCTTTGAGTTTGACTAGATTTTTCATAGCCTTGGAGATTTTGAAGACCGTTGACTTTAGTTTGACCCGGTCTTTGTAAAATATATTTTTGTGAGAAATTATTCTTATTTTAGAAAAAAATTACAAATTTTTCTCCTTTTGACTCATTTTATTAAGTTTAACAACTTTCATGTTTTGGCTATTTTGATTTGTTGATCAGAAAATACGTTTTTCGAAAAAAAGGCCAAAATTGACCTTTCACACTAAATCTGTACTTGAATTTCAAAAATTTCAAAAATTGGGGAAAATATACTTTTTGGAAATTAAATATTTCGATGATCGATTTTGTCTTCTTCGTCGATCTCAATCGGGACCCATAAATGTTAGTTTCAACCTTTATAAGATTAGGGCCCATGGGGCCCAGCCCACTTAACCTTTATAAAACCACTTGGGCACTTCTTCTTCCCCCATTCTTCATTTTCCTGCAACAAGAGGGGAGCTTAGGGTTTTTCTCCCAGCACTTTCTCTCTCCTCTTGGAAACCCCTCATCTTGAGTGCTAAATGGAGGATTGATCTCCTAATCTTCTTCTCCTCCCTCTTGGCTTTCCAAAGACACCATTTTCAAGAGATTTGAGCTAGGAGAGTCCACTGTTCCAAGCCCTTCTTCTTTGTTTGAGCTTTAAAAAGGTTAGCAAAGGATTTCTTTCTTCATATCTTGGTTTTCCAAACCATTTAGAATGTGTTTGTCATACATGCAAAGGTTTTCCTTGAGTTTTGCAATGGATTTGTTTTTTTAGGGCTTCTTCTTGAGCTATTTTTGGGGGTTTTGTGATTTTGGAGCTTGGGACTATAACAGGACCATCTTAGAGTGATTTACATCTTCTCTTGACCAAGGCAAGTAAATTTCCAGATAATGAGATGGATTGATTTCCCTTGTAGCAAGTTTTGGATTTTCCTATGCATCCTGTCTTTATTGTTACTTGTTCTCTTTGATTAATGGGTTGTTTACCTTGATGTGTTATGAAATGGTCTTATCTATATATTTTGAGTCATTGTTTTTCAACCTTGTCAAGATTTTGAATTAAGTGTGTTTATGTTAAAAGTTCTCATTATTGGATGAATGGAAGGGTTTTGTTTAGATTTGATTTGTTTTGAGAAATTGAATGGATTAGGCTGATGATTCAGTGGAGTTTAATGGGGCTTCAAGAGATCTAAATTGTAAGAAATTATGTATGAAAGAAAAAGGGGGAAAAGGAATATAAAAAAATGCACAAAAGAGTGCATTTCTGTGCTTAACCCGGACTAGGATAGAGCCCAGTCCGCTCGAGCGGACCAGGTTCTGCCTGGGCTTCGCTCGAGCGGACCCTGGGTTGCTCGAGCGACCCCAGGTCTGTCCGGGCCCATTCTTCTGGGTTGTTTCGGGTTCTTTTTCGGGCCCATTTCAGCCCATTTCTCCTCCTTGATTTGTGGCCCGTTAATCTCCTTTTTATGCCTAAGAGCCCATGAATGTTTTGGGTAAATTTTGATACATGGAAATTGTGAAATGGGAATGAGAACAATGAGAGAATGAGCATATGTGAAATTACCCGGGAATCTTTCAAGTCTCAATGCACACTTTATCATTTAAATGTTGTGGATTTTCATTGGCATCAAACATATTCTTTTATTAATCAATGTTTAAAGGTTAAATGTGCATTGAGATGGTTCCTTGGTAAGTCATTAAGTCATTCTACACTATTCCATTCCATTTCAAGTCAGAGAATGTATTTGTATTCTTCGGTGAACTAATTTGAATAGCATCGGTGATTTGTTATAAAGTCATGTGGTTTTTCATGTTCGAAAGGATTGATCGTATGATTTTATACAAATTACTTTGATGTGTATTTGAGTGGTTTACCATGGAAATTCGTATGTTTTCTCCGAATCGATTTGGAAGGAGATTGGAGTGGTTCGTCAGATTCGGGATTTCATCGATAAGATTAGTATTTTGAAAATAAAACCTCGAAAACGGGGCTAGAGCTTTGTAGTGCGAGCCCATGAGCCAAAGAGACTATTATTTCAAAAATAAAACCTCGAGGCAAGATGGGGCCAGAGCTTTGTAGTGTGAGCCCATGAGCCAAAGGGATTATTATGGTTTGATTTGTATCGGTTCGAGTTTTGAAAACTAAAGGCACCACTAGGCTTAGGTCACCTTGTCGGGCTGATCACCCGGCTTGGGATCTTTAATTTGTCTGCCAGCTGCAGTTTGGATTCTGTGTGTACCGACCATGGCAACGGTTTTTATCTGCCGGTCCCACGTGTAGTGGCTACGGTTCTGATTCTGTTTCCAGTCCCACGTGTAGTGGCTACGGTTCTGTCTGCTCTTGTTACTTCAGTAAGAGGAGAATATAGCTATGTGTGGTTGCCAATGTTTTATCTGTTTATGAATTTGTTTTATGATTCTTGTTCGTTTTATACTCATTATATTCTTTGAATTTGGTAATGTTTATGAAATCGATCTTTTATCGTATTGTCTCTATTATTCAGGATTTTAAATGTATTTCCCAATTATTAAATATTTTATGTAGGCTGTTATCCTTTCGAGACATTTATGCTTCAGAGACTGTTCATTTATTTGCATTGATATTTATGTTCGGTCTTTCAATCGTTTTATCATGATTTAGTACTAATACTGTTCAGACTCTTTTAATGGATTTACAACGATTCCATAAGGTTTTATAAATGCCCATTTTACATATTACCTATTTATTTGCTTGCTAGACCGTCGTGTCTGACCCTGTTTGTTTGGTGCCAGATTCCTCTCATTCTGTTTTTAAGTGTTCGATTGGAGGAGGCAGTTGAGCCGCCGGTCTGACGTGAGAGGTTGCCCATTGATATCACCTAGATGTCAAGTTTGGTACCGGAGTTCGTATCTAAATATTGGGGGTAGTATTTCTGTTTAGTTGGATATTTTTGTATGGCTTTGTTAGCCTTTTTCTTGGGATTTGTAATTAAGACACTTGTTAATTGTAGTTTGAATATGTGGGAAATAAAATATCCTGTTATTGCCAGCTCAGTATTCTATGATTTATGATCTGTACCAGTCTGCTTATGTGATGGCTTTATGATATTGGTCAAGTGCGACACGGAATCCGATGGCCACGGACTCCGGATCTTGGGAAATATAACAAAAGTTCCAAATTTATTCCAAAATTTCGCATTCCGAGATCGGATCACTGCAGGGCCCGGTTTCGGGGTGTGACAAGGTTGACCCTCGAGACCAGGTAGACTGTGTTAGAAAGCAAGTAGTGACACAGCTTTTGTACGGCGAACATCACTACAAGACATTCTTTTTCGACTGGAGAGTAGCGATACTCTGCACCTACTAGCATGCGGCTGAGGTAATATAGAGCAGCTTCTTTTCTTTGATCATTTTCTTGTGCAAGCAGAGCTCCCAAAGAGTGATGAAGGGCTCTTGTATACAAGATGAATGGTTTTCCAGTGGCAGGAGTAGCTAACACTGGAGGTTTTATCAGGTATGACTTGATATCTTGGAAAGCAGCTTCACAGTCAGCATCTCAGATAAAGTTTACACCTATTTTCATCAACCGGGAGAATGGACGGCATTTCCCCGAAAGATTGGAGATGAACCGTCTGATGTAGGCCGATCTCCCTTGAAGCCCTTTGAGTTCTCTCAAGGTTCTTGGAGAGGGCATTTCTAGAATGGCTTTGACTTTTATGGGGTCAAGCTCTATTCCAGCTTTCCGAACTAGGAATCCGAGGAACTTACCCGACGAGACGCCGAAGAAGCATTTCAAAGGATTCATTCGCAGTTTGTGTTTGCGAAGCCGGAGGAAGACTTCTCGAAGGTCTTCGAGATGATCTTCTTTTCTTTTGTTTTTGATGGCGAGGTCATCAACGTAACATTCAACCGTCTTGTGCTGCATATCTTGGAATATCTTCATCATAACCCTCTGATATGTGGCACCAACATTTTTCAGACCAAATGGCATGACAATGTAGCAATACACGCCAAATGGGGTCCGAAAAGATGTATGTTTTTCATCTTCAGGATGCATCTTTATCTGATTGTAGCCAAAGAAACCATCCATGAATGTCATTCGCTCGAGTCCACAGGTATTATCAATCATTACCTCTGGTATGGGGAGCGGAAATTCATCTTTAGGGCATGCGCCATTCAGGTCTCTATAGTCAATACAGACCCTGATCTGCCCGTTTTTCTTTATCACGGGGACAATGTTGGCCAACCATTCAGGATGTTGTTCCTCACGGATGAAGCCGACGTTTTTGAGTTTTTGAACTTCTTGTTCAATTTTATCCATCACATCTGGATGGAATCTTCTTTGGCCTTGCTTGACAAGCTTGATGTCTTCTTGAAGATTGAGTTTGTGGACCGCTATTTTGGGGTCTAAGCCAGGCATTTTAGCATAAGACCATGCAAAGCAATCAACGAACTCACGAAGAAAGGCAATATACTTTGGTAACTCATCATCCTTTATATTCTTGCTTATGAATACAGGATGTGGGTTATCTGGTGTTCCCAAGTCTATCTTTTGAACAGGATCTTCTGTTTCGAAGGTGGTTCCTCCACAATATTTTCGGAGGCTTCCAGCTCAACGAAACCTTCTGGGGTTTCAAGGGCATTTCCAGACCAAGGTTTTGTTCCTTTCCACGGGTCTTCTTGAACGGTAATTTTCCCAAGGCTTGCTATGAGATGATCCCAATCGCCTGTTGAAACCGGGTCGAAGTAGGCTACTACTTTTGGAGATGAGGGTTCTTCTGGGTCAGAAGACCACACGTCTATACCATCGGATAACTCCTCTTTATTCTCAGAGAAATCGTGCCAATTGGATGAGCTTCCTGGATCTTTGTCAGGTGACTCATCGAAGAGATATCCAGGGAGATCGATGTCTTCATGGATACGAGATGTTGAGGCTTGGTCAGTAAATTGACTTTTAAGACTTTATGTCAACTGTCTCAGGGGAGTGTCGGGATCATACCCTAACCCGTATGAAGACTTTTCTACATAGCCGTAGAGTCTCTAATCTTCCAGCTGGCTTTTGGTCAAGATGGGCCCCAATGGCATGAGAATACCGCGTCCTTCTCCCAAACCGACTGGGTTTTGAGCGTCATAGCCCATTTTCTTCATAATAGCTTGTGCCACAGAACTATATAAGGATAGTTGAGGCATACCTTCATTTTGAAAAGGTTCAAGCATGGAGTTTGATGAAGAAGCATCCGATCTATGGAAGAAGATCGGCTTTTCCTTTGCTGAAGTTGCTGGAACAACGAAGGAAGCTGACGTAGGATCTTCTTTGTCAGAATTTGTCTCCATTGGAGTAAGAGCAGGCTGAACTTGCTGAGTGTCAGCTTGGCTTGATGATGTGTCGTCTTCTGGCTCTGAATCCGAATCTGTGTTTTGTATGATAGACACGAAAGAGACAACAAATTTGCCCCCAGACTTTTGCTTTGCCTTCTTCACTTTAGTTGTGATGACCAAAGGCTTTGAAGGTTTGAGGGAGATAATGAAGGGAGTTTGAATGCTCTCTTCGGATTTACCGGATGGTTTGTTTTCTTCCGGTGATTGTTGAGGAGCCTTGGATTTATCTTTCTGGAGATTTTTGGCAAAGGGTGCTGTGTGCTTCTCCTCTTCTTCTTTTTCACCTTCATACATTTGTGAGTCTACAAAGTGGACTTCTTTACCTTTTAAGGGTTTTCTGTCAGCAAAGACTCGATGTATCATGCCGTCGTCGCCAACAAACTTGATGCATTGATGTAAAGTTGAAGGGACAACACCATTCTCGTGGATCCAAGGGCGTCCGAGAAGGATGTTGTAGCATGAAGGGGTTTTTATTGCATACACTGTGACCTCAGAGATAAGATCACCAATCTGCAACTTGAACCTGACTTTGCCGATAGGCCTTTGAGTACTCCCATCATATCCAAAGATAGATACAGATGTGTGGCTCAGCTTGCTGGGTGGGATGCCCAACTCTTCGAGAGCCGATGTGGAGATGAGGTTGAGAGCAAAACCTGGGTCGATCTGAACTCTGTGCATAGGCATTTCCTTGATGTACCCTGTGAAGTACAGGGGTCGGTTGTGCCATGTTTCGCCAAGTAGGAGATCGTCCTTTGTGAAGGTGATGGTTGCACTGGCTGCTTTTTTAACCGAGAGGCATTCAATGCATGATCCCTCAGTTTTCTTCTTTTCTCCCTTTGAGGAAGCTTCTGAGTTTTTGACCCGGTAATCCATTTCAATTTGGAGGACTTGCGGGGCATGTTTGTCGACATCCTCATTCATCTTTTGTAATTCTGAAATGAGATTATCACGAGTGTGCGGAGACATTCGCAACAAATCTAGGATGTGCAGACGTGCAGGTATGTGCTTGAAGTGTTCAATCAAGTCATACTTGAAAGCCTCCTTAGGGCCTGCATGTTCATCATTGTTGCCACTAGGGGTGCTTACAACATCTTTTCCTGAAGGATTTACATATGTAAAGGAAGATTAGTTGTAATTTTTGTGGTAGTCCCGGCCAGAGCGGGTGCCTCTACCAACTTCGAGAGCTTCTTGAGAAGGGTCTTCGTTTGGAAGATTGTCTTCAGGATCAAGAGAATGTCGTTTTTCATTTTCTGAGGATGTATCAACAGCAGAGTTGCCATCCTCAGCGATTGTGTTGCACGGAGCATTTTACAGGAACAAGTCCTGAACAGCTTCCAGCAGCCTTTCTTCTTCGTTGACCAATTCATCGTCCCAAGCATCAATAGCTGGGAATTCTTCAGTCAGGAAGGGTGTGAACTTTGAAGTCACAGTCTCAGGAGAAGAAACCTGAGAGGGTGTCGTCTCGTGAGATAAGGTGGCTCCAGAAGATACATTGCTAGGCGTCGCCGGAGTGTAAGTGATCTCATCAGACGATGCTTTGAAAGAGCTATAATCCCAAATTATCACATTACAGGAAGCTCTGAAAGGAGACGTTACCTGATCGGAGTCAGACTCATCCTCGGATGTAAGAGGATCGTCTATCCAGCAATTTTCTCCATTTTCAAAAGTTAAGGGAGGATGTACCTGATGGTCTTCATGGACTTCAGGCTCTGGATTGCGAGGAAGCTCGTTGATGCGGTCTTGCTCTTGTTTTAGAGCGAGACGCTGCAAGATCCTTGAATATTCTGTTGGAATTTGAGATGACTTGAAAGTCTTTTGACGAATTGAAGAATATAGTATCTCAAGTATTGATATGAGTTGGAATTATTGTCAACACATTGTCACAAGCATGATGATAGTAGGCTAGTGTTGATAGAGCTGAAAAGAAGAATCAGAATTCCTGAAGCAGAGCATGCGGTCGACCGAGCACCCCATGCGGTCGACCGAGCAAAGAGAAACCTGCAGAAACAGATTCAGGTAGCTCCCAGTTATTTTCGTGACACAGTGTGTCTTCGGTCGACCGGGACCCCAGGATGTCGACCGAGCGCGATAGTTGTCTGTTTCCAGACAGTGTCTTCGGTCGACCGAGCAAGCAAGGATGTCGACCGAGCACGGGAACCAGAGTTGCGCAGAAACAGAAGTCTTGCACGAAAATTCAGCACTCTTATCTAATTTGTTTGGGACTCTTTCGAAACGAATTGTAGCCTGTTTTGAATACAATTAAGGGTTAACATAACCTATAAAAAGGCATGTATGGGTCGTTCATAAACACACCAGGAGAGAAGAGAGAAGAGAAGAGAGAAGAGAGTGCTGTGTTTGCTGTGTTTGTTGTGTTGCTGTGTTGCTGCATTATCTGACGTTTTCTACAGCAATTGTGGACGAGATTGTGCTCTTGGAGATGGTGATTCGTCCATGAGTTAAGTGTCTCTCTTTATGCTTTAGATTTCAATTTGTAAGGGATTGAGAGAGAGAGAATTGTAGAGGGGAAAGGCTGTAGACAGAGTTTATCTTCTATTCTGTTTTTAACATCAAGTTGGTGCTTGGTGTTTGGGGTTTGGTGATCCTATCTGTGGGTGCAGATAAATTGTAAGGGGAGTCGGTGCTTCCTAGATAGTTGGTGCTATCTGAAACTAAGGGTTGGTGCTCTTTGTCGTTGGTGCGACTAAATATATTCAGACCTGTACCGGATCGGTGTTCGGACGGTTTTGATCCGTGGACGTAGCCTTTTGGTGAACCACGTTAAAACTGGTGTCATTGTGTGGTTTGACTTGTTTTGTTGTTGAATTGGACCTGTTTTTAGAAATCACTGATTCACCCCCCCCCCCCTCTCAGTGATCGCGATATCCAACAATTGGTATCAGAGCGAGGCTCCCTTGATTAGTTTAATACGCTAAGGGTGATCTCTTGTCAAATCACATGGCAGCCAATACAGGGAATATGAAAGCACCTCTGTTTGATGGTTCTAATTACTCTTTTTGGAAGATTAGGATGCAAGCCTTCATCAAATCTCTTGGCTATGATGTTTGGGAGGCTGTCAGAGTCGGTTACAATACTGCCACCGTACCCAATGATACTGCATCGAAGAAGTTGGCAGACAACGACTCCAAGGCGCAGAATGCACTCTTTAGTGGCCTTGTGGACAGCGAGCTTGTCAAAGTAATTGCATGCAAAACAGCCAAGGAAATTTGGGACAAGTTGCAAAGCATACATGAAGGTGATGAGAAGATTAAAGAAGCCAAATTGCAAACTCATCGCTCTCAATTCGAGTCTCTTCGCATGGAGGAAAGCGAGAATGTTGAATCGTATATGCAACGAGTGAATGAAGTCACGAATGACATTCGTGGACTAGGGGAGGAGATTAAAGAGCCGGTAATCGTCAAAAAGGTTCTAAGATCTCTTCTTCCCCGGTTTGATTCAAAAGTCTCAGCCATCGAAGAAGCCAAAGATCTGAATGCATTTTCCATGGATGAATTACATGGTTTTCTAACTGCCTATGAGATGCGCATAGGAAAGACGTCTTCATCTGATAAAGAAGCGGCCTTCAAAGTTCAGAAAAAGGCAAAAGAGACTGCTGGTCATGATGTTGATTCTGATGATGATGAGCTTGAGGCTCAATTTGTTAGAAAGTTGAAGAAAGGAAGCAATGGCAAGTACAAAGGGAAGCTACCCTTCAAATGCTTCAATTGTGGAGGTGTTGGTCACTTTGCTGCGAAGTGTCCGCTAAAAGAAGACAATGATAATGACTCTTATGCTGAAAAGAGTAAAGGAAAGAGAAATTTCAGAAAAAGAGGCAAAGCTAAAAACTTTCTATGTCAACAAGATGACAGCACGTCTGAAACTTCAGACGATGATGAATCAACCGAAGCCCTCTTCATGGTCACTGTTGAAGAAGAAGAGCTAGATCCAGAAGAGGATGAGGAGGCTGAAGTCAATCTTGAAGAGGAACTCATAGCCGCACTTGAGGAGCTTAGCATGGAACGCAAATCAAGTAAGAAAAATCTGAAACTTCTCCATGAATCTGAAAGTTCTATTATTGCTTTGAAAACTCAAGTAGAAGAATATAAAAGAATGGTAGAAGCCCTTGAAAACCAAATAAGTATCAAAAAGGAAGAGGCTATGAAACTTGAAACTGAGATCGCTAGAGCAAAGGCTGAAAATTTGGAAAATAGCAAAAAACTCAAAGCGCTCCAAGCGATTGAAGGGACTATGAAACTCGATGGACTACTGAAAGTTCAAAGACCTGCCCACTTCAGATTTGGTCTAGGATTTGAGAAAGGTGAATCCTCTAAGATTGCACCTCCTGAAAAGAAAGAGTTTGTGAAGCAAGTCACTGCACCTTCTAACTCTATGAAGCCCACTCAACCTAGAAAGGAGTCCATTCCTGTTAGAAAGGTAATGAAGACTAACCAGCCACAAAGAAGATACAAATTCTATGGTTATTGCTTTCATTGTAATATGTTTGGACATAAAAGAGACGATTGCAAATTCTATGTGAAATACAGCTCACTTGTGACTAGGAACCCTTTTTCAATCTTAAGTAGCCACAAAATTGAGTGCCATAAGTGCTATAATTATGGACACTTGGCTAGGGATTGTAGGTTGCATATTGCTAACAAATTTCAGGTTGAAGAGAAACCCAAGTCAGTCAAGGCTTGGAGAGCAAAGCAAAGTGCAGAAAGTCCCAAAGAATCTCTCATTGTGCAAATGGCATTCAATGCACAAAAGAAGGCAACACCATGGGTCCTTGATAGTGGTTGTTCAAGCCATATGACTGGTGATAAAGAGAAATTCATCAAATTACAGCACTATGAAGGCGGTTCAGTGAAGTTTGGCAACAATGATGGTGCCAAAATCTGCGGAAAAGGTGTTATTCAGCTTATGGCAAACAAGATCAGATCGGAAGAAGTCTTATATGTGTCTGGATTGAGACACAACCTGCTTAGTGTAAGCCAGATCTGTGACAAGGGTCACGAAGTCATCTTCACAAAGAATGGGTTTGCCATCAAGAAGAGTAGCAACGGCAAAACAGTGGCAACTGGATCAAGAACTACTGGAAATCTCTATACATTGTCAGATGGAGCTGAAAAGACCTGCTTGATGAGTCGGACAGAGGAAAGTTGGTTGTGGCACAAACGCCTTGGGCATCTAAGCTTTGATAACATGTCAAAGATTTGCAATTCAAAGGCTGTAAGAGGCATGTCTACAGTTGAAAAGCCTTCCAATCCCATTTGCGACTCTTGCCAAAAGGGAAAGCAAACGAGGGTTATGTTCAAGTCAAAAGAGCATCATTCCAAGAAACCTCTTGAGCTAGTGCACACTGATCTCTGTGGACCGATGCGAACTCAAAGCACCAATGGAGATAAGTATTTCATGTTATGCATTGATGATTATACTCGTATGACATGGGTATTGTTTCTTAAGCATAAGCATCAAGCACTTGATCGTTTTAAAGTGTTTAAAGCACAGGTTGAAAATCAATTGGAAAAACGTATCAAGATTTTAAGGTCTGATCGTGGAGGCGAGTTCACATCTGAAGAGTTCACTAAATATTGTGAACATCAAGGCATAGATTTTGAAGAGACCTTTGCACCGGTGGCTCGTCTGGAAGCTATTCGTATGTTTCTTGCATTGGCAGCATACAAAACCTTCAAGGTATTTCAGATGGACGTAAAGTCAGCCTTCTTGAATGGTTTACTTGAAGAAGAGGTCTACATTGAGCAACCTGATGGTTTTCTCATCAGCAAAAATTCAGATCTAGTGTGCAAGTTGAAAAAAGGCTCTTTAAGGACTGAAACAAGCGCCAAGGGCATGGTATGCAAGGCTGGATCTCTATCTCCGCAAGATCGGTTTTGGAAAAGGAATGGTTGATAGCAATCTGTATGTCAAAACTGAGTTAAGCAAACAGCTAGTTGTCATTGTTTATGTTGATGACATAATCTTTGGTGGCAATGATGAGGAGATGTGCAGGAATTTTGCTGAAGAGATGAAGAAAGAATTTGAAATGTCGATGCTTGGAGAACTAAAGTTCTTTCTTGGTTTACAAGTTCAGCAGCTGAAACATGGCATCTTCATATCACAAATGAAGTACATTAAGGAAATGCTGAAACGGTTTCAATATGGAAGACAGCAAGCCAGTGAGCACACCAATGTCAACGAACACGAAGCTTAGCAAAGATGATAAGGCCTCGTCCGTTGATCATACCACCTATCGCTCTATGATAGGAAGCTTGCTCTACTTAACTGCTACAAGACCAGATCTTCTACAAGCAGTATGTATGGTTGCACGTTTTCAAGCAGCACCAACTGAAACGCACCTTACAGCAGTTGAAAAGAATCTTTCGATATCTGAAAGGTACTATGGAGCTTGGTATCTGGTATCCCAAAGGAAAATCCTTCACTCTTGTTGCATATTCTGATGCCGATTGGGCTGGATGCGTAGATGATCGCAAGAGTACTAGCGGCGGCGCATTTTATCTTGGAGAAAGATTAGTTGCTTGGCATAGTAAGAAGCAAGACTCAGTATCCCTTTCGACAGCGGAAGCGGAATATATTGCAGCGGCAACTTGTTGTATGCAAGTGTTATGGATGCGGCAAATGCTCTCTGATCTAGGAGTTCCTACAACGGATCCTACGCCGATCCTATGTGACAACACGAGTGCAATTCATATATCTAAGAATCCTGTTCAGCACTCTCGAACAAAGCATGTAGCAATTCGTTATCATTTTCTTAAAGATAAAGTTGCTGATGGAGAGGTCAAGTTGGAATATGTTCCAACAACTGAGCAAGTGGCTGATATTTTCACGAAACCTCTGCCAAAGGAAGTCTTCGAGTATCTCCGGAAAAAGTTAGGAGTTACTCACTCTCCTAAACCGTAGGAGTTGTGCTTGAAAGGGGGAGCAATGCATTCATTGAATATCCTATTTGCTCCTCGGTTTGGTCCCTTTGGACTTGTTGTCAAAGGGGGAGAGATGTTATGCTATGATAGCAAGGAGAGATGTTATGCTATGAAAGCTAGGGGGAGATTGTTGTCAGTTTGTTATTTCAGAATTTCAGAATTGGTTCCAAGTGAGTGTTGAAGTTCCAATAGTGTTGCCAACAATTCCAAAGGGGGAGATTGTTGGAATTTGAGATGACTTGAAAGTCTTTTGACGAATTGAAGAATATAGTATCTCAAGTATTGATATGAGTTGGAATTATTGTCAACACATTGTCACAAGCATGATGATAGTAGGCTAGTGTTGATAGAGCTGAAAAGAAGAATCAGAATTGAAACAGTCAGGAAGCAGAGCATGCGGTCGACCGGGCACCCCATGCGGTCGACCGAGCAAAGAGAAACCTGCAGAAACAGATTCAGGTAGCTCCCAGTTATTTTCGTGACACAGTGTGTCTTCGGTCGACCGGGACCCCAGGATGTCGACCCGGAGCGCGGATAGTTGTCTGTTTCCAGACAGTGTCTTCGGTCGACCGAGCAAGCAAGGATGTCGACCGAGCACGGGAAACCAGAGTTGCGCAGAAACAGAAGTCTTGCACGAAAATTCAGCACTCTTATCTAATTTGTTTGGGACTCTTTCTAAACGAATTGTAGCCTGTTTTGAATACAATTAAGGGTTAACATAACCTATAAAAAGGCATGTATGGGTCGTTCATAAAAACACCAAAGAGAGACCAGAAGAGAAGAGAAAAGAGAGAAGAGAAGAGAGAAGAGAGTGCTGTGTTTGCTGTGTTTGCTGTGTTGCTGTGTTTGCTGCATTATCAGAAGTTTTCTACAGCAATTGTGGACGAGATTGTGCTCTTGAAGATGGTGATTCGTCCATGAGTTAAGTGTCTCTCTTTATGCTTTAGATTTCAATTTGTAAGGGATTGAGAGAGAGAGAATTGTAGAGGGGAAAGGCTGTAGACAGAGTTTATCTTCTATTCTGTTTTTAACATCAAGTTGGTGCTTGGTGTTTGGGGTTTGGTGATCCTATCTGTGGGTGCAGATAAATTGTAAGGGGAGTCGGTTGCTTCCTAGATAGTTGGTGCTATCTGAAACTAAGGGTTGGTGCTCTTTGTCGTTGGTGCGACTAAATATATTCAGACCTGTACCGGATCGGTGTTCGGACGGTTTTGATCCGTGGACGTAGCCTTTTGGTGAACCACGTTAAAACTGGTGTCATTGTGTGGTTTGACTTGTTTTGTTGTTGAATTGGACCTGTTTTTAGAAATCACTGATTCACCCCCCCCCCCCCCCTCTCAGTGATCGCGATATCCAACAATTGGTATCAGAGCGAGGCTCCCTTGATCAGTTTAATACGCTAAGGGTGATCTCTTGTCAAATCACATGGCAGCCAATACAGGGAATATGAAAGCACCTCTGTTTGATGGTTCTAATTACTCTTTTTGGAAGATTAGGATGCAAGCCTTCATCAAATCTCTTGGCTATGATGTTTGGGAGGCTGTCAGAGTCGGTTACAATACTGCCACCGTACCCAATGATACTGCATCGAAGAAGTTGGCAGACAACGACTCAAAGGCGCAGAATGCACTCTTTAGTGGCCTTGTGGACAGCGAGCTTGTCAAAGTAATTGCATGCAAAACAGCCAAGGAAATTTGGGACAAGTTGCAAAGCATACATGAAGGTGATGAGAAGATTAAAGAAGCCAAATTGCAAACTCATCGCTCTCAATTCGAGTCTCTTCGCATGGAGGAAAGCGAGAATGTTGAATCGTATATGCAACGAGTGAATGAAGTCACGAATGACATTCGTGGACTAGGGGAGGAGATTAAAGAGTCGGTCATCGTCAAAAAGTTTCTAAGATCTCTTCTTCCCCGGTTTGATTCAAAAGTCTCAGCCATCGAAGAAGCCAAAGATCTGAATGCATTTTCCATGGATGAATTACATGGTTCTCTAACTGCCTATGAGATGCGCATAGGAAAGACGTCTTCATCTGATAAAGAAGCGGCCTTCAAAGTTCAGAAAAAGGCAAAAGAGACTGCTGGTCATGATGTTGATTCTGATGATGATGAGCTTGAGGCTCAATTTGTTAGAAAGTTGAAGAAAGGAAGCAATGGCAAGTACAAAGGGAAGCTACCCTTCAAATGCTTCAATTGTGGAGGTGTTGGTCACTTTGCTGCGAAGTGTCCGCTAAAAGAAGACAATGATAATGACTCTTATGCTGAAAAGAGTAAAGGAAAGAGAAATTTCAGAAAAAGAGGCAAAGCTAAAAACTTTCTATGTCAACAAGATGACAGCACGTCTGAAACTTCAGACGATGATGAATCAACCGAAGCCCTCTTCATGGTCACTGTTGAAGAAGAAGAGCTAGATCCAGAAGAGGATGAGGAGGCTGAAGTCAATCTTGAAGAGGAACTCATAGCCGCACTTGAGGAGCTTAGTATGGAACGCAAATCAAGTAAGAAAAATCTGAAACTTCTCCATGAATCTGAAAGTTCTATTATTGCTTTGAAAACTCAAGTAGAAGAATATAAAAGAATGGTAGAAGCCCTTGAAAACCAAATAAGTATCAAAAAGGAAGAGGCTATGAAACTTGAAACGGAGATCGCTAGAGCAAAGGCTGAAGATTTGGAAAATAGCAAAAACTCAAAGCGCTCCAAGCGATTGAAGGGACTATGAAACTCGATGGACTACTGAAAGTTCAAAGACCTGCCCACTTCAGATTTGGTCTAGGATTTGACAAAGGTGAATCCTCTAAGATTGCACCTCCTGAAAAGAAAGAGTTTGTGAAGCAAGTCACTGCACCTTCTAACTCTATGAAGCCCACTCAACCTAGAAAGGAGTCCATTCCTGTTAGAAAGGTAATGAAGACTAACCAGCCACAAAGAAGATACAAATTCTATGGTTATTGCTTTCATTGTAATATGTTTGGACATAAAAGAGACGATTGCAAATTCTATGTGAAATACAGCTCACTTGTGACTAGGAACCCTTTTTCAATCTTAAGTAGCCACAAAATTGAGTGCCATAAGTGCTATAATTATGGACACTTGGCTAGGGATTGTAGGTTGCATATTGCTAACAAATTTCAGGTTGAAGAGAAACCCAAGTCAGTCAAGGCTTGGAGAGCAAAGCAAAGTGCAGAAAGTCCCAAAGAATCTCTCATTGTGCAAATGGCATTCAATGCACAAAAGAAGGCAACACCATGGGTCCTTGATAGTGGTTGTTCAAGCCATATGACTGGCGATAAAGAGAAATTCATCAAATTACAGCACTATGAAGGCGGTTCAGTGAAGTTTGGCAACAATGTGGTGCCAAAATCTGCGGAAAAGGTGTTATTCAGCTTATGGCAAACAAGATCAGATCGGAAGAAGTCTTATATGTGTCTGGATTGAGACACAACCTGCTTAGTGTAAGCCAGATCTGTGACAAGGGTCACGAAGTCATCTTCACAAAGAATGGGTTTGCCATCAAGAAGAGTAGCAACGGCAAAACAGTGGCAACTGGATCAAGAACTACTGGAAATCTCTATACATTGTCAGATGGAGCTGAAAAGACCTGCTTGATGAGTCGGACAGAGGAAAGTTGGTTGTGGCACAAACGCCTTGGGCATCTAAGCTTTGATAACATGTCAAAGATTTGCAATTCAAAGGCTGTAAGAGGCATGTCTACAGTTGAAAAGCCTTCCAATCCCATTTGCGACTCTTGCCAAAAGGGAAAGCAAACGAGGGTTATGTTCAAGTCAAAGGAGCATCATTCCAAGAAACCTCTTGAGCTAGTGCACACTGATCTCTGTGGACCGATGCGAACTCAAAGCACCAATGGAGATAAGTATTTCATGTTATGCATTGATGATTATACTCGTATGACATGGGTATTGTTTCTTAAGCGTAAGCATCAAGCACTTGATCGTTTTAAAGTGTTTAAAGCACAGGTTGAAAATCAATTGGAAAAACGTATCAAGATTTTAAGGTCTGATCGTGGAGGCGAGTTCACATCTGAAGAGTTCACTAAATATTGTGAACATCAAGGCATAGATTTTGAAGAGACCTTTGCACCGGTGGCTCGTCTGGAAGCTATTCGTATGTTTCTTGCATTGGCAGCATACAAAACCTTCAAGGTATTTCAGATGGACGTAAAGTCAGCCTTCTTGAATGGTTTACTTGAAGAAGAGGTCTACATTGAGCAACCTGATGGTTTTCTCATCAGCAAAAATTCAGATCTAGTGTGCAAGTTGAAAAAGGCTCTTTATGGACTGAAACAAGCGCCAAGGGCATGGTATGCAAGGCTGGATCTCTATCTCCGCAAGATCGGTTTTGGAAAAGGAATGGTTGATAGCAATCTGTATGTCAAAACTGAGTTAAGCAAACAGCTAGTTGTCATTGTTTATGTTGATGACATAATCTTTGGTGGCAATGATGAGGAGATGTGCAGGAATTTTGCTGAAGAGATGAAGAAAGAATTTGTAATGTCGATGCTTGGAGAACTAAAGTTCTTTCTTGGTTTACAAGTTCAGCAGCTGAAACATGGCATCTTCATATCACAAATGAAGTACATTAAGGAATGCTGAAACGGTTCAATATTGAAGACAGCAAGCCAGTGAGCACACCAATGTCAACGAACACGAAGCTTAGCAAAGATGATAAGGCCTCGTCCGTTGATCATACCACCTATCGCTCTATGATAGGAAGCTTGCTCTACTTAACTGCTACAAGACCAGATCTTCTACAAGCAGTATGTATGGTTGCACGTTTTCAAGCAGCACCAACTGAAACGCACCTTACAGCAGTGAAAAGAATCTTTCGATATCTGAAAGGTACTATGGAGCTTGGTATCTGGTATCCCAAGGAAAATCCTTCACTCTTGTTGCATATTCTGATGCCGATTGGGCTGGATGCGTAGATGATCGCAAGAGTACTAGCGGCGGCGCATTTTATCTTGGAGAAAGATTAGTTGCTTGGCATAGTAAGAAGCAAGACTCAGTATCCCTTTCGACAGCGGAAGCGGAATATATTGCAGCGGCAACTTGTTGTATGCAAGTGTTATGGATGCGGCAAATGCTCTCTGATCTAGGAGTTCCTACAACGGATCCTACGCCGATCCTATGTGACAACACGAGTGCAATTCATATATCTAAGAATCCTGTTCAGCACTCTCGAACAAAGCATGTAGCAATTCGTTATCATTTTCTTAAAGATAAGTTGCTGATGGAGAGGTCAAGTTGGAATATGTTCCAACAACTGAGCAAGTGGCTGATATTTTCATGAAACCTCTGCCAAAGGAAGTCTTCGAGTATCTCCGGAAAAAGTTAGGAGTTACTCACTCTCCTAAACCGTAGGAGTTGTGCTTGAAAGGGGGAGCAATGCATTCATTGAATATCCTATTTGCTCCTCGGTTTGGTCCCTTTGGACTTGTTGTCAAAGGGGAGAGATGTTATGCTTTGAAAGCTAGGGGAGAGATGTTATGCTTTGAAAGCTAGGGGGAGATTGTTGTCAGTTTTTTATTTCAGAATTTCAGAATTGGTTCCAAGTGAGTGTTGAAGTTCCAATAGTGTTGCCAACAATTCCAAAGGGGGAGATTGTTGGAATTTGAGATGACTTGAAAGTCTTTTGACGAATTGAAGAATATAGTATCTCAAGTATTGATATGAGTTGGAATTATTGTCAACACATTGTCACAAGCATGATGATAGTAGGCTAGTGTTGATAGAGCTAAAAGAAGAATCAGAATTGAAACAGTCAGGAAGCAGAGCATGCGGTCGACCGGGCACCCCATGCGGTCGACCGAGCAAAGAGGAAACCTGCAGAAACAGATTCAGGTAGCTCCCAGTTATTTTCGTGACACAGTGTGTCTTCGGTCGACCGGGACCCCAGGATGTCGACCGAGCGCGATAGTTGTCTGTTTCCAGACAGTGTCTTCGGTCGACCGAGCAAGCAAGGATGTCGACCGAGCACGGGAACCAGAGTTTGCGCAGAAACAGAAGTCTTGCACGAAAATTCAGCACTCTTATCTAATTTGTTTGGGACTCTTTCTAACGAATTGTAGCCTGTTTGAATACAATTAAGGGTTAACATAACCTATAAAAAGGCATGTATGGGTCGTTCATAAAAACACCAAAAAGACACCAGAAGAGAAGAGAAAAGAGAGAAGAGAAGAGAGAAGAGAGTGCTGTGTTGCTGTGTTTGCTGTGTTGCTGTGTTGCTGCATTATCAGAAGTTTTCTACAGCAATTGTGGACGAGATTGTGCTCTTGAATATGGTGATTCGTCCATGAGTTAAGTGTCTCTCTTTATGCTTTAGATTTCAATTTATAAGGGATTGAGAGAGAGAGAATTGTAGAGGGGAAGGGCTGTAGACAGAGTTTATCTTCTATTCTATTTTTAACATCAAGTTGGTGCTTGGTGTTTGGGGTTCGGTGATCCTATATGTGGGTGCAGATAAATTGTAAGGGGAGTCGGTGCTTCCTAGATAGTTGGTGCTATCTGAAACTAAGGGTTGGTGCTCTTTGTCATTGGTGCGACTAAATATATTCAGACCTGTACCGGATCGGTGTTCGGACGGTTTTGATCCGTGGACGTAGCCTTTTGGTGAACCACGTTAAAACTGGTGTCATTGTGTGGTTTGACTTGTTTGTTGTTGAATTGGACCTGTTTTTAGAAATCACTGATTCACCCCCCCCCCCTCTCAGTGATCGCGATATCCAACATATTCTTCAAGAGCAGGCATGGGAGCCAAAACTTCTTCTTCATCAGCTCTTTGTGGCTAAACATGGTTGATTTCCACTGGAGCAATGAGAGGTGCTGGGTCAGCAGCATTTTCTTGTACAGCCTCTTGATCTTCTTCATCATCAGACCAGGATCCTTGTGGCTGTAGGGGGTTATACCAGATTACTGGCATAAGATGAGTCTCAGGAACCCATTCTTCATCGGAGAGATATTCTCCTATTTCAAGGGACTCCTCCCACTCGTCTGTGTAGTTGGATTCGAATCCATCATCGGTGTCGCTGGACTCGTATCCATCAATGGAGAATCCAACTACCGAATTACAAGAGTATGATGCCTCCTGTGTGGGTTCTTTGAATTGAGGTGGCATGAAATCACTGAGAGTGAATTTTCTTACCGCCTTTGAAGTCTCTGGAAGGGACGTTTTTGTTGCCTCTAGTGAAGCAGTAGAGGAAGCCTCTGCCTTTTCTCAGACTTCTTGTTTTGGCTGGGTCTTCTCTTGCCGTTTAAGCTTGAGGAGATATTTCCTAGCATGCCTTCGCTGTTGAGCTATAGGCTTTGTTTTCACGACCTCCCAATTTTTATCTTCCAGGAGATCGGGATGTACCCATATGGGTTGTCCGTCTGGTGTTGGGTAAGGAACCAGTTCTTCAAATGCTTGGATTGTGTTTATCACCTTGAAGGAAGTAGTGATCTTCTTCTTCGGTGATTTTGATGTTTGTCCACATGTCACCATGTTGACGGAGGTAGACCCATAGTTTTTGTCAAAGGTGATGACTCCGTTTTTCCACATCTCATTTATTTTCTCCCTCACAACGAAGCATTGATTGAGAGGATGCGAGATCATCTGGTGGTATGGACAGTACCGAGGATCATTGGTTTTGCCAACATCACTCGGTCTTTTGGGTTCATGCAAAGTGAGCTTGCCGTTCGCCACAAGAGCCCCAAAGATTTCATCAACATCTTCATCAAATGGGTATTTCTTCTCTACTCGTTCTTTGAAGGCATCAGAGAGTTCAGGTCTCTTACCATCAGCTTTGTTTTCAGCTTTCTTTGGTGGCTGAGGAGCTGACTTGGTCTGCACATTGAGGACCTCTTTCTTCTTTGGTTTAGAGGTTGCAATGGTGGTTGGCTCTTTTCTTGATGATTTCTGACTGTTGAGGTCTTTAATCACCGTTTCAGCTTCCATGGAAGCTTCTAGGAGTTCTCCCAGGTTTTTTGATTTGTTGCCGATGATCATGGAGTGGATTCTAGCTCTCATGTTATTTCGTCAGATGTCGACTAGCAACGCTTTGTGGCAGTACATCAGAGCATTTGTATGCCATTGCTTTCCACTTGTGAATGAAGTCATATATTGACTCATTCTCCCCCTATTTTAGGCTACACAACTGAGCCATAGTAGCGGGATGATCCTCACCTTTGAAGTGAGTCAGGAAGCGTGTCTCTAGCATGGCCCAGTTTTGGATCGAGTCCTCTGGCAGAGTGGAGTACCAATTGAAGGCCGTACCTTTTTAGGGTACTTGCAAAGAGGCGGATCTTGAGTGCATCTTGATCCGCGAGAGCTCCCGTCAAGATCTTGAAGTAGATGACGTGCTGTCTGGCTGATCCTTTCCCCGTATATGTTTGGAGAGTAGGATGCTTGAATTTTGTGGGGAACGGGACCGAGTCCATCCATAAGGGATGTGGTGGCTTGATCCCATGCTCCTTGAGTATATCCTCTTCTTTTGCTTTGGCGAGGATACTGTCTACGTCCTTCTTGGTAAGGGCGAGTGACTCATTTTCTTCTCCATTTACCTCATCGTCTTGATGATTCGGAGGAGGTTCATTGTTCGCCTGATTTTGGAAGGCGAGGAGAAGGTTTTCCATCAGAGTTTCAATCCTTTATTGGCCTTGTTCCAAATGCTGGATGCAGGTGATCGCATCATCTTGAGGTGGATTGCGGGGTGGTGGCTCAGAATTTGTAGCCAGGACGTTTATCCTTCATGATTCAAACGAAGAAACAGTCCTGGTGACTAAGCTGGGGCTCATTCTTTTTGAGGAAGAGCTTGAGGAAGGATCACTCTGTCGTCCTTTGCTTGAAGGAGCAGGGGATTTTTCTGAATGTCTTCTTGTCCTGGAGACGCTGCTTGTCATCGGACGTCGGACATGGATTTTGGATGCTGACTTTTGGCGTCTTCTGGTTTTCCCAACCATATGGACGGTAGCAACTTGGTTGGGTCTTTCTTTTTCGACCCGTTTGGGAGAGACTTGAAGTGTAGGAGGCTGGGTTCTTTGCTTCTCTAGTCTATTTTGCCGATACGACACGCGGCGGCGTATACGACGAGCAACTTGAGCTTCGGTCAGCTCTAGCTGGGCTTTGACGATGAAGGATGTGCTCCCTCAGGCGCAGCAGCCGAGCCTGTGTTCTTTCTAGCTGGGCAAGGACAGGATGCGAACCCTGTCCTTCGCCTGTTGCAGCGAAGCTTTGAATTTTTCAAGTTCGGCCCCTGTAGAGATGAAGGGTCGAACTGCAGGTTTGTAGGCCCTAGCAGGTGCTTGCGGAGGCCTTGTGATGCATGACTTGATTTTGGGCTTGTAGGAACAACCCGGCTCATGCTGGGCTGACTTGGGAGTCAGGTTGGAGATGGGTCTCTCCTCTTTCATGTAGGCAAGAGGGTAGAACTGGTTCTCCTTGAGTGGGGCCAGGAATGCAGGCTTGGTAGATGTTTGGGACCTTCTTTGTTTTGGTGAAGGTCTTGGGGACCAAGTCTTGGGATAGACCTGGTCGTTTGCTGGTCGAGGCTTCGTGGGGCTGCCACGGGCTTCAGGCCTTCTGTGCTCGCCTTTGGTGTCACGGTAGTGACACGCTGAGAGGCGATATTCTACTTCTTGGAAGGAGCAGTTTGTTCCTCGGGAAGTGGGAATGGTCCCAGCGTCCCAAAGACAATAGTCCGGGGAGTCGAGGTCGACCCGGAGCTCAGAGAGTTGCCGAGGGAGTTGACGCTTCGGCAGTTGATGGGGCGCTTATAGCTGCGCATGGTTTACTTCTGTTGAAGCATGAGTTGGTGCTTGCTCTCATCGAAAGTAATGGTAAGCGATGCTGCATTGTTAGTTTTTTCAAAAAATTTCTGAAACAAGACCACATCCATTAGTAATCACAAGAATATAATGATTATAAATGGGAAGTTCTATGGTTTTGTCTTTTCAAATTGCTCGAGGGAGATGACCCAAGCGATATGAAGAAGGCAAAACGCCATAGATGGTACAATTGTTCTGATCGCAAGTATGGTAAGCCCAGAATGAGCATCCCAGTGACTGCTAGAAGCAATTGTGAACTTAAATTCGACTTATCGAGAAGCAGAGCTTGCTCGAGGTAAGAAGAATATAAAATTGGAGTTACAAATGGGCCGGTCGCGAATACAGTAGACCCTGAAAGGGCATACTAGTACCGCTAGACACAAATGTTTGGAGACCGCATCCATGAGAAGAGATTCCCTATTTTGAAAGGTCAAGATTGGATTCATCAAAGAGAGCAGATGGTATTCCGATCCAAATACGGTCTCAGCGATTTCCGCGAGCGCCAGTATTCAGAAGGAAATGAACCATAATTTCTCGGATCTGAATCCAAAAATGACGAGTTTTTTTTTTCGAAAGGTCAATATCGGGTTCATCAAAGAGAGCAAAAAGCACTCCAATCTGAACATGGGCTTAACGATTTCCGCGAGCGCCAGTGCTCAGAAAGGAGAAGACCAAGATTTATCCAATCTAAACCAAAAATGACGGAAGTTTTTTTTTTTAAGATTTTTTTTTCAAGATTTTTTTAAAAAAATCTTTTTTTTATTTTTTTTAAGATTTTTTTTTTGAAATTTTTTATTTTTTAATTTTTATTTTAAAAATTTTATTTTGAAAAATTTTTATTTAAAAGACGAGAGAGTAGACATATGCCTCCTAACCCGGTCTTATGAAGTCTCGATTGATAGAATTGCCCCCAGGTAAGAGTAGGATTACTTAATGAACCCGTTTGGAGGACCCTTGTCTAGAACAGTCAAGCTGTCTCCACACTCTGGACAAGGCTTTTCTTGAATCAACCATGGTCAAAGAACATAGTTGGTTTAACCTAAGTGTTCTATGTCTTTTTTTTTGTTTATATATATATATATATTTTTTAGATCTTTAATGAACTCATCGAAGAGAAACGATGGCCCAAAACCTTAGTCGAACAGGCTCAACATTTCTGCAAGCACGATCAACGATAGGAAAGGATCACGGTTTCTCAATTTTGAATCCAAAATGAAAAATCTGATTTTTTGTTTTTTTATTTTTTTTAGATCTTTAATGAACTCATCGAAAAGAAACGATGGCCCAAAACCTTAGTCGAACAGGCTCAACATTTCTGTAAGCACGATGAACGATAGGAAAGGATCACGGTTTCTCAATTTTGAATCCAAAATGAAAAATCTGATTTTTTGTTTTTTTTTTTTTAGATCTTTAATGAACTCATCGAAGAGAAACGATGGCCCAAAACCTTAGTCAAACAGGCTCAACATTTCTGCAAGCACGATGAACGATAGGGAAGGATCAAGGTTTCTCAATTTTGAATTCAAACTGAGAAATCTAATAATTTTTTTTATTTTTTAGATCTTTAATGAATTCATCGAAGAGAAACGATGGCCCAAAACCTTAGTCGAACAGGCTCAACATTTCTGCAAGCACGATGAACGATAGGAAAGGATCAAGGTTTCTCAATTTTGAATCCAAAATGAAAAATCTAATTTTTTTTGTTGAATAGAGATGAGTGGAAATAAATTTAAAGAATTAGAAATTCCCAAAAAATCTCATCTCATTTTTTTAGATGCGGAATCCAACATAGGCCACCAATTAGAAAGTAGCCAAGGAATCAAGAAAAGAAGTATAAGCATAGAGCAATAGATATGATATGCAAATATTTCATTTCTAGCATCGTGTTCTCAAATGAACGAGTCCCACCGGGTGGAGCCAGCTTAATGGACAGCACTTCCGCTCGGTTCTACCGAGGTCGGCGGACGTGGGAGTCCATTTGGGTCCGACCCTTTCGTAACCGGGTGGCAGAGGCGTGCATCAACATTTCTTTTTTGTGGGTGTGCCAGATTTTCTATTTTACTTGGAATTGCAAGTGGTGATCCGGAGATCTACCTTCGCAAGTAAAAAGGAAATCAACTTCTTTCAAGTTTTCCATTGCACATATATTTAAGAAAAGAGACATTTTCTTGATTTGCCGTGAAAGGCGATTTTTTGGCATTTATAGCCAATTTTGGCATTTATAGCCGACTTTTGGCGTTTATAGCCGATTTTGGCATTTATAGCTGATTTACAATCCTTATCAATAATGAAAGACAAGAGTTGTGATTTTTGTCTCTTTTGAAAAAATACAAACTACAATAAAAAGAAAAAAGGAGGATCTAACTTCTCAGGAGATTGTGGGGGACCCGTTCAGATTGACGGTCGCAAGCCATATGTGGACTTCGCCATCATCCATGCAGATGAGAACAAATGATGCTATTGATTCGCTTGGCTTGGCTATAACCTCAGGTTTTTAGAGGACAAAGACCAAGAGGAAGTCCTATGTCCAGTAAAAAGCCAAGTAGACGGGATGAAAAGCCACGTCTAAGCCATTGGAGGCAGAAGGAGAAGGCAAAGACCTTGGGGGGGGTACCCCCCAAGGGACTTTTGTCACCTTGTAGCGGCGGTCGGTGTAGAACTTCCACAGAGTTTTTTCTCCCTTTCTTTCTCTTAGATTTCTGATGCCTTTTTCTTTCTGAGTTTTCGGATTTTCTGCAGTCTGTTGTGTGTGTTCTGTCTTCTTGGAGTGCTCTCCTATTTATAGGCTTTTTGGTAGCCATTTAGGAGGGTTTATGGGCTTTTATTGTCATTAAGCCACATAATGGGAGGAGTTACAGGATTTAAATCATTTATTTTGTAACTCCTTTTTCTTGGCTTCTAATTGGCCGGAGGAGATTGAGGGCATTTAATCGTCTTTAATCGCCATGATGGGAGGAGTTTCATGGGTTAAACGCCATGAATCTCTTGACTTGTAACTCCCGGATGCTTGCTTCTGATTGGGCCGTCCAAAGAAATGGATTAATGACTGTAATAAAGCTAGTCAATTAATCGCATTAAGTGGTCGCCGAGCAGTTGAAGAGTCGCGGGCCGTGCCGTGTCTTTTGGGATTCTTCTGGTGATGATCAATGACGGATCTTCATGTAGATCGGCATCAGATGACCATGTAACTTCAGGTATTGGTTGCCAACAGCGGGTCGATGCCATCTGTCCTGTCGATTTCTCGATCGGTCGAGTAGAAAGCACACTTTTTTTTGGTTGACCGGTTGGTGATCAATGTTGATTTTGATACTCTTGATGATTGACTCGTGTTTTTGACGGATGTCAGAGGATTTGGTGTCTCAAAAGTATGAATTTTGAAAAATCAGAGGAGTTGGACGCTTCGAATCATGAAGAAACGGCGAAAAACGGAGTTTCCGGGGCCCTCCCGGCTATCCCGGGCTCCAGGGTCGAAGGGGCCTGCGACCCTTGGGGGGGGGGGGTTTCCCCCCTTTTGTCCCGTTTTGTGTCCATTTTTGGTGTTTTTATTCTTTTTTCTTCTGTATTTTTCTTTGATATTTTTTTTATCATTTATTGGCCTGATTTCCCTATAGAAAACCTGATGAGAATCCTTGCATCTTGGTTTGCAAAGTTTCTAATTTTCTGAGAAAGCCGAAGACTTTCTCGCGCAGAGCTGCCGATTTTCCGTCAGAAGCTGAAACTCGGTCAAACGATGTCGGAATGACCTGAAATTTGGGGTGAAGCCCGTTGAGCAATAAATAAGACCAACCATAGGCTTTTGTTTGAGTTTTGAAGCCGTTTGGGGTTCTATCACCAGTAGACTTGCTTTTGTCGCGATGAAGATGTCGCGGCTTGATGTGCGGTCAACCGATGTCCGATTGACTTGAAATTTGACAGGGAACCTATTGGAGTCATTTTAAGATGATCCATAGGCTCTGTCTTGGAAACCATGGTCCCGGGGAGCTTCACCGCCGAGAGGCCTGATTTAGCTGTTCGAGGGTTGATGTAGGGTCAAACGTTGTCGGTTTGACTCGAAACTTGACCTGGAGTCTTTTGGATGTATTTTGAGACCATCCATCGGCTCTGATCGAAGATTTGGTGTCTCTGATGCTTTCGCCGCCGGGAGCTCCTTTTCAGCTGCCGGAGAAGCGAAGTTAGGACAAATGATTTTGAAATGGCCTGAAACTTCTTGTGTACTCCTCTTTTGGCTGTCTTGAAGGATCTTGCAGTTTTTTTTTTTATTCTAACAAGATTTGATTTTTTGAAAGTAGCATTGCCTATTTATGGCAGGTTGCGACTTCATGTAGCTCTTTGGATCTTGAAGAGGCAAGGTGACATTTTTGGTGTCAACATTCATCGTGCTTGCAGAAATGTTAAGCCTATTCGACTAAGGTTGTGGGCCATCGTTTCTCTTCGATGAGTTCATTAGAAAAAAAAAACAAAAAAATAAAAAACCAGATTTTTCATTTTGGATTCAAAATTGAGAAACCATGATCCTATCCTATCGTTCATCGTGCTTGCAGAAATGTTGAGCGTGTTCGACTAAGGTTTTGGGCCATCGTTTCTCTTCAATGAGTTCATCAAAAATCTAAAAAAAATAAAAATAAAAATAAAAAAAGACAAAAAAATTAGATTTCTCAGTTTGGATTCAAAATTGAGAAACCTTGATCCTTTCCTATCGTTCATCGCACTTGCAGAAATGTTGAGCCTGTTCGACTAAGGTTTTGGGCCATCGTTTCTCTTTGATGAGTTCATTAAAGATCTAAAAAAAAAACAAAAAATAAAAAAAATCAGATTTTTCATTTTGAATTCAAAATTGAGAAACCTTGATCCTTTCCTATCGTTCATCGCGCTTGCAGAAATGTTGAGCCTGTTCGACTAAGGTTTTAGGCCATCGTTTCTCTTCGATGAGTTCATTAAAGATCTAAAAAAAAATTAGATTTTTCAGTTTGGATTCAAAATTGAGAAACCATGATCCTATCCTATCGTTCATCGTGCTTGCAGAAATGTTGAGCCTGTTCGACTAAGGTTTTGGGCCATCGTTTCTCTTCGATGAGTTCATTAAAAATCTAAAAAAAAAAAAAAAAGGACATAGACCACTAAGGTTAAACCAACTGCTTTCTTTGATCACGGTTGATTCAAGAAAAGCCTTATCCAGAGTGTGGAGACAACTTGACTGTTCTAGGCAACGGTCCTCCAAACGGGTTCATTAAGTAATCCTACCCTTACCTAGGGGCAATTCTATCAATCGAGATTTCATAAGACCGGGTTAGGAGGCCTATGTGTACTCTCTCGTCTTTTAAATAAAAAAGAATTTTCAAAATAAAAATTTTTAAAATAAAAAATAAAAAATTTTCAAAAAAAAAATCTTAAAATAAAAAATAAAAAATTTCCAAAAAAAAATCTTAAAAAAAATAAAAAATAAATAATCAATAAAAATAAAAATAAAAGATTTTTTTTAAAAAAAATCTAAAAAAAATCTTCAAAAAAAAAAAAACTTCCGTCATTTTGGGTTTAGATTGGAGAAATTTTGGTCTCCTCCTTTCTGAGCACTGGCGCTTGCGGAAATCACTGAGCCCGTGTTCAGATCGGAGTACCTTTTGCTCTCTTTGATGAACCCGATATTGGCCTTTCAAAAAAAAAAACTCGTCATTTTTGGATTCAAATCCGAGAAATTATGGTTCATTTCCTTCTGAGTACTGGCGCTCGCGGAAATCGCTGAGACCGTATTTGGATCGGAATACCATCTGCTCTCTTTGATGAATCCAATCTTGACCTTTCAAAACAGAGAATCTCATCTCATGGATGTGGTCTCAAAACATTTGTGTCTAGCGGTACTAGCACGCCCTTTCAAGGTCTACTGTATTCGCGACCGGCACATTTGTAACTCCAACTTTATATTCTTCTTACCTTGAGCAAGCTCTGCTTCTCGATAAGTCGAATTTAAGTTCACAATTGCTTCTAGTAGTCACTGGGACGCTCATTCTGGGCTTACCATACCTGCGATCAGAACAATTGTACCCTTTATGGCTTTCCGCCTTCTTCATATTACTTGGGTCATCTCCCTCGAGCAATTTGAAAAGACAAAACCATAGAACTTCCCATTTATGATCATTATATTCTTGTGATTACTAATGGATGTGGTCTTGTTTCAGAAACTTTTCAAAAACTAACAATGGCAGCTTCACTAACCATTACCTTCGACGAGAACAAGCACCAAGTTATGCTTCAACATAAGCAAACTACGCGCACCTACAAGCGCCCCATGAGCTGCCGAAGCGTCAACTCCCTCGGCAACTCTCTGAACTCCAGGTCGACCTCGACTCCCCGGACTATCGTCTTTGGGATGCTGGGACCATTCCCACTTCCTGAGGAACAAACTGCTCCTTCCAAGAAGCAGAAACTCGCCTCTCAACGTGTCACTACCATGACACCAAAGGCGAGCACCAGAAGGCCCGAAGCCAGTGGCAGCCCCACGAAGCCTCGACCCGCAAACGACCAGGTCTATCCCAAGACTTGGTCCCCAAGACCTTCACCAAAAAAAAAGAAGGTCACAAACATCCACCAAGCCAGCATTCCTGGCCCCACTCAAGGATAACCAGTTCTACCCTCTTGCCTACATGAAAGAGGAGAGACCCATCTCCAACCTGACTCCCAAGTCAACCCAGCATGAGCCGGCTTGTTCCTACAAGCCCAAAATCAAGTCATGCATCACAAGGCCTCTGCAAGCACCTACTAAGGCCCACAAACCTGCAGTTCGACCCTTCATCTCTACAGGGGCCGAACTCCAAAAATTCAAAGCTTCGCTGCAACAAGCGAAGGACTGGGTCCGCATCCTGTCCTTGCCCAGCTACAAAGAACACAGGCTCGGCTGCTGCACTCGAGGGAGCACATCCGTCGTTGTCAAAGCCCAGCCAGAGCTGACCGAAGCTTAAATTGCTCGTAGTATACGCCGCCGCGCGTCGTATCGACAAATGAGCTTAGAGAAGCAAAGGACCCAGCCTCCTACACTTCAAGTCTCTCCCAAATGGGTCGAAAAAGAAAGACCCAACCAAGTTGCTGCCATCCATTTGATTGGAAAAATCAGAAGACACCAAAAGTCAGCAACAAAAATCCATGTCCGACGTCCGGTGACTCGCAGCGTCTCCAGGACAAGAAGACATTCAGAAGAATCCCCTGCTCCTTCAAGCAAAGGACGGCAGAGTGATCCTTCCTCAAGCTCTTCATCAAAAAGAATGAGCCCCAGCTCAGTCACCAGGACAGTTTCTTCGTTCGAATCTCGAAGGATGAACGTCTTGGCTACAAATTCTGAGCCACCACCCTGCAATCCACCTCAAGATGATGCGATCACACATATCCAGCAGTTGGAACAAGGCCAGCAGAGAATTGAAACTCTGATGGAAAACCTTCTCCTCGCCTTCCAAAATCAGGCGAACAATGAACCTCCTCCGAATCATCAAGACATGAGGTAAATAGAGAAGAAAATGAGTCACGCGCCCTTACCAAAAAGGACGTAGACGGTATCCTCGCCAAAGCAAAAGAAGAGGATATACTCAAGGAGCATGGGATCAAGCCACCATATCCCTTATGGATGGACTCGGTCCTGTTCCCTACAAAATTCAACCATCCTACTCTCTAAACATATACGAGGAAAGGATCAGCCAGACAGCACGTCATCCACTTCAAGATCCTGACGGAAGCTATCGCGGATCAAGATGCACTCAAGAGTCGCCTCTTTGCAAGTACCCTAAAAGGTACGGCCTTCGATTGGTACTCCACTCTGTCGGAGGACTCCATCCAAAACTGGGCCATGCTAGAGACACGCTTCCTGACTCACTTCAAAGGTGAGGATCATCCCGCTACTATAGAAAGCCCATGAATTTCTCCCGTCCTGTAAACCTCCAAAGCGCTTCACCATGCTTGAAGGCGCTCCAACAACGCCTTAAGAAAAGCTCAACTGCAAAGCAAAGCGAGAGGGTACATACGGCTGGATGTCGACGAAAAGATGTCTGCGGTACACCATCTTGCCGACACGTATGCTGAAAAGCCACTCCTTCTTTGCGTTCATCAAGGAGTAATGCCTTCCTGACCCCACCCTGTAGAGTCTCGGGAGGCACCAAAATTAAAAGCCTTCTTCCGGAACTCCGGAGAAAGCTTCACTGAAGACTGCCCCATCTCGACGTCCCTGAACCGTCGGATCCTCATGCGAGCAAACAAAAGTGATTCGGACATGGCTTTGCCCTTAGCCAGCCGAATCATCAGAGGATCATCATCATGTGCAGCACCCAGCCGGTGGAAGCCAGGACAGTGGTACACATACCATGAATAAAAGATGTAAGCTGAAAATACCCTGCTCATGGGAAGCCCAAGCCGAACCAAAAAAGCAGCAGCTTGCAGTTCGGTACACAGGTAGGAGTAAAGAGCTGGCACCAAAGCAAGTTGCTCTCCAAATGCCATCTGACAAGCCGGAAAAATACAATGCGGCCTGATGTGCGTTCCATCTCCTCTAGCAAAAATATCCTCACCAAGTCAATAAGTTAGGTAAACAGCGAGATCTCTCCGCAGTGCAATGTCAGGACATATGGCGTTTGTACTCACACAAAAATCTCTCAACTCTTCTTGCATAGCCAAGATCTTCTTCGAACTTGGAACCTGAGCCATGGCTTCCTAGGTCACACTATCAGAAGACTCCCTGCTATCAAAAAAGTTAGGGAACGAAGAGCTAGAACTCTTCCAACTGCTGGATCTAACTTTCAAACCCTCCTTCTCCTTCAAAAAATTATAGAAGGCGACGAGCTAAAAGTACAGAAGCCTGAACTCCTCAGACTGCTCCTCAAGGACGCTGTCGATCGGCATAAACTCCTCATAGAGTTTGCCAAGGATGGGTAATCCAGTAATGGCGCTCAACTCCTTCAAAGAAAAACCAATCTCACCATTCGTCACAACGAAGGTATTGGTTTGTGGAAGGAATGACTCCAACATAGCCATGAAGGCCTCGTCGGAAAAGATCACGGTCTCCCTAAAGGCGCGAACCACATCAAAAATCCCGGCTTCCTTCAAAACGGCGCCACTAATCAGCAGGACTCGATCAGTCCATGACTTCCACTTGGAATCAGCATTGAAACGGCCATGAAGTCGAAAAGGCTTTATCCAATTGCTGCCGTCACTGCTGAAAATACCAAGGCCCACCGGTCTCAAATCGACCGATGGATAATAGAGCCCTGGTAACCACTGGCCGGCATCAACATGTCTAAGTCAGTAGGCGACTTCTTTGCATATCCAGGAGAACCGCCAACAAAAACCCAGGTCTTGATTACATTTGTGCTTCTCACCCAGCTTGGAGGATCTTCCCTCTTAGAGCTCGTGGGGGAAAGGCTCATGATCGAGACTGTGCAATCAAATGTCGACCGGGTAGCAACAGTCTTCTTTTCGCCATCTGCTGTGAAAGAGAACTGAAAACATCTCCTCTGTTATGTCATGTCATCAGGGACGGCATCACCAAAGAAGAAGGTAGGCTTGGGTAAAACACTCTGATCTTCCATCACCCATGGATGACTGCTTACCATGATCTTATAAAAAATCCTCTCCCTTGAGAGCGATCAGTCGCTGCCTCATCTCATCTCTGTTGAGGGAGTCGCACTCTTCCAGATTTCTCTCAACATACTGGACCTTCTCCCAGGCCTGCTAAACGGCCGGATTAGAAGATCTAGCAAATCGACAAGGTACGCTTGTAGCAGGCTCTTTACTCTTGTTCGTTCTGGAAGAACCACCTGCAAAAGATGGAAAAGAAAACGATCAAACATCAAAATGACAGAATTTTGCTAAAAAAAATCTAGCGAAATTTTGACATGATGACGGAAAAACTCCGAAGAAAATGAACTATCCCGAAAGAAATAGAAAGCTTGAAGATGGGCTCAACATTGCTGCGAGCTCCGAAACTCCAAACTTTTTGAAACCTCAAAGTCTGCACAAAATCAGGAAGGGGTCAACATCGCTGCGAGCTCCAAATTCCCAAATTTGCGAAAACTTTCAGGTATGCTATCACATCATGCTACAATTTAATTTACAAAAAAATATACATGCATGAACATCTTGGTTTGCCAAAAAAATGCATTATCATGATGAGAGAAAAAAAGAAAAGAAACTTTCTCAAAAAAAAAAAAAAAGAAGGAGAAAGGAGAAAGAAAAAGAATAAAAAAAGAAAAGAAACTTTCTTGAAAAAAAAAAAGAGAGAAAGAAAACAAAAAAAAAGAGAGAAAAAGGGGCTGGCCCACATGCCACGTGGCCGTACGGCCAGATTCGTACGGATCTGTCCGTACGGCCCACAAAAGAAAAAAAAACATGCAAAAAAAAAGAATAAAGCATAAAAAAACACGTAAAAAAAAGCAAACACGTGGAAAAGAAAAAAAAAAGAAAGAAAAGAAAAGAAAGAAACAAAAAGAAAGAAAGAACTTTTTCCTACAATGGGGTTTTCTTGAAAAAGGGAACTTACTTGAAGCCATTGATGGAGAAGAAGAAGAAAAGTCTTGAAGATCTTGAAAAAGAAGAACTCTTGGTCTTGAAGCCCTCTTGGGATTGTTGTAAAAGAAAGCAATAAGAGCAAGAGATCCAACCACCTCCTTGCATTTATAGAAGAGAGCAAACCAAAGAAGGAAAGAAGAAAGAGGTAAGTGTTACTAATTAGTAACCTTACCAAAAGAAAGAAATTAGAAAGATTCTTTCCTAAAAGAAAGATATCTTGAGGGATTCTCTCCCAAAAAGAAATCAATGAGAGATTTTCTCCCAAAAGATAGGATCAATGAAAGATTCTTTCCCAAATGAAGATATCTTGAGATATTCTCTCCCAAAATAAAGGGAACATAAGAGATTCTCTCCAAGTAAAGATATTCTTAGATATTCTCTATCCAAAGGAGATATTTTTGGATATTCTTTATAAAAATGATACCATATGAGATCTAAGCCATTTCAAAAGCTTAAGGTCCCATGGGTTAGCCCATATGAGCCAGGTTTGACCACCTAGGCACTAAAAAAAAAAATTGGGCTTTTAGTCAAAGAGAAATCCCTCTTACCAAGAGCATACAAAAATGGTTCCATGCCTCTTTTGAGTTGATTCGACCATACAAAAGAGAATTCCAAGCCCCATGAGCTTCCAAAAATCAAATCATCCAACCTCATCTACCAAATTGAGCCAAGATCTTGAAATTGACATTCTGCAAAAATCCAAACCAAATCCTGGTCCCCTAACTTGCCACATACAGCTTGTTAGGTCACAAGAGCAAAACCAAAAACCAAAACCTGATCCCCTAACTTGCCACATACAGCCTGTTAGGTCACAAGATCAAAACCAAAATTGATCCCCCAACATTCCACATACAGCTTGTTGGGTCACACGGTCAAAACCAAACCCGACCCCCTAACCTGCCACATACAGCCTGTTAGGTCACAAGGTCGAAACCCAAATCCACATCCCTGATGTCATCTTCAAAACATTGCCTCGAGATGGTACGTGATCCCTTTCACTACCATAAAATTCCCTTGGAAGCTCAAAAGGCTACAAATACCAAAAAGAAAGACTGCTCAAAGACTCTTGGTCAAGTCACAAGTTCTCCTTCACAAAATCTCTTCGAGGCACATCGACTACAAAAGTTAAGCAACTCGTCGCTGCACCTCGAGAGGGCATTTGTTGACACTAAAAATGTCACTTTGCCTCTTCAAGATCCAAAAAACTGCATGAAGTCGGAACCTGCTATAAATAGGCAATGCTACTTCCAAAAAATCAAATCTTGTCAGAATCAAACAAAAACTGCAAGATCCTTCAAGACAGCCAAAAGAGGAGTACACAAGAAGTTTCGGGCTATTTCAAAATCATTTGGCCTAACTTTGCTTCTCCGGCAGCTGAAAAGGAGCTCCCGGCGGCGAAAGCATCGGAGATGCCAAATCTTTGATCAGAGCCGATGGATGGTCTCAAAATACTTCCAAAAGGCTCCACGTCAAGTTCCGAGTCAAACCAACAACGTTTGACCCTACATCAACCCTCGAACAGCTAAATCAAGCCTCTCGACGGCAAGAACCACCGAGTCCATCACTCATCAGATAAAGCACATGGACGGCTTCAAAATGCTTACAAAGGGCTACACGTCAAATTTCAGGTCATTTCGACAACATTTGACCAGACTTTGACGCTCGGAAGCCAAGTTAGGCCTCTCGGCGACGAAGCTCCCCGGGACCATGGTTTCCAAGATAGAGCCTATGGATCATCTTAAAATGACTCCAATAGGTTCCCTGTCAAATTTCAAGTCAATCGGACATCGGTTGACCGCACATCAAGCTGCGACATCTCCATCGCGACAAAAGCAAGTCTACTGGTGATAGGACCCCAAACGGCTTCAAAACTTAAACAAAAGCCTATGCTTGGTCTTATTTATTGCTCAGCCGGCTTCCCGCCAAATTTCAGGTCATTCCGACATCGTTTGACCCAGTTTCAGCTTCTGACGGAAAATCGGCAGCTCTGCGCGACAAAGTCTTCGGCTTTCTCAGAAAATTGGAAACTTTGCAAAACAACATGCAAGGATTCTCATCAGGTTTTCTACAGGGAAATCAGGCAAATAAATGATCAAAAATGTCAAGGAAAAATACAGAAGAAAAAAGAATAAAAAAACAGCAAAAACAGACACAAAACGGGACAAAAGGGGGGAAAACCCCCCAGGGTCACCGGCGACCCTGGGGCCCAGGATTGCCGGGAGGGCCCCGGAAACCCCGTTTTTCGCCGTTTTTTCACGATTCGAAGCATCCAACTCCTCTGATTTTCCAAAACTCATACTTTTGAGACACCAAATCCTCTGACATCCGTCAAAAACACGGGTCAATCATCAAGAGTATCGAAATTAACATTGATCGCCAACCGGTCAACCAACAAAAGTGTGCTTTCTACCCGACCGATCGAGAAATCGACAGGACAAATGGCATCGATCCGCTGTTGGCAAACAATACCTGAAGTTACATGGTCATCCAATGTCGATCTACATGAAGATCCATCGATGAACATCGCCAGAAGAATCCCAAAAGACGCTGCACGGCCCGCGACTCTTCAACTGCTCGGCGACCACTTAATGCGATTAATTGACTAGCTTTATTACAGTCATTAATCCATTTCTTTGGACGGCCCAATCAGAAGCAAGCATCCAGGAGTTACAAGTCAAGAGATTCATGACATTTAAACCATGAAACTCCTCCCATCATGGCAATTAAAGGCGATTAAATGCCCTTAATCTCCTCCGGCCAATCAGAAGCCAAGAAAAAGGAGTTACAAAATAAAGGAATTAAATCCTGTAACTCCTCCCATTATGCGGCTTAATGACAATAAAAGCCCATAAACCCTCCTAAATGGCTACCAAAAAGCCTATAAATAGGAGAGCACTCCAAGAAGAAAAGACACACAACAGACTGCAGAAAATCCGAAAACTCAGACAGAAAAAGGCATCAGAAATCTAAGAGAAAGAAAGAGAGAAAACTCTACGGAAGTTCTACACTGACCACCGCTACAAGGTGACAAAAGTCCCTTGGGGGGTACCCTCCCAAGGTCCTTGCCTTCTCCTTCTGCCTCCAATGGCTTAGATGTGGTTTTTCAGCCCGTCTACTTGGCTTTTTATTGGACATAAGACCTCCTCTTGGTCTTTGTCCTCTAAAAACCTGAGGTTATAGCCAAGCCAACCGAATCAATAGCATCCTCTGTTCTCATCTGCATGGATGATGGCGAAGTCCACATATGGCTTGCGACCGTCAATCTAAACGGGTCCCCAACAATCTCCTGAGAAGTTAGATCCTCATTTTCTTGCTTTTCATTGTAGTTTGTATTTTTTTCAAAAGAGACAAAAATCACAACTCTTGTCTTTCATTATTGATAAGGATTGTAAATCGGCTATAAACGCCAAAATCGGCTATAAACGCCAAAATCGGCTATAAACGCCAACATCGGCTATAAATGCCAAAAAATCGCCTTTCATGGCAAATCAAGAAAATGTCTCTTTCTTAAATATATGTGCAATGGAAAACTTGAAAGAAGTCGATTTCCGTTTTACTTGCGAAGGTTGATCTCCGGATCACCACTTGTAATTCCAAGTAAAATAGAGAATCTAGCACACCCACACAAAAAAATGTTGATGCACGCCTTTGCCCCCCCCCCCCCCCGGGTTAAGAAATGGTCGGACCCAAACGGACTCCCACGTCCGCCGACCTCGGTAGAACCGAGCGAGCAGAATGCGTTGGTCCATCAGGGGGCATGACAATCCTCTCATGATTCGACTGGCTAAGGGCAAAGCCGTGTCCGAATCACTTTTTTTTGCCCGCATGAGGATCCGACAATTCAGGGACATCGAGATGGGGCAGTCTTCAGTGAAGCTTTCTCCGGAGTTGCAGAAGAAGGCTTTTGATTTTGGTGCCTCCCGCGACTCTACCAGGGCGGGGTCAGGAAGGCATTACTCCTTGACAAATGCAGAGAAGGAGTGGCTTTTCAGCATAATTGTCGGCACGATGGTGTACCGCAGACATTTTTTCGTCGACACCCTACGAAGAATTAGTAAAAACATCTAATGGAATTCCAGGACTGACAGAGACAGGGTGACAGTACATCAGGATGAGTCAGAACTTCCATTCTCTTGGACCGACATTGATATACAAGAGTAGCAGATTCGAGATCGTGTAAGAACATCTTAGAGGTGTTAGAGGTTTGATGGAAGGATTCTTTGAATATTGATTGTGTCAGACGAGCAAATTACCAAGCGAGGTTTGGACAGTTTGAAATCTTCAACCAAAATCAGAGAGTTTGACTCGGGATAGTGCAGTTATAGAGGAGCAGTACAGATGATCAATGTATAGAGACAATTTTCAGTTGGTAAAACTCCAAAGAGATGTTCAGAGTTAGAGATTTCTTGAATTTGATGAGTTTTGTCAGAGAATCATTTTGGGATTTTCAACAAGTGCAGCCATGTGGAGGAGTAGACCCAACCGGATGTGTCATTTGTGTGGTTAGAAGCTTTTGGAGTTGAATTTCAGCAGCTAATGAAGGAGTTGACTGCAGAAAGGACCTCTACTTGATCGCCTCATAACGAAGATTTTCACGAATTTTATCGACATGAGGAACTTCGGGTTTCAATGCATAAATATGAGGAGCATGAAATCAGTTATTTTGGATTTTGGTTTGGGAAGGCAGATCTAGCAGGACAGTTGCAAGAGTGTGTACAGAGCTTTAAATGCTGAAGAATGGTGAAGGTACAAGCATGTTAGTGTCAGAGACCAACTATTGTACAGAGGACCAAGAGCAACGAGCAGAAAGAGTTAGAACTAGCAAGAGTTCACTTTGAAGATTGTGCAGTGGATATAAGATCCTAGCTTCGACAGTTACGATGAAACCGACAGAATCATTCCAAGAAGTTTCTTTATCAAGCTGGCTAGAAGCAAGAGACTTGGATGAATTTAGAAGGAGTCAGAGTTGGCAAATTTCTTGAGCAGTCAGATTGGCAGGGCAGTGACAGATTCGAGCCAGTGGAAGAATGTTTGACGACTGTTGATAGTTGACCGAAGAGTTCTACAGCAAGGATGACTCAGCGAGTTCAGATCTTTTCAAGAGGACCATTTTAGAGTTTTGATTTGTGGTTTTGTTTTCGAGGTGCGGGATTAATGTCCCCACTTGCTTTTGGATTTGTTTAGTTCATTTGAAGGACCAAATGTTTTAAGTGGGGGAGGATGTAAGAACCCGACCCCAGATTTCCTTGTTTAGCATGGTTTTAATCGTGGATTTGTTTCTTCAGTGGGTTTACCGGTTGTTTGATCGAATTTCTGAGTTTCATTATATTTTCTTTGGTCTTGGGAAGTTTTGAAAGCCAGTGAACCTAGACAATGACCGTAGTATCCTATTTATTTTGTGTGGTCTTTGTGGAGAGATTCTCTTTGATTTCTAAAAATTTTCATTCCAGCTTTGTTTGACTAACCTCGCCATTCCCTACAACTTTTGTGTTCATTCCGTACCCATTTGAAGCTCCGAAAATCAGTTTTTCCAGGCCTGGGTGCAAAACCAATCTTTTTACATTGAATCTGGACCCATATTTCGAGATCTCAGAACCTTGCCAAATATATACTTTTTGAAAACTAGATTTTATGAGAAACATTTCTCTCTTCTTTGTCGATCGCATCCGAGGCCCAAAAATTGATGTTTTAACCCTTGTAATCCCAAATTTTCCATTATTTTGATTCCTTTGACCAAACAGTTGACTTTTTCTGTGGACCCCGGAAGTATGTCAATATTAACCTTGTTGGAAAGATAATATTATTTCGGACACTTTTCATGTTTTAAGTTTCTTGATCCGAGGTCTAGAAAAACCCTCTGATTCCCATTTGTAAGTTTTAAGTGTGGTGGGGCCCACACCCACGCATTATAAGTACCACCACTCCTCTCCCTCATCTCTCCCAATCATCTTAGCTGAGAGAGGCGGTGACTGTGTAGGAAAATGGGGATTTTCCATCCCCTTTCTTCTTCTCTTGTTTTCTCTCCCTAGTCCCACCTCCAAGCTTACAAAAATAGAGAGTTGAGCCCTTCTTCTTCTTCCCCTCATCTCAAGCTCTCCATTGATGCCATTTGAAGAGAAAACCAGCCATCTTAGGATCCTCTTTGAGCTAGCTTTGTGCATTTGAAGACCTTCCATGTAAGCAATCTCTTCATTCTTCTAAATATGTGTTTTCCTAGCCCATGAGACTCTCTATCTTCATTATTGAAAGCTTTCTCTTTGTATTTCTTGGTTTTGACATTTTAGGGCTTGTTTTTTGGGGTTTTTGTGTAGATTGGTGTTTTTGGCATGGAGGTTGTGATTAGAGCTTGATTTGGTTAGCTTTGGACCCAAGGCAAGTGGATGAAATGATATATTAATGTATTTCATGCTTTATGCACATATTTGGTTTTCATTAATGACTTTTGATTTGCCTAAACCTTGTTTCATGCTATATCTTTCATTGATTTCGAAATGCTCTTGTAAAAATATCTTTCCAGCTCATTATTTTCTTGAAAATGTCACATTGATTGCATTTAGTTTGATTTGCAAAGTGTATGGGTTTTTATGTGCTTTAGATGATGAAATGAGAAGGATTGATGAGAGTAATTTGTAGAATGTTTGATGAGGGTTGAATGGGGTTTTGGAGGGATTTTGAGACCCTCAAATGTACGTAAAAAGGGTGCTCAAAATGTATTGAAAGTGGAGAAGAAGAAGAGCTGAACTACACGTAGAAAATTGGTTTCTGGACAGTTCGCTCGAGCGACCTTGACACATCGCTCGAGCGAACCCATCACAGAACCTTGTTGGCTTGAGCCAACCCTCTGATCGCTCGAGCCAACCCGATTCGAGCAGGTCCACTCGAGCGAACCTTAGTCCGCTTGAGCGAACCCTAGACAGAGAGCAGTTCGCCCGAGCGAACTTTCCAGTCCGCTCGAGCGAACTGCCTATTAGGCCCGAATTGATACTTGAAGACTTGAAACATTGTTTTTAAGCTTGGGGAGATATTGTTTGGAGCCCAATGCAATGTAAGGAATTGTAAGGCATCGTATGAAGTCCGAAGGAAGGAGAAACCCCATAATGGAGGTTTGGTGAGGATTTCTAGATTGGTCAATGTTTATAAGGACCCGAAATGTCCCTAATTCTTTAAGAGTATCAATTTATATCATGACCGACATACGGGACCCTATTCACACCGATTCAATTCTTGAAACCTCAATGTCTAGCCCGGAAACATATGAGAAGACACTCGTATTCGATTTTAACCAAACTCTTAGTTTTGTTTTTTAAACCCATGTTATATGACTAGACTTACCCCGAGAGTATTGAAAGTAATGTGTTTAGCTTTTGCTAACCTATATATGCCCGACCCGATATGAATGTGTATTTGTGCCTATGGGCACCCCGCTCCGTTATGAAGCAGTTGTTTTGATTTCCCGCATTTGACCTATGAGTCGGCACCTCTAAGCTTGGACAACCTTGTCGGTTTGATCCACCGACTTGGAGATCCTTCCCCTCCTGTTAGTCAGCTGCAGTCTGGAATCCGTAGAGTTTTTACCCGGTTCGCTACCGTGGTCCCGCGGAGTATATATATGTATATTATAGTATTTTATCATTGTCCATCCTCACCTTGTGTGACTGAGGTCAATGATCCTGTAGGGTATGTGCTCTCATCACTTTAGTGAGAGATGATTTAGCTTTGTGTGGTTGCCATCTTGACAGTTCCCGATCCTTGATACCCTTACTATTTTAAATATACATGCTTTTAATGAATCCCCGATTTGTTAAATGTTCATGCTTTGTACATGTTTTAAATGAATTCTCGATTTGTCAAATATCCATGTTCTATACGTAATGAATGTTTTGCTAGATATTCATGTTTTATACATGCTTGAGAGGAATACAGGATTTTGTCAAATATTTACATTTTATACCCGTCTCATAAGAATATAGAATTTTGTCGGATATTCATGATTTCTTATACATCAACTTTCGATCAGATAACATGATTTATTACATGTCTTATCATTTAGTATATTGTTCATATCTTTTCACCCACCTGCCAGACCATCGTGTCTGACCCACTACTTTGGTACTCAGGTTCAGACTTATTCGCCCGAGAGGAGTGCATGTTTTGGCTATGGAGCCATGCGCTTGCAGGTTGTTTTGTCGGCTATGTCGTGTAGACATTTAGCTTGACATCTGAGTTACGTCATGTGGGGTAGTGATTATTAGCTTGTTTTTGTATGGCTTTTTATTAGCCATTTTCTCGGGATTGTAATTAATATACATTGTTATTTGTAACTTGAACATATGTGGGAATATAATACCCAGATACTGTCAGCTCTGTATTTTGTATAATGGTTTGTTCCAGTCTGATATGTTCATTAATATGATAGTAATATGTTAGTGGTTGAGTGCGACACGGAATCCAATGGCCACAGACTTCGGGTCGCAACGCCACGAAAGCTTCCGCAAAAATATTCAGGATGTGCTGGAACGTGTTACCCTCACACACGCGGATCTTGGGAGAAACATAATCATTACTTGACTCAAACAATTTCGCGCTCCCCGGGTTAAGGGTCGTGACAGACTGGAATCAAAGCGGGCAAGTTTCTAGGAAATAAAACACTCTTGGAACCTTAAGACGCGTGGTGAGGAATCGTTAGATTTGTGATCTTGTTTTGACTAGATGTCATTTTGACATATTCGGATTTGTTTTTCTTCTAGTGGGGGAGATTCTCCTTGTCTCTTCCCTTTTGTTCTTGCTTTGGGATTTGGGAGACAAATTCTTTTCTAGTGGGGGAGGATTTAATGTCTCCACACCCACATTCAGTGCCTTTTTCTTGTTTTCGAGTCAGAGAGTCAGAGTTTTGTGGTCTTAACATGTGGTTCTCGAAGGATTTGGCAAAGTTTTAGCTTTTTCAGCGTCACAGATATTAGCAGCAAGAGAAGAATTCTACAGTTATTATTCTACAAGAGGCGTGAGCAGCACTTCAAGACTATTTACAGTTGATTGAGGACCGTCATGTGGCAAGCCAAAACAGGTAAGTACAGATGTTTGGGTTGAACTTGAGCCGTTTCCTTAAGTCAAGAGACTCCAGAGACCAGACAAATGGTGGATTTCAGGAAGGTTGAGGTGACTTTCAGTTGATAGAGCTTCAAGTGGATGCCAAATGTTAGAAATTTCTCGCGCATTAATGAACTTGTGATAGAAAATTGTTCGAGGAGGTTCAGCAATTGCGACTATGGTGATGAAATCGACTCAGCAAAGTGCGTCAATGCGTGGTTAAAAGCATAAGAATTTAGTTTTCGGCAGCAATGGGGAGAGTTGTATGCAGAATTGATTGTTACATGGTCACATGATAGAGTAGATTTTATGGATTTTACCGACTTGTAGGACATCAGTTTGGACAGAGTACAGATACGAGAAGAAGAGTCATAACCTATGGACAAGGTCAGTTGAAATATCTGGAAAAGAATGGCACATGTGCAAGACTTGAGGATGGTGAACCTGAAACAGAGGCAGAAGATTGAGCAACCAAGGTTTGATTGAAACAATTTTGATATTTAAATACAGAGTTGCAACCATTTGAGTGTGATGACAAGTAGACAAACATGTATAGTCGAGGACCGATCATCGTGCAAAGGACCAATGGCAACCAGAAGAAAGAGTTAGAGTAACAAAAAACTTTTGGATATTTTGGAGCATGGGTAGAAGACCAGAAGACAGAGATAGATTTCGACAGAAGCACACCCTACGAAGTTGGGACACGTGGAGTAGCATGATAGTTAGAGTATTAACAGGTTTGGTCAGAGATGGAAACCTACAGAGTTATGAACCTTGTGATTTCAACAAACAGATGGAGACAGCAGAAGTGTACCAAGGACTGGACAACATTAGCTGAAGTAAGACACATCTGGTAGTACTCAGCGTCACCAATTTTCTGAAGCCAAGAGTAGACAAAAGAATGAGACAATATTCCGAAGAATTGGTAAAAACATGTAATGGAATTCCAAGACTGACAGAGACAGGGTGACAGTACATCAAGATGAGTCAGGACTTCCATTCTCTTGGACCGACATTGATGGACAAGAGTAGCAGATTCGAGATCGTGTAAGAACTTCTGAAGGGTGTTAGAGGTTTGATGGAAGGATTCTTTGAATATTGATTGTGTCAGAGGAGCAAATTACCAAGTGAGGTTTGGACAGTTTTAAATCTTCAACCAAAATCAGAGAGTTTGACTGGGGATAGTGCAATTATAGAGGAGCAGTGCAGATGATCAATGTATTGAGACAATTTTCAGTTGGTAAAACTCCAAAGAGATGTTCAGAGTTAGAGATTTCTAGAATTTGATGAGTTTTGTCAGAGAATCATTTTGGGATTTTCAACAAGTGCAGCCATGTGGAGGAGTAGACCCTACCGAATGTGTCATTTGTGTGGTTAGAAGCTTTTGGAGTTGAATTTTAGCAGCTAATGAAGGAGTTGACTACAGACAAGGACCTCTATTTGATTGCCTCATAATGAGGATTTTCACGAATTTTATCGACATGAGGAACTTCGGGTTTCAATGCATAAATATGAGGAGCATGAAATCAGTTATTTTGGATTTTGGTTTGGGAAGGCAGATCTAGCAGGACAGTTGCAAGAGTGTGTACAGAGCTTTAAATGCTGAAGAATGGTGAAGGTACAAGCATGTTAGTGTCAGAGACCAACTATTGTACAGAGGACCAAGAGCAACGAGCAGAAAGAGTTAGAACTAGCAAGAGTTCACTTTGAAGATTGTGCAGTGGATATAAGATCCTAGCTTCGACAGTTACGATGAAGCCGACAGAATCGTTCCAAGAATTTTCTTTATCAAGCTGGCTAGAACCAAGAGACTTGGTTTAATTTAGAAGGAGTCAGAGTTGGCAAATTTCTTGAGCAGTCAGATCGGCAGGGCAGTGACAGATTTGAGCCAGTGGAAGAATGTTTGACGACTGTTGATAGTTGACCGAAGAGTTCTACAGCAAGGATGACTCAGCGAGTTCAGATCTTTTCAAGAGGACCATTTTAGAGTTTTGATTTGTGGTTTTGTTTTCGAGGTGCGGGATTAATGTCCCCACTTGCTTTTGGATTTGTTTAGTTCATTTGGAGGACCAAATGTTTTAAGTGGGGGAGGATGTGAGAACCCAACCCCAGATTTCCTGGTTTAGCGGGGTTTTAATCATGGATTTGTTTCTTCAGTGGGTTTACCGGTTGTTTGATCGAATTTCTGAGTTTCATTATATTTTCTTTGGTTTTGGGAAGTTTTGAAAGCCAGTGAACCTAGACAGTGACCGTAGTATCCTATTTATTTTGTGTGGTCTTTGTGGAGAGATTCTCTTTGATTTCCAAAAATTTCCATTCCAGCTTTGTTTGACTAACCTCACCATTCCCTACAACTTTTGTGTTCATTCCGTACCCATTCGAAGCTCCGAAAATCAGTTTTTCCAGCCCTGGGGCAAAACCAATCTTTTTACATTGAATCTGGACCCAAATTTTGAGATCTCAGAACCTTGCCAAATATATACTTTTTGAAAACTAGATTTTATGAGAAACATTTCTCTCTTCTTTGTCGATCGCATCCGAAGCCCAGAAATTGATGTTTTAACCCTTGTAATCCCAAATTTTCCATTATTTTGATTCCTTTGACCAAACAGTTGACTTTTTGTGGACCCCGGAAGTATGTCAATATTAACCTTGTTGGAAAGATAATATTATTTCGGACACTTTTCATGTTTTAAGTTTCTTGATCCGAGGTCTAGAAAACCCTCTAATTCCCATTTGTAAGTTTTAAGTGTGGTGGGGCCCACACCCAACCATTATAAGTACCACCACTCCTCTCCCTCATCTCTCCCAATCGTCTCAGCTGAGAGAGGCGGTGACTGTGTAGGAAAATGGGGATTTTCCATCCCCTTACTTCGTCTCTTGTTTTCTCTCCCTAATCCCACCTCCAAGCTTACAAAAATAGAGAGTTTAGCCCATCTTCTTCTTCCCCTCATCTCAAGCTCTCCATTGATGCCATTTGAAGAGAAAACCAGCCATCTTAGGGTCCTCTTTGGGCTAACTTTGTGCATTTGAAGACCTTCCATGTAAGCAATCTCTTCTTTCTTCTAAATATGTGTTTTCCTAGCCCATGAGACTCTCCATCTCCATTATTGAAAGCTTTCTCTTTGTATTTCTTGGTTTTGACATTTTAGGACTTGTTTTGGGGGGTTTTTGTGTAGATTGGTGTTTTTGGCTTGGAGGTTGTGATTAGAGCTTGATTTGCTTAGCTTTGGACCCAAGGCAAGTGGATGAAATGATATATTGATGTAATTCATGCTTTATGCACATATTTGGTTTTCATTAATGACTTTTGATTTGCCTAAACCTTGTTTCATGCTATATCTTTCATTGATTTCGAAATGCTCTTGTAAAAATATCTTTCCAGTTCATTACTTTCTTGAAAATGTTACATTGATTGCATTTAGTTTGATTTACAAAGTGTATGGATTTTTATGTGCTTTGGATGATGAAATGAGAAGGATTGATGGGAGTGATTTGTAGAATGTTTGATGAAGGTTGAATGGGGTTTTGGAGGGGTTTTGAGACCCTCAAATGTACGTAAAAAGGGTGCTCAAAATGTATTGAAAGATGAGAAGAAGAAGAGCTAAACTGCACGCAAAAAATTGGCTTCTGGACAGTTCGCTCGAGCGACCTTGATACATCGCTCGAGCGAGCCCGTCACAGAACCTTGTTGGCTCGAGCCAACCCTCTGATCGCTCGAGCCAACCCGATTCGAGCAGGTCCGCTCAAGCGAACCTTAGTCCGCTCGAGCAAACCCTAAACAGAGAGCAGTTCGCCCGAGCGAACTTTCCAGTCCGCTCGAACGAACTGCCTGTTAGGCCCGGATCGATACTTGAAGACTTGAAACATTATTTTTAGGCTTGGGGAGGTATTGTTTGGAGCCCAATGCAATGTAAGGACTTGTAAGGCGTCGTATGAAGTCCGAAGGAAGGAGAAACCCCATCATGGAGATTCGGTGAGGATTTCTAGATTGGTCAATGTGTATAAGGACCCAGAATGTCACTAATTCTTAAAGAGTACCAATTTTTATCATGACCGACATACGAGACCCTATTCACACCGATTCAATTCTTGAAACCTCAATGTCTAACCCGGAAACATATGAGAAACCACTCGTATTCGATTTTAACCAAACTCTTACTTTTGGATTGTAAACCCACGTTATATGACTAGACTTACCCCGAGAGTATTGAAAGTAATGTGTTTAGCTTTTGCTAACCTGTATATGCCCGACCCGATATGAATGTGTATTTGTGCCTATGGGCACCCCGCTCCGTTATTATGCAGTTGTTTTGATTTCCTGCATTTTACCTATGAGTCGGCACCACTAAGCTTAGACAACCTTGTCGGTTTGATCCACCGACTTGGAGATCCTTCCCCTCCTGTTAGTCAGCTACAGTCTGGAATCCGCAGAGTTTTTACCCGGTTCGCTACCGTGGTCCCGCAGAGTACATATATATTATAGTATTTTATCATTGTCCCTCCTCACCTTGTGTGACTGAGGTCAATGATCCTGTACGGTATGTGCTCTCATCACTTTAGTGAGAGAGGATTTAGCTTTGTGTGGTTGCCATCTTGACAGTTCCCGATCCTTGATACCCTTACTATTTTAAATATACATGCTTTAAATGAATCCCCGATTTGTTAAATGTTCATGCTTTGTACATGTTTTAAATGAATTCTCGATTTGTCAAATATCCATGTTCTATACACGTTTTAAATTAATACATGTTTTTGCTAGATATTCATGTTTTATACATGCTTTAAAGGAATATAGGATTTTGTCAAATATTTACATTTTATACCCGTCTCATAAGAATACAGAATTTTGTCGGATATTCATGATTTCTTATATACATTGTAATTATGTACAACTTTTGATCAGATAACATGATTTATTACATGTCTTATCATTTAGTATATTGTTCATATCTTTTCACCCACCTGCCAGACCGTCGTGTCTGACCTACTACTTTAGTACTTAGGTTCAGACTTCTTCGCCCGAGAGGAGTGCATATTTTGGCTATGGAGCCATGAGCTTGCAGGTTGTTTTGTCAGCTATGTCGTGTAGACATTTAGCTTGACATCTGAGTTACGTCATATGGGGTAGTGATTATTAGCTTATTTTTGTATGGCTTTTTATTAGCCATTTTCTCGGGATTGTGATTAATATACATTGTTATTTGTAACTTGAACATATATGGGAATATAATATCCAGATACTGTCAGCTCTGTATTTTGTATAATGGTTTGTTCCAGTCTGATATGTTCATTAATATGATAGTAATATGTCAGTGGTTGAGTGGGACACGGAATCCAATGGCCACGGATTTCGGGTCGCAACGCCACGAAAGCTTCCGCAAAAATATTCAGGATGTGTTGGAACGTGTTACCCTCACACACGCGGATCTTGGGAGAATCATAATCATTACTTGACTCCAGCAATTTCACGCTCTCCAGGTTTGGGGTCGTGACAACAGGTGCCAGGGCGATCGTTGATAGGATCATTGCACTGGGTGACAAGTGGTTTGAGACCATTGGTTTTGCTGACGACCAGTTCTTCAAGGAGATGTTGCTCGAACCTGCTGATAAGGCTAAGTCTGACCTGAATGAGGCTACACAAAGCAGGAAGCAGCTAGTCCGAGAGAAGAACTTAGAAGAGCTAGCCATCATTGGGCTGACACATGACCTTAACATCCTTGATAGGGAGGTCGATGAGGCCAGGAAACGTCTTGAGCATTTGAAGGCACAAGTCGTTGCCAAGTGGGCTGCTGTAACAGAGGTTCGCGATAGGGAGAGTGCTCTGATTCGCTGGGTTGCAGATGCTGATCGAGTTCTCGAAAGGAAGTTTCAGGAGGACAAACAATGGCAAACTGCTCCGGATAAGCTTCCCGGTGTGAAAGAATGGTTACAGCCTACCCCAGCATCTCATGGCAAGTTCCTGAAGAAGCGTGCCCTGGAAACTCTGACGGCTGAGGCCAAAAGTTTGCTTGAGGAGCTGAAATTTTGGCTAGAGACCATTTTGGGTTGAGCTCCTGAGTTTTTGTAACATAAACTATCCTTCTTCTTTTTTTTGGTACCACTTGTATTTTTTTGTACTCTCTTTTTTTTGTAGTGCTTGTGAACACTTTTTTTTTGTTCTGCATGTATTTTTTGGTACTCTTTTTTTTTTGTTTTCCCTACGCTCACTTAAATCTTTTTGTGATGAAAGCAATTGCTAAATGGGATGCTTTTTTTTTTGTTTGTTTTCCCTACGCTCACTTAAATCTTTTTGTGATGAAAGCAATTGCTAAATGGGATTTGATCAAAAGTTTTGTCATTTTATGAAAATCTTTTGTCAAATGATTGTTTTGGCATGGGAGCCAGATTTTGTTTGTGGCATGAGAGCTAGTTTTTTGTGGCATTAATAGCCGATTTTGTGGCATTGATAGCCGGTTTGTTTTATGGCATTGATTGCCGGTTTGTGGCATTGATAGCCGGGTTTTTTGAAAGCCAAGTTTTTGGTTTGTGGAATTGATAGCCAGTTTTGTTTTGTGGCATTGATAGCCGGTTTGTTTTGGCTGGTTTTGGTTTTCAAAAAATACAAGTATCGACTAAAAGTCGCCTCCCTGCTGACTGGTCTTGGAAGTATCGATGGAATGTCGCATCCTTGCTCATTCGGTTTATAGTATTGATGGAATGTCGCATCTTCGCGGATTTGGGTGTAAGTATCGATGGAATGTCGCATCCTTGCGTTTCAAAAAATCTGGTTTTGCGGGTACTGACTTGAAGTCGTTTCCCCATGATTTTTGAAATTTGCGGTTTTCTCGAACCTTTGGGTTATGGATATCAACTGAAATGTTGCGTCTCCATGGTTTTTAGGTTTTTTCGAACCTTTGAAATTTAGTTTGTGGATATCAACTGAAATGTTGCGTCTCCACGGTTTTTTCGAACCTTTGAAATTTGGGTTGTGGATATCAACTTAAATGTTGCATCTCCACGTTTTTTTTTTAGGATTTTGTAAGTATCGACGAAATGTCGCTTCCCTGCAATTTTGGAAGTGTCGAACATGGTTCGCATGCTTCCAATTTGTGCGAGTATCGACTAAACGTCGTTTTCTCGCGGTTTTTGAAAAACCATTTTTTCCTTTTTGTTTAAAGACACGAGGGTCATAAGTTTTGACCTAAAACCATTTAGGTAGTAAAAGGTAGGGTGGACTTGGGTGGAAATCCCTGAATCCGGATTTTGTTTCAAACCATGAATTTTGGGTTCAAGGGTTGAGAATTTTGGTCAAGTTAGGGAAAGGTTCCTAAACTTGGACTTTTTTTTTTGAACAATGAAACGATGAATGTAAGCATTGTTTAAATTTTTAGAAATTTCAACATTTGATATGAAAATTCTAAAAAGAGTGGGTTTAGCAAGCGAGTGCCTGGAAACTAGTTTTGGCCGTACAGGCATTGCTCTTACCCAGTTGGGTAAGTCTTCAAGGGTAGTACCGCTTTAAGACTTGCCGCTGATGGGCAGCATACATTGTCACCCTCCATGTTTAGGAGTGCGTATGCGCCGTTGGAGAAAACCTTGTCGATGACGTAGGGTCCCTCCCATTTTGGCTCAAATTTGCCTTTGGACTTGTGAATGAAGACCATTGGTCTTTTTACCGAAAGAACCAAGTCACCCTTTTTGTAGGCGCGTTGACTGACCTTTTTGTCGAAAGATCCTGCCATGCATGCTTGGTAAAGTTCAATGCTTTGTCGAGCTTCGAGCCGTCTCTTATCGAGATTGTCCAGCTCATGGAGTCGCAATTTGACATTGCTTTCTTGAGTCCTGTCATTATGCAAGGATACCCTCAAGGAAGGAATTTGTACTTCTAATGGTACGACAGCTTCACATCCATAGACCAAGGAGAACGGTGTGCTTTGGGTTGGTCCTCGAACGGTGGTTCGATAGGCCAACAAAGCTTCAGAGAGTTTGTCGCTCCAGCCTCTTTTGTGACTAGAGACCATTTTCTTGAGGATTTTGCAGAGTGTCTTGTTGAAAGCTTCTACTAATCCATTGCTGCCGGATTGTATGGAGTGGAAGGACAGCTTTGGATTTTGTATTTGTCGCAGAACCTATAGAATCGATGATCCCGGAATTGTGGTCCGTTATCATGGACGAATCTTTTGGGTATGCCGAAACGACAAATGATGTTGGTGCGCAGGAACTGAAGGACTGATGAGGTCTTTATTTCGTTAAGCGCGAATGCTTCTGACCACTTGGAGAAATAATCCGTAGCGGTGAAGATGAAGCGATGACCTTTGCTTGAAGGGGGAGAAATAGGACCTATGATGTCCATATCCCAGGCTTCGAAAGGCCATGAGATCGCTGTAGTATGCAGGATCTTCTGTTGAAAGGTTCGTAGGTGGTTCCTCCACAATATTTTTGGAGGCTTCCAACTCAACGAAACCTTCAGGGGTTTTAAGGGCAATTCCAGACTAAGGTTTTGTTCCTTTCCACGGGTCTTCTTGATCGGCACTTTTCTCAAGGCTTGCTATGAGATGATCCTAATCGCCTGTTGAAACCGGGTCGAAGTAGGGTACTTCTTTTGGAGACGAGGGTTCTTCTGGGTTAGAAGACCACACGTCTGTGCCATCGGACAATTCCACTTCATTGTCAGAGAAATCGTACCAATTGGATGAGCTTCCTGGATCTTTGTCAGGTGACTCATCGAAGAGATATCCAGGGAGATCGATGTCTTCATGGACTTGAGATGTTGAGGCTTGGTCGGTAAGTCGACTTTTAAGCCTTTGTGTCAACTGTCTCAGAGGAGTGTCGGGATCATACCCTAGCCCGTGTGAAGACTTTCTACATGGTCGTAGAGTCTCCAATCTTCAAGCTGGCTTTTGGTCAAGACGGGCCCCAATGGCATGAGAATATCGCGTCCTTCTCCCAAACTGACTGAATTTTGAGCGTCATAGCCCATTTTCTTCATAATAGCTTGTGTCACGGGACTATATAAGGATAGTTGAGGCATACCTTCATTTTGGAAGGGTTCAAGTATGGAGTTTGATAAAGAAGCATCCGATCTATGGAAGAAGATCGGCTTTTCCTTTGCTGAAGTTGCTAGAACAACGAAGGAAGCTGATGTAGGATCTTCTATGTCAGAAGTTGTCTCCATTGGAGTAAGAGCAGGCTGAGCTTAAGAGCAGGCTGAACTTACTGAGTGTTAGCTTGGCTTGACGATGTGTGTTCTTCTGGCTCTGAATCCGAATCCGTGTCTTGCATGATAGACACGAAAGAGACAACAAATTTGCCCCCAGACTTTTGCTTTGCCTTCTTCACTTTAGTCGTGATGACAAAAGGCTTCGAAGGTTTGAGGGGTTTTTATTGCATACACAGTGACCTCAGAGATAAGATCACCGATTTGCAACTTGAACCTGATTTTGCTGATAGGCCTTTGAGTACTCCCATCATATCCAAAGATAGATACAGATGTGTGGCTCAGCTTGCTGGGTGGGATGCCCAACTCTTTGAGAGCCGAAGTGGAGATGAGGTTGAGTGCAGAACCTGGGTCGATCTGAACTCTGTGCATAGGCATTTCCTTGATGTATCCTGTGAAGTACAGGGATCGGTTGTGCCTTGTTTTGCTAAGTAGGAGGTCGTCCTTAGTGAAGGCGATGGTTGCACTGGCTGCTTTTTTAACCGAGAGGCATTTGATGCATGATCCCTCAGTTTTCTTCTTTTCTCCCTTTGAGGAAGCTTCTGAGTTTTTGACCCGGTAGTCCATTTCAATTTGGAGGACTTGCGGGGCATGTTTGTCGACATCCTCATTCAGCTTTTGTAATTCTGAAATGAGATTATCACGAGTGCGCGGAGACATTTGTAATAAATCTAGGATGTGCAGACGTGCAGGTATGTGCTTGAAATGTTCAATCAAGTCATACTTGAAAGCCTCCTTGGGGTCTGCATGTTCATCATTGTTGCCACTAGGGGCGCTTACAACATCTTTTCCCAAAGGATTTACATACATTAAGGAAGATTGGTTGTGATTCTTGTGGTAGTCCCAGCCAGAGCGGGTGCCTCTACCAACTTCGAGAGCTTCTTGAGAAGGGTCTTCGTTTGGAAGATTGTCTTCATGATCAGGAGGCTGTCATTTTTCATTTGATGAGGATGTATCTGCAGCAGAGTTGCTATCCTCGGTGATTGTGTTGCACGGAGTATTTTCCAGGAACAAGTCCTGAACAACATCCAGCAACCTTTCTTCTTCGTTGACCAATTCATCGTCCCAAGCATCAATAGCTGGGGATTCTTCAGTCAGGAAGGGTATGAGCTTTGAAGTCACAGTCTCAGGAGAAGAAACCTTAGAGGGTGTCGTCTTAGTGAAAGTCACGTGAGATGAGGTGGCTCCAGAGGATACATTGCTAGGCGTCGTCGGAGTGTAAGTGATCTCGTCAGACGATGCTTCGGAAGAGCTATAATCCCGAATTATCACATTACAGGAAGCTCTAACAGGAGACGTTGCCTGATTGGAGTCAGACTCATCCCCGGATGTAAGAGGATCGTCTATCCAGCAATTTTCTCCATTTTTAGGAGTTAAGGGAGGATGTACCTGATGGTCTTCATGGACTTCAGGCTCTGGATTGCGAGGAAGCTCGTTGACGCGGTCTTGCTCATGTTCTAGAGCAAGACGCTGCAAGGTCCTTGCATATTCTTCAAGATCAGGCATGGGAGCCAAATCTTCTTCTTCATCAGCTCTTTGTGGCTCAACATAGTTGATTTCCACTGGAGCAATGACGAGTGCTGGTTCAACAGCATTTTCATGTACAGCCTCTTGGTCTTCTTCATCATCAGACCAGGATCCTTGTGGCTGTAGGGGGTTATACCAGATTACTGGCATAAGATGAGTCTCAGGAACCCATTCTTCATCGGAGAGATATTCTCGTGTTTCAAGGGATTCCTCCCACTCGTCGATGTAGTTGGATTCGAATCCATCATCGGTGTCGCTGGACTTGTATCCATCAAAGGAGAATCCAACTACCGAATTGTAAGAGTTTGATGCTCCCTGCGTGGCTTCCTTGAATTGAGGTGGCATGAAATCACTGAGAGTGAATTTTCTTACCCCCTTTGAAATCTCTGGAAGGGACGTTTTTGTTGCCTCCAGTGAAGCGGTAGAGGAAGCCTCTGCCTTTTCTTGGACTTCTTGTTTTGGTTGGGTCTTCTCTTGCCGTTTGAGCTTGAGGAGATGTTTCCTAGCCTGCCTTCGCTGTTGAGCTGTAAGCTTTGTTTTCACGATCTCCTAGTTTTCATCTTCCAGGAGATCGGGATGTACCCATATGGGTTGTCCGTCTGGTGTCGGGTAAGGAACCAGTTCTTCGGACGCTTGGATTGTGCTTATCACCTTGAAGGAAGTAGTGATCTTCTTCTTCGGTGATTTTGGTGTTTGTCCACATGACACCATGTTGACTGAGGCAGACCCATAGTTTCTGTCAAAGGTGATGACTCCGTTTTTCCACATCTCGTTTATTTTCTCTCTCACAACGAAGCATTGATTGAGAGGATGCGAGATTATCTGGTGGTATGGACAGTACCGAGGATCGTTGGTTTTGCCAACATCACCCCGTCTTTTGGGTTCAGGCAAATTGAGCTTGTCGTTTGCCACGAGAGCCCCGAAGATTACATCAACATCTTCATCGAACGGGTATTTCTTTTCTACTCGCTCTTTGAAAGCATCTGAGAGTTCAGGTCTCTTACCAGCAGCTTTGTTTTCAACTTTCTTTGGTGGCTGAGGAGCTGACTTGGTTTGCACATTGAGGACCTCTTTTTTCTTTGGTTTTGAGGTTCTAATGGTGGTTGGCTCTTTTCTTGATGATTACTGACTCTTGAGGTCTTTGATCACCATTTCAGCTTCCATGAAAGCTTCTAGGAGTTCTCCCAGGTTCTTTGATTTGTTGCCGATGATCATAGAGCGGATTCTAGCTCTCATGTTGTTTCGGCAAATGTCGACTAGCGACGCTTGTGGAAATACATCAGAGCATTTGTATGTCATTGCTTTCCACTTGTGAATGAAGTCATATGTTGACTCATTCTCCCCATGTTTTAGGCTGCACAGCTGAGCCATAGTAGCGGGATGATCCTCACCTTTGAAGTGAGTCAGGAAACGTGTCTCTAGCATGGCCCAATTTTGGATGGAGTCCTCCGGCAAAGTGGAGTACCAGTCGAAGGCCGTACCTTTTAGGGTACTTGCAAAGAGGTGGATCTTGAGTGCATCTTGATCTGCGATAGCTCCCATCAGGATCTTGAAGTGGATGACGTACTGTCTGGCTGAGCCTTTCCCCATATATGTTTGGAGAGTAGGATGATTGAATTTTGTGGGGAACGGGACCGAGTCCATCCATAAGGGATATGGTGGCTTGATCCCATGTTCCTTGAGTATATCCTCTTCTTTTGCTTTGGCGAGGATACTGTCTACGTCCTTTTTGGAAAGGGCGCGTGACTCATTTTCTTCTCCATTTACCTGATCATCTTGATGATTCGGAGGAGATTCACTGTACGCCTGATTCTGGAAGGCGAGGAGAAGGTTTGCCATCAGAGTTTCAATCCTCTGCTAGCCTTGTTCCAACTGCTAGATGCGTCTGAGTGCATCATCTTGAGGTGGATTGCGAGGTGGTGGCTCAGAATTTGTAGCCAGGATGTTCATCCCTCGAGATTCGAATGAAGAAATTGTCCTGGTGACTGAGCTGGGGCTCATTCTTTTTTATGAAAAGCTTGAGGAAGGATCACTCTGCCGTCCTTTGCTTGAAGGAGCAGGGGATTCTTCTGAATGTCTTCTTGTCCTGGAGATGCTGCGGGTCACCGGACGTCGGACATGGATTTTTGTTGCTGACTTTTGGCGTCTTCTGGTTTTTCCAACCATATGGACAGCAGCAACTTGGTTGGGTCTTTCTTTTTCGACCCATTTGGGAGAGACTTGAAGCGTGGTAGGTTGGGTCCTTTGCTTCTCTAGTCTCTTTTGTCGATACGATGCGCGGCAGCATATACGACGAGCAATATGAGCTTCGGTCAACTCTGGCTGGACTTTGACAATGAAGGATGTGCTTCCTTGGGCACAGCAGCCGAGCCTGTCTTCTTTGTAGCTAGGCAAGGACAGGATGCGAACCCGGTCCTTCGCCTATTGCAGCGAAGCTTTGAATTTTTTGAGTTCGGCCCCTGTAGATATGAAGGGTCGAACCGAAGGATTGTAGGCCTTAGCAGGTGCTTGAAGAGGCCTTGTGATGTATGATCTGATTTTGGGCTTGTAAGAACAAGCGGGCTCATGCTAGGTTGACTTGGGAGTAGCGTTGGAGATGGGTCTCTCCTCTTTCATGTAGGCAAGAGGGTAGAACTGGTTATCCTTGAGTGGGGTCAGATATGCTGGCTTGGTGGATGTTTGGGACCTTCTTTATTTTGGTGAAGGTCTTGGGGACCAAGTCTTAGGATAGACCTGGTCGCTTGCGGGTCGAGGCTTCATGGGGGTGCCACGGGATTCGGGCCTTTTGGTGCTCGCCTTTGGTGTCACGGTAGTGACACGTTGGGAGGCTAGCTTCTACTTCTTGGAAAGAGCAGTTTGTTCCTTGGGAAGTGGGAATGGTCCCAGCATCCCAAAGATGATAGTCCGGGGAGTCGAGGTCGACCCGGAGTTCAGAGAGTTGCCGAGGGAGTTGATGCTTCGGCAGCTGATGGGGCGCTTGTAGGTGCGTGTGGTTTGCTTCTGTTGAAGCATGAGCTGGTGCTTGTTCTCATCGAAAGTAATGGTTAGCGAAGCTGTCATTGTTAGTTTTCGAAAAATTTCTAAAACAAGACCGCATCCATTAGTAATTACAAGAATATAATGATCATAAATGGGGAGTTCTATGGTTTTGTATTTTTAAATCGCTCGAGGGATATGACCCAAGCAATATGAAGAAGGCAAAAAACCATAGAGGGTACAATTGTTCTAATCGCAAATATGGTGAGCCCAGAAGGAGCGTCCCAGTGACTGCTAGAAGCAATTGTGAACCTAAATTTGACTTATCGAGAAGCAGAGCTTGCTCGATGTAAGAAGAATATAAGGTTGGAGTTATAAATGTGCTAGTCGCGAATATAGTAGACCCTGAAAGGACGTACTAGTACCGCTAGACACAAATGTTTGGAGACCGCATCCATGAGATGAGATTCTCTATTTTGAAAGGTCAAGATTGGATTCATCAAAGAGGCCAGATGTTATTCCGATCCAAATACGGTCTCAGCGATTTCCGCGAGCGCCAGTACCCAGAAGAGAAGGAACCATAATTTCTCGGATCTGAATCCAAAAATGACGAGTTTTTTTTTTTTTTTTTTGAAAGGCCAATATCAGGTTCATTAAAGAGAGCAAAAGGCATTCCAATCTGAACACGGGCTCAACGATTTCTGCCAGCGCCAGTGCTCAGAAAGGAGGAGACCAAAATTTCTCCGATCTGAACCCAAAAATGACGGAAGTTTTTTTTTTAGATTTTTTTGGAAAAAATCTTTTTTTTTGAAGATTTTTTTAAAAAAAGTCTTTTTTTAATTAATTTTTTTTTAAGATTTTTTTTTTTGAAAAATCTTTTTTTTATTTTTTCTTTTAAAATTTTTATTTAAAAGACGAGAGAGTACACATAGGCCTCCTAACCCGATCTTATGAAATCTCGATTAATAGAATTGCCCCCAGGTAAGGGTAGGATTACTTAATGAACCTGTTTGGAGGACCCTTGCCTAGAACAGTCAAGCTGTCTCCACACTCTGGGCAAGGCTTTTCTTGAATCAACCGTGATTAAAGAACGCAATTGGTTTGACCTTAGTGGTCTATGTCTTTTTTTTATCCCAAATAGACTCATCGAAGAGAAGCGATGGCCCAATCCCCAATTCATCACAGGCTCAACATTTCTGCAAGCACGATGAACGATAGGAGAGGATCAAGATTTCTCAATTTTGAATCCAAACTGAAAAATCTGATTCTTTTGTTTTTTTTTTTTAGATCTCTAATGAACTCATCGAAGAGAAACGATGGCCCAAATCCTTAGTCGAACAGGCTCAACATTTTTGCAAGCATGATGAACGATAGAAGAGGATCAAGGTTTCCTAATTTTGAATCCAAACTGAAAAATCTGATTTTTGATTTTTTTTTTTTTTTAGATCTCTAATGAACTCATCGAAGAGAAACGATGGCCCAAATCCTTAGTCGAACAGGCTCAACATTTCAAAAAGCACGATGAATGATCGGAGAGGATCAAGGTTTTTCAATTTTGAATCCAAACTGAAAAATCTGATTTTTTTTTTAGATCTCTAATGAACTCATCGAAGAGAAACGATGGCCCAAATCCTTAGTCGAACAAGCTCAACATTTCTGCAAGCACGATGAACGATAGGAGAGGATCAAGGTTTCTCAATTTTGAATCCAAACTAAGAAATCTGATTTTTTTTAAAAGAGAAAGAGTGGAAATAAATTCAAGGAATTAGAAATTTCCAAAAAATCTCATCTTATTTTTTTTAGATGCGGAATCCAACATAGGCCACCAATTAGAAAGTAGCCAAGGAATCCAGAAAAGAAGTATATAAGCATAGAGCAAAAGATATGATATGCAAATTTTTCATTTCTAGCATCGTGTTCTCAAATGAACGTGTCCCACCGAGTGGAGCTAGCTTGATGGACCACGCGCTCATGGCTCGGTGCTACCGAGGTTGGCGGACGTGGGAGTCCTTTGGGTACGACCTTTTCGCGCCCGGGGGGCAGAAGCGGGTATCAACATTTTTTTGTGTGGGTGTGCCAGATTTTTTATTTTACTTGGAATTGCAAGTGGTGATCCGGAGATTGACCTTCGCAAGTAAAAGGAAATCAACTTCTTTCAAGTTTTCCATTGCACATATATTTAAGAAAAGAGACATTTTCTTGATTTGCCATAAAAGGCGATTTTTTTGGCATTTATAGCCGATTTTTGGCGTTTATAGCCGATTTTGGCATTTATAGCCGATTTTTGGCGTTTATAGTCGATTTTGGTGTTTATAGCCGATTTACAATTCTTATCAATAATGAAAGACAAAACTTGTGATTTTTGTCTCTTTTAGAAAAATACAAACTACAATTAAAAGCAAGAAAAGGAGGATTTAACTTCTTAGGAGATTGTGGGGGACTCGTTCAAATTGACGGTCGCAAGCCATATGTGGACTTCGCCATCATCCATGCAGATGAGAACAGAGGATGCTCTTGATTCGCTTGGTTTGGCTATAAACTCAGATTTTTTGGAGGACAAAGACCAAGAGGAGGTCCTATGTCCAATAAAAAGCTAAGTAGACGGGCTGAAAAGCCACGTCTAAGCCATTGGAGGTAGAAGGAGAAGGCAAGGACCTTGGGGGGGTACCCCCCAAGGGACTTTTGTCACCTTGTAGCGGTGGCCAGTACAGAACTTTCGCAGAGTTCTCTCTCTTTCTTTATCTGGATTTTCTGTGCTTGGAAGCTGATCTGATTCTGATCTCTGGGAGTTGTTTGAATTTTTCTGATCTGGATTTCTTTGGAGTGCTCTCCTATTTATAGGCTCTTGGTAGCCATTTAGGAGAGTTTATGGCTTTTATTGTCATTAAGCTGCATAATGGGAGGAGTTACATGGTTTAATTCCTTTATTTTGTAACTCCTTTTTCTTGGCTTCTGATTGGTCGGTGGAGATTGAGGGCATTTAATCGCCTTTAATCGCCATGATGGGAGGATTTCCATGGTTTAAATGCCATGAATCTCTTGATTTGTAACTCCCATTTGCTTGCTTCTGATTGAGCCATCTAAAGAAATGAGTTAATAACTGAAATAAAGCTAGTCAATTAATCGCATTAAATGGTCGTCGAGCAGTTGAAGAGTCGCGGGTCGTGCCGCGTCTTTTGGGATTCTCCTGGCGATGATCATCGATGGATCTTTATGTAGATCGACATCGGATGACCATGTAACTTCAGGTATTGGTTGCCAACAGCGGGTCGGTGCCATCTGTCCTGTCGATTTCTCGATCGGTCGGGTATAAAGCACACTTTTTTTTTGTTGACCGGTTGGCAATCAATGTTGATTTTGATACTCTTGATGATTGACCTGTGATTTTGACAGATGTCAAAGGATTTGGCACCTCAAAAGTATGAATTTTGGAAAATCCCTAGACTCAGAAGCTTCGAATCGCGGAAAAATGACGAAAAATGGGCTTTCATGGGCCAACCCGGCGATTCCGGGCTCCATGGTCGTAGGCAACCATGGGCCAGGGTCGCAAGGGCTGGCGACCCGGGGGGGGAGATTTCCCCCCTTTTGTCCCGTTTTACGACCGTTTTTTATATTTTTTTATTCTTTTTTCTTCTATATTTTTTCTTGACATTTTTTTATCATTTATTGGCCTGATTTCCCTGTAGAAAACTTGACAAGAATCTATACATTTTGGAGTGCAAAAGTTTCTAATTTCTCGGAAAAGCCGAAGACTTTGTCGCGTAGAGCTGCCGATTTTCCGTCAGAAGCTGAAACTGGGACAAACGAGGTCGGAATGACCTGAAAGTTGGGGTGAAGCCTCCTGAGCAATAAATAAGACCAACCATAGGCTTTTGCTTGAGTTTTGAAGCCGTTTGGGGTCCTATTGCCAGTAGACTTATTTTTATCGCGACGAAGATGTCGCGGCTTGATGTGCGGTTAACCGATGTCCGATTGACTTGAATTTTGACAAGGAACCTATTGGAGTCATTTTGAGTTGATCCATAGGCTCTGTCTTGGAAACCATGGTCCCGGGGAGCTTTGTCGTCGAGAGGCCTGATTTGGTTTCCGAGCATCAAAGTATGGTTAAATGTTGTCGAAATGACCTGAAACTTGACGTGTAGCCCTTTGTAAGCATCTAAGCCATCCATGTGCTCTTTTTGATGAGTGATGGCCTCGGTGATTCTCGACGCGAGAGGCTTTATTTAGCTGTTTGAGGGTTGATAGAGGATCAAACGTTGTCGGTTTGACTTGGAACTTGACGTGGAGCCTTTTGGATGTATTTTGATACCATCCACGGGCTCTGATCGAAGATTTGGTGTCTCTGATGCTTTCGCTGCCGGGAGCTCCTTTTCAGCTGCCGGAGAAGTGAAGTTAGGCCAAATGATTTTGAAATGGCCCGAAACTTCTTGTTTTCTCCTCTTTTAGCATTCTTGAAGTATGTTGCAGTTTTTGTTTGATTCTGACAAGACTTGATTTTTTGGAAGTAGCATTGCCTATTTATGGCAGGTTGCGACTTCATGCAGCATTTTGGATCTTGAAGAAGTAAAGTGACATTTTGGTGTCAACAATGAGCATAGAGTCATTGTCAGCGATGGCACGACACTTGTTGCAGAATGAGATTAAGTGGTGCTGAGGGTTAGTTGTCCCATCGTAAGGTATGAACTTCGGAGCTCTAATAGGGAAAGGTGACCTCTCTTTTTCTTCCTTTTTAGTAAAATCATAGAATCCTAGCTTTCTTCCAATCGAGCTCGGGGACTTTTTATTGATTTCATTTTTAAGCTCTTCTACGTTCTTTTGCAGCTCTCTAAATGCTAGAGGATCTAGGTATTGAATCGTCTGTGGCTGGTACCCTCCTTGCGGTTCTAGTGGAACAGGGGCGTAAGCTGGCTCTTGAAACAAGTCCTGGAAATGTGATTGCGGGATAGGTTGATAACCTTGGCTCAACTGAGTTCCTCCATAAGCGACCGATTATCCTCTGTATTGGTCAACCATCGGGCTTAAAGCGGGTGGCCGATACGCCTGATGATAGCACGACTCGTTCGCTTGATATGCTTGATAAGGATTTATAACTCCTACAGGATTGGCAACTTGCGCGTTCTGGATTGGGGGGCTCTGGTCTGAGTAAGGCATTTGATAGATCGGGGCTGTCTGATTTTGATAGATGGGAGGGGTCCTCTCATATTGAATCAGCTGGGGGTATAATATATCAGTGCTAGCCGTCAAAGGATTATAACCCGCTTGATTGATTGGCGAAGGAGTCATCACCTGGAATTGGGGTCGGGTTACCTCATGTTGCCGGTGAACATCTGGCGTTCACATATGAGTCAAGGGATTATGGTATGAAGTGTTGGGCGTCGCCAACTGACCCCTGTTTACTGGACCATGATTTGTCTGATGATACGAATTCTCGTTTGTCGTGAGAGTCCGGATGGTGCGACGACTCTAACTGGTGTGGTGATAGGCGCATCCGTAGGCATCCCGTACTGTGGGATAGAAGATGTAATCGGCTCGGTCTGACTGATCAGGGAAGAATAGGGTGTAACCTGCGAGACAACAGGATCATTCGCGCGAAGAGAGTAATCTCTTGACAAATCATTATTATGGACCCTATACCTCATAACCTGGCCGGTAGGACTGACTAAGTCTGTGTAAGTTACCCCCGAATGTGAGGAGAGTTGATTCTCCCCTGATGAATGAGATATGGTGGATGCGTTAGACTGATACCTTCCCATTATAATGGTATTGACTGGCAGGGGGCCTCCTTCGAAGAGGGATCGTCTCATCTATTGTGGGTCATGGCTTGATGTTGCTGAGGATCCATCTACTCTAGAGGATTCTATACTCTGTGGGGCTTGGTGTGACCCGCTAGTGGTGCGGAGTAATAGTGGGGGGGAGAGGGGTTGAAAGTCGGGCATCCCGAACGTGTAACCCTCCATTTGTGAAGAAGTACTTAGATGAGAATAGAGAGAAAGAGGGGGATGAGAAGAGCACATTTTATGTTGTTTTGTAGTGAGTGTTGGGTGCAAGTTTGTTTCTTATGATGTAATGGGGGAAAGCTTAGTGGACGGTGCATTCGAACCTTAGGTTTAATTTCGGACTATACTCATCACAACACTAAACTGAATGGGACACGGGCAGATTGGATGCTCGTGTCCTAAAATAAAACCCCAGAAAAACCCAAATAAGTGACAGGAAAACAAAAGAGGTCCCATCACGATCGCCAGGCTGTCGGATGTGAATTTTGACCCTCCCAAAAGAAAGGAAGGGGCATTTTGCGTGGGGAAGTCTCCATTCATCTATAAATGCTATTTAAATTTTACATCGAAAATGAGGATTTCGACTACCCTCAAAATCAATGGATCACGATCGCCAGCTACGGATACGGCCGTAACACCGTTCTTCGACGAAAGCCGAAGAAATGTGGGGAGAGAATAAGTGGGTGGGTTCTTCCTCTCGTCTAATGTGCTGCTGACAACACACGACGGTTGTCCTATCACATTAATTTAGGTCTCTTTGGGTCTATTTAATATGGGGTAAATTTAGGGTCATGAGTTAAAGTCCAAATAAAGGTTAATCCTCACACAGCATAATCATAGTAGATCCAAGTAAAATAACTGAAGTAAAGAAAAATGAAAAGGGGAGGTGCCAAATATTTAAGAAGAGGATTGGCCCCGTTCCCGGGTACCCCCTTCAGATCCCTTGGAAAAATAAGGTTTAAAGGCTGACTTTTCAAACCAAAATGATGATGCAAATGAGACTTTTGACTTGTGATTTCTGTGTTTTTCGTGTGCGATACACGAGTGATAAAAATGAAAGGCCGATGGGCCATAATTGATTGGAGGTGGCCGATGGGCCAGTGTTTGTTTTAGGGTGGCCGATGGGCCGTGATTGTTTAAGGGTGGCCGATGGGCCGAAGTAAAAAGTGTGTGCGAAATCACTCATCTCATCATTCTCATTTATTCAATTTTAGAAGTCAGTTCTTCATTTCCTTTTATCATTAAGTTCAATTAAATATCTGGCACCTGAGGTGGAGGAAGAAATAAAGGGAAAATCTTTTTGGGCTTTTTTTTTTTTGGTTCTTTAGCTTTTATGGATTTTTGATATGGGGCTAGAAGGGCCTAACTAGGGGATTTACTTGGATTTACATAATTAATGCTTTATTGCTGATCATCGGATCAACCCTAACCTAAGGACCTAAACCCCCCACATCAATTTTCCCGATTCCCTAACGGAACAAGAAGAGTGATGGGGTGAAGCATAATGCTCTAAACGACCTAACGAGGTAATCCAATTTAATCCTAGGGTGTAAATAGCCTAAGTTTGGTAGTTCTTGCACCTAAGCAGTTTGTTGGGTAAGATTTTAATTGATTCGATATGTTTTGAGTTGTGGTTTTGATTGAGAATGGTTTAGGGATGTTTTGAGGTTCTGACTAATGTGTTTTTAAGTATTTTAAAGTTCTATTATTTTAAATTTAAATCAGAATTCCAAAGAGTAGTCGAAAATCACAATTTGAGATTAAAATAGGGTAGGCGCCCAGGGGGTGGTGCCTATCCTGACAGTTTATATTTTTCAGACTTTTCGATCCCTTTCCAGAATTCTGGGGGTTTTAAGGGCTATGTTTTAGTCTGAGAAATGTTTTAATGTCTCTGATGTTCTAATGTCAGAGTGATGCGGGTCCGGATTTTGAAACAAAATGAGGATTCACGTTTCAGTGCAAGTGGGAGGATAGGCACCAAAAGGGTGGCACCCAGGTGAATTGGCAGGATGGGCACCCAGGGAGTGGTGCCCAGGTGGATTACCTGTGATTTTCAACTATTCCGGATGGGAGTTACTTACTGGTCCTTGGGTCCGGGGATTGATTTAGGTTCTGGTCTTAATTAGTTTAAGTTGTAAGGTGTTAAATTATTAGTGGTAGGGTTGAAGTGTAGGCTAGGCGCCTAGAGGGTGGTGCCTAAGTGGATTGATAAGCTGGGTGCCCAAGGAATGGTGCCCAGGTGGATTGATAGGATATGCGCCCAGGGAATGGTGCCTAAGTAGATTGATAAGCTGGGCGCCCAAGGAGTGGTGCCTAGATGGATTATTAGACTAGGAGCCCAGGGAGTGGTGCCTAGGTGGATATGACAGGATGGGCACCAAGGGATTGGTGCCTAGGTGGAATCTTTATGGTTTGATCAGTTCCATAGGGTTTTGGTTATTAAGTCTGAATTGATTAAGGTTCCAAGTGTTTTACGTTAAAAGTTTTTTATTAGGTTGGTTGGGATTGGTTTGAGGTTTTAATTAATTAAGTTAAGTTGTGAATTGGGGCTTTTCTGAAAAAAAGTGGGCTGGGCGCCCAAGGTGTGGTGCCCAGGTGGATTTGGCAGGATGAGCACCCAGGGGGTGGCGCCCAGATGGATGTGTTTTATGGTTTGGTTAGGTTTTGTGATTCTTAGGTCAACTCAAAACTTGAATTGATAGGACTATGTATTTGATGGAAAGTGTTTATTCGTGTGTTCAATTGAGGATGAATTGGGTCTCAGTTAATTAGGTTTAATGGTTTCCTAAGGAATGGGCAGGGTAGGCGCCCAAGGGATGGTGCCTAAGTGGATTGATAGGCTGGGCGCCCAAGGAGTGGTGCCTAGGTGACTGTCTTGAGATTCGGGTTGGTTTTGTGTTTTTAGGTTGATTCGAAGTTGGATTTTTATGATTAGGGTCTCAGGTTTCTTAAATTTAAAAGTGTTTTAATGTGTTAATTTGGGTTGGTTTAAATTAGAAGTTTTAATTAGGAATTTCTTGGTGAAGGGATAGGATGGGCGCCAGGGGGGTGGTGCCCAGATGGATTGGAAGGCTGGGCACCCAGGGAGTGGTGCCCAGGTGGATGTATGTCTTGGTTTTGTGTTGTGTATTCGTTTAGATTGATTCAAGTTTAGATTGATTTATGGTTTCAAGTCTGTTAAGTTAACAAAGTTTTATTATGTGTTGATTCAAGTTTTGTTTCAATTGGGGTGTCTTAGTGACAGGATATGATGGACGCCCAGAGGGTGGTGCCCAAATGGACTTGGCAGGCAGGGCACCCAGGGGGTGGCGCCCAGATGGATATTTTAGAGTTTTTGTTGGTTTTCTATTTTTTTTAGGTGAATTCGAATCTAAGTTGATTAAGATTTCAGGTATTTCAAGCTAAAAGTGTTTTAATGTGTTAATTGGGGTTGGTTAAAGTCTTAATTAATTAGGTTAAATTTCAAGTGGGGCTTCTTAGGGAATATAGGCTGGGCGCCGAGGGAGTGGTGCCCAGGTGGATTTGGCAACAGGGCACCCAGGGGGTGGCGCCCAGATGGATCTATTTTAGGTTTTAGGTTTTTAATTAAGTTCTTAGTTATTTTTAATCCGAATTAATAGGGTCTCAAAATCTTTTGGATTAAGGGTATTTTCTGTATTAATTGGTGTGAGATTAGAGCCTTAATTAATTACGTTGAATCCTCAATTAGGGACTTTTAGTGAATAAGGAAGCTAGGCTTAAAGGAGGTGAAGCGATTCCCTAAACAATCTTAGTGATTCCATAATCCAATTTTAGTCCAAAATTAATTAGATTATTTGTTTTAGGGTTCTTAATGATTTGGCAATTCTTAAGTTCATTAATTATGATATTTTAGCTAATCTTAGGGTTTATCCTACTTAGGCACGAGATTTGATAACCTAGACTATCTACCTACTATTTTTGGGTTTTCTTTGTATTTTTTAATTTATTTTTGGTTTCCCTCCTAATTTACTAGGGAGTAAGGAAAGAGAATAAATAGTTTTATGCTTTATGATTTTTTTGGGTTTTTATGACTTTATGATTCAAACGATATGATGTGAGATGTGAAAGAAATGATGATTAAGTTCAGAACATATCAAACAAGGAAACATATAATTGTGATGCAATTTCTAAATGCACTAAATGCAAAAAATCGAAAATTGTGCGCGAAAGTGGAAAAGTCCACTTGGGCGCCACACCTGTGGTGCCTACCCTGTTTAGTCAGGGTTTTCAAAGAATCACAACGAATGCACAATAGTCTTAAGATTTTCAACACAATTTCCGATATTCAACAGCTGATGCGAATGCCCTAATGCGAATTAATATTGGTGCAACTAACAAATCTAAGAGAAAACGATGTAAAAAGTGGAGATCTAAAACCCAAACCCTGTCTCGGAAGGGTGGGCGCCCAGAGGGTGGTGCCCAGCCAGTCCGGAGAGAGTAGGCGCCCAGTGGGTGGCGCCCAGCCTTCTGAGATAGCGTAGGCGCCCAGGGGGTGGCGCCCAGCCTTTCTGTTGAGGGCCTTTTATGATCTCCTCAATCTAAATGATGATGATGATGCTATAAATGCGAGATCTAACCTATTTAAGCAATTAGAACTGCGAAATCAATGTAGATCTACGCCGTTAGTATGAATCTAAACATGTTACTAATATGATGAGATGCTAATACCATTTTTATCAAGAACTAATATAGATCTATGATGCCTAAATGATCCTATGCATATTTCTAAACAAAGATGATGATAAAATGCAATAAAAAAAGAGAGATCTAGGAATACCGATTTGAATCACACTTTTCAAGTTCCTAGAACGAAGCTTTTGTGAAGAACCATAGCTCTAGTTGAAGATCTGAAAGTCTCCTCCTCTATTTCTCCCTCTACTTCTCTAGATCTGAAGCTCTCTTCTCTAATGGTGGCTACCTTTCTCCTCTCGCTTATTCTCTATACTTTTTTCTCTTTTTAGGGTAGCTCCATTGTAAATGAGATTAAGAGATCCTTAAATAGAGGTTTGTAATGAGTTTAGGAGGGCTAGGGCTTCATTAGTTCGTGTTTCTAGAAGGTTCCACGCATCCCAAGGCGGCCTAAGTGTTTTGGGATAAATTAGGGTTTGGAAAATAGGCTGGGCGCCCATGGGGTGGTGCCCAGGTGACTGCATAGGGTGGGCGCCACAGGGCTGGTGCCTATGTGGACTGGTTCATGGTAGGCGCCCATGGGGTGGAGTCTATGTGGTTCAGATCATTCTCAAAGTTTGGTCCCATCTGAAGTCGGGATAAAATGAATAGATGTTCAGCTGAGATGACATTCACTGGCACTTAATTGACTGGGCGCCACAAGGGTGGTGCCCAGGTGGATTGATATGGTAGGCTTCCACCACAGGGTGCCTATGTGGACTGGGGAGTGTGGGTGCCACAAGGGCGGTGCCTAGATGGAAAGAGGTGTGGGTCTTTGTTTGGAGTGGTCGAAGGCTGCCCTCAGTTAAATATGTGGAATAGGAGGTGGACGCCACACATTTGGTGCCTAGGTGGGGTGAAGAGTGTGGGCGCCCACCATGGTGCGTTTAGATGGAATGAAGTGTGTGGGCGCCACTTGGGTGGTGCCTAGACGGAGTCGATTCATTTTTGGAGTTTGGTCCCTACGTTGAGTGGTTCCGGTCCGTTTTAGGCCGAACTAGTGATTTTGGAGGGTGGGCGCCACACATGGGGAGCCTAGGTAGTCACGGCTAGTGTGGGCTCCCAGCCTGGGGCGTCTAGATGCAATGGAGTAGGGTGGGCGCCACTTGGGTGGTGCCTAGATGGATTTCCGTTACTCTTTCTAAGGCAAACTTTGAAAACTCATAACTTTTGATCCGCTTATCGGATTTGGACGTTCTACATACCGTCAGAAAGCTCTTGAAGTGAAGAATCCAAGGGTCTAACTATCCTAATGATTAGGGGCTGAGAAAAGAGGGGGACCTCTGGATCAATGGATCTGGCTTCCTAACTTAGGGTAATGGGGTGGCATTTAGGCAAGCTGAGTATAATCTTTGTAAGAACTGGCCTAAGCATGTCTTAAGTGGTCTGGAATATGTAGAGTTAGTGTAGTGGTCCGCTCCTTGTGTGAAAGGTGAGTTGGACTCGAGATCTCAATGCGATTCAGCTTTCTTCTCACGAATTTCTAGAGATTGTCGAACTAAGTCTAAATTATCAACAAGCATCTTCATCGTCATTAATTAATCTGAATTATGCCATTAATCATTCAATTATGAGTGAAATGGGGGCACCGCTATATATGACAGGTGTTTAAGGCTATCATAGGGGCCAAATGAGGTGTCTATAGCAAGTTCGGTATATTTAATTATGTTTTTAACCGTGATTAGTTGATAAGTGGGGTTAGTGGACGATTAGATTAATTTCTAAGCTAGATTAGAATATTTGAATAGCTTTGAGAATTTTTGAGAGCCGATAGACTTAGGCTTGACGCGGGCCGGGGTGCCCATGTGTTTTGTGTGAACCTTGGGGGGGTTTAACCCTAATTTTTGTAAAATCCCAATTTTTATTTATTTTGACTCATTTCATTAAGTTTATCAACTTTCATGTTTTGACCATTTTGATTTAATGATCAGAAATCACGTTTTTCTAGAAAAAAAAGGCAAAATTGACCTTTCACCCAAAATCTGTACCCAAATTTCAAGATTCTCAGAAATTGACAAAAATATACGTTTTGGAAAGTAAATATTTCATTGAGTAATTTTGTCTTCTTCGTAGTTTTCGTTCGGGACCCGCTAATACCATTTTCAGCGTTAAGAAGATTGGGACCCACTTGCCCATCTTATAAAAGGAATAGTCCCTTCTTCTTCCTTCTCATTTGTTTTTCCTGCAACTATTTGAGCCAAGGGTTTCACCTCTCCCAGCACTTTCTCTCTCTTCTTGAACCCTCATTTCTTGAAGACCTAGTGGAGGATTGATCTCCTAGACTTCTTCCTCATCCTTCAAGCTTCTCATAGACACCTTTTTTAAAGGATTTGGGCAAGGACAAAGCTTTATTTCAAGCTTCTCTTCTTTGTTTGAGCTCTTCAAGGTTAGCCATGGCTTTTCTTTGATGAAATCTTAGTTTTTCAAACCATTTGGAGCATTTTTCTCATACATGCAAAGAGATTTCATGAGATTTGCAAAAAGATTGGTTTTTCTAGGGTTTTCTTGGTATATTTTGGGGGTTTTTGTAGATTTGGAGCTAGAGGCCCTAGAGAGTAGTTTGAGGAGTAATTTATCTCTCATCTTGGCTTGAGGCAAGTAAATTTTCAGATAATATGATGGATTGATTAGCTTTATTGCAAGTTTTGGGTTTCTTATGCATCTTTCTCTATTGTTATTTTCTCTCCTTGATTTATAGAGTGATTACTTTGATATGTTTATGAAATGGTCTAATTTATCTACCTTGAGTTGTTGCTTTCAAACAATGTAAGGATTTTGGATCAACTATGTTTATCTCAATGTGTGTTTAATGGAGGGCTTTGTTTAGATTTGATTTGTTTGAGAATTTGATGAATTAGTATGATGATTCAATGGTGTTTAATGAGGCTAAAGAGGCTCAAATTTGTATGGAAAATACTCATGGAAAAAAAGGAGGGAAAAGAGAAATCAAAGGAAGAAAAGGAAGTGTAGAATCTGCACTTCACGGGTTGGGACAGAGCCCAGTCCGCTCGAGCGAGCCCATGGGCTACTCGAGCGGACCAGGCTCTGCCTGTTCTGGGCTAGCCAGAAGCTGGCCCGCTCGAGCGGACCAGGTTCTGGATGGGCCTCGCTTTACCGGACCCTGGGTCGCTCGAGCGAGCCCAGCCCAGGTTCTGGGCCTATTTTTAGCCCAATTTCTGGGCTATTTTCCAGCCATTTGTCAAGCCTGTTTCAGGCCCAATTCAACCCATTTCCTCCCTTATGTTTGAGGCCTGTTGAGCCCCTAGTAATGCATGGAGATTCGAAATGAATGTATTAAGTAAAGATTAATTTGACTCATAATGTTTAGATGGAAAAAGGGTGGATTTGTGTGATGATAGAAATTATCCGAGAAGCCTTTCAAGTCTTAATGTACACCTTATTCTTTAAATTGTCGAAATCTTCAGTGGCACCAAAATTTTTAATTATGTTTGACATTAGGGAACTAAGTGTGCAACAAGACCTTCCGTGATAAACCATTGGATCATCATATATTACTTCATTCCACGTTAATAGTTTTAATGGTTTTCTTGGATATTTGGTTTGAAATGAGTTGACCATTTTGATACGATTGGAAACATCAATAAGACTACTCATATGTTTTGTTCGGATTTGTCAGTACATGTGATATGTATTTGTTCAGAGTAGCTTTCTTATCAATTCTGGAAGTATATTGTTTTGGTATGATTTGTATCATTTAGAAATTCAGATTTTGATTTAAATGGCACCACTAAGCTTAGGTTACCTTGTCGGGCTGATCACCCGGCTTGGGATCTTTAAATATTCTGTCAGCTGCAGCTTGGATTCTGTTTGTACCGACCATGGCAACGGTTTTGTTTTCGGTCCCACGTATAGTGGCTACGGTTCTGTTTGATAACGACTTTGTTCATTCTGGTCCTACGAGTAGTGGCTACGGTCTCTGTCTGCTCTTGTTACTTTGGTAATAGGAGAATATAACTATATGTGGTTTGCTAATGTTTTATCCGTTGGATATTTCATTTTATAATCCTTGTTTGTTTCAGCTTATTATAGCCTTTGAATTTGTTAATGTTCAAGAAATCGATCTTTTATCTTATTGTTTCTGTTATTCAGGATTTTAATTGTATTTTCAATTATTCAATGTTTTACCTTTTTATCATCCTATTATATGTTTTATTTGCTTGCCAGACCGTCATGTCTATCCTTTTGTTTGGTGCCAGATATTGAGCCCCTTGCCCTTGAGGCGCAGTTCGAGGCGGATCTAGTAGCTCCTGTTGAACGTGAGTGGCAGCCTGATGATGTCGTTTAGACATCGGGTTGATTTCAGAGCTTCGATCACATTTTGGGGTTGATTTTATTTTGGGAACTTGTTTGTAGCCATTGTTGGGTTATTTTTGGGAGATTGTAAATATTGTCTAACTTTGATCTTGTATTAAACTTGAAACTAACTTTGGGGCATATCTATGGAATGTTTCTCATTTTGATACTAGTCTTGAGCGTTCTCTTTATATACATATGATTTGAATTTTAATGTTTGCTACAATGCTTCCGCGAAATTTATTCATTCCGAATATGATCAGTTTTGTTTGATGGATGGACTTTTAGGATCCTTACCGTGGAAACCTGTGGGAAACAAGCGTGTGCGAGCAGAATTTTCCGGCTCGTGGCACCACGACCCCGGATTAAGGACTTGATTAACGGGTTCTCGATCCGGGGGCGTGACATTAGCTCACAAGGTCAAAACCAAAAATCAAACCCTCACCCCTTGCTTGCCACATACAGCTTGTTAGGTCACAAGGTCAAAACCAAAAACCAAACCTTGACCCCATAACCTGCCACATACAGCTTGTTAGGTCACAAGGTAAAAAAAAAAAATTCAAAACCCAAAAACCCAAATCCAAATCTCTCATGTCATTTCCAAAACTTTGGCTTGAGATAGTATGTGATCCCTCTCACTGCCATAAAATCCCCCTGGAAACTCAAAAGGCTACTCTACCAAAAGAAAGATTGCTCAAAGACTCTTGGTCAAGTCAGAAGGTCTCCTTCAAAATTCTCTTCGAGGCACATCGACTACAAAAGTTATGCAACTCGTCGCTGTACCTCGAGGGGGCATTTGTTAACACCAAATATGTCACTTTGTCTCTATCAAAGAGCTACATGAAACTGCATCCTACCACAAACAAGCAATGCTACTTCAAACATCAAATCTTGTCATAATCAAACAAAAACTACAAGATCCTCCAAAACAACCAAAAGAAAAGTACACATGAAGTTTCGGGCCTTTTCAATATTATTTGGCCTAACTTCACCCTTCTAGCAGCTGAACAAGAGCTCCCGGCGGCGACAACGTCAAAGACATCAGATCTTCGATCAAAGTCTATGGATGGTCTCAAAATACCTCCAAAAGGCTCCATGTCAAGTTTTAGGTCAAACCGACAACATTTGACCTACATCAACCCCCGAGCAGCAAAATCAAGGTTCTAAGCGGCGAGAACTACAGAGGCCATCACTCATCAAACAGAGCACATGGGTGACTTCAAAATGCCTCCAAAGGGCTACATGTCAAGTTTCAGGTCATTTCGACAATATTTGACCATCTCGGAAGCCAAATCTGGCCTCCCGATGGCGGATCTCCTCGGGACCATGATTTTCAAATCAGAGCTAATGGATTGTCTCAAAATGACTCCAATAGGCTCCCTGTCAAATTTTAGGTATATCGAACATCGGTTGATCGTACATCAAAGCACGACATCTTCATTGCGATAAAACCAAGTATATTGGCAATAGGACCCCACACGGCTTCAAAACTCAAACAAAAGCCTATAATTGGTCTTATTTATTGCTCAGGAGGCTTCACCTCAGATTTCAGGTCATTCTGACATCATTTGACCCAGTTTTGGCTTCTAACGGCAAATCGGCAACTCCGCGCGACAAAGTCTTCGGCTTTCCCGGAAAATCGGAAACTTTGCACTCTGATACGCAAGGCTTCTCGTCAAAATTTCTACAGGGAAATTAGGCCAAAATATGTACAAAAATGTCAGGAAAAATACTGAAGAAAAATCGAAATGGAAAAAATCCAGAAACGATCAAAAATCGGCGACCAAAAGGGGAAAAATCCCCCATGGTCGCTGCGACCCTGTAGATCTAGGTCACCGGATTTTCGCTGAAAGACAGTTTTTCGGTCCCTTTTCGCATTTGGAGATGTTCGACCCATGTGGTTTCTCCAAAATCTGATTTTCGAGGCACGAAATTCGCCGATCTTGGTCAACAATACGGATCCGCCTCAGAAATCATGGAATCGTCATCAATCACTTTGACATCACCATCCGGCCGACCAAGAAAGCCCACTTTTTGCCCGATCAATCGAGAAATCGACAGGACAGATGGCACCAGCCCACTGGTAGCAATCAATGTTTGAGGTTGCATGGTCATCCAACATCGATCAGCATGAAGATCCATCGGCAATCATCTCAAAAGAATTCCAAAAGACGTAGCACGGCCCGCGACTCTTCAAGCACCTTGGCGACCACTTAATGCAGTTAAATGACCCATTTTATGACAAGTTAATGCGGTCATTAACTCATTATTTTGGACGGCCCAATCAGAAGCAAGGAAAAAGGAGTTATAAGTCAGCCATAATCATGGCATTAAACCCTGTAACTCCTCCCATCATGGAGCTTAAAGGCGATTAAAGGCCCTTAATTCTCCATCAACCAATCGGAAGCCAAGAAAACGGAGTTACAAAATAATGAATTAAAAACTAGTAACTCCTCCCATCATGTGGCTTTAATACGTTTACTACAAACCCCCCTCATGGCCACCAAAAGCCTATAAAAGGGGGGTCATTCCCAAAAGAACGGATCGGAATCCAGACGGAAAAATTCATACACGTGAGAAAAACTCTGCAACGTTGCTATGACGCTCCGACAACAAGTTCTCCTTTGTTGAAGAAGTCATGCGTCGACCACCACTACAAGGTGACCAAAGCCCCTTGGGGGGCACTCCCCCCTCCCTAAGGCCTTCTCCTTCTGCCTTCATGGTTTAGATGTGATTTTTCAGCCCGTCTACTTAGCTTTTTATTGGATATAGGGCCCCTTCTTGGTCTTTATCCACTAAAAATCTGAGGTTTAAGCCGAGCCAAGCAAATCAAAAGCATCCTCTGTTCTCATCTGAAGGATGATGGTGAAGTCTACATACGACTTGCAACCGTCAATATGAACAAGTCCCCACAATCTCCTGAGAAGTTAGATCCCATTTTCTTGCTTTTCATTGTATTTTGTATTGTTTAAAAGGACATAAAACAATTCACAACTCTTGTCTTTTATTATTGATAATGATTCTAAATTGCCTTCCACGGCAAAAATCGCCTTTTACGGCAAACATTGCCTTTCACTTCAAAACAAATGAAATCTCTTTTCACGGCATTCAAAACAAAACATGTCTCTTTTCCTAAATATATGTGCAATGAAAAACTAGAAAAAAGTTGATTTCCTTTTCTACTTGTTAATATGGATCTACGGACCACCACCTGTCAATTCCAAGTAGAGTATAAAATCCGGCATACTCGTACAAAAAAATGTTGATGCTTACTTCAGCTCCGATCGCGAAAGGGTTGGACTCGACAGAATCTCACGTCCGCTGACCCCGATAGCACCGCGAGCGTAAAAAGAGAGTCCATCACATGGAAGAGGTTAATTCTTGAGCTAGTTTATTTGATTCTTCTTTTGACCTTTTATTTTTCTTAACAAGCTTCATACACAATACATATAATTCATCATAAGCTTGTTGAATATCATATTCATTTCCTTCATCTTCTTCTTGTTTCAATTTAAATTGAGATTCCTTAGTTTCAATGTTTGAATCTCCATTTGTTGGAAGGAATGGGCTAGAGGGGGAAACTACATTTCCAACTAAAATGAAAACACCCATTTTAATGGTTTTCATAAATGCGCAACACTAGGGTTCTAACTCTAGGCTTTACATCTAATTAATAACATCAAAGCTTTGATACTAATTCAAAGTCCTACTCTAATAGGATTTCAATTGGGAGTAACTAGACTCTAAAACCAATTGAAAGTCCGGGATCCCAACCCTTGAAGAGTGAATAGGGTGAGCTTAATTTTAGTGGCCAATTATGTGAAATTTTAACTCTTAAAACAAATGGGCACAAGTGATGATTCTATGGAAATAAAATGCGGAAGTGATCAAGATAAATCACCACATAGCATTCACCATAACACAACTATGTGTAGTGGTTCGGCCAAATGCCTACATCTACTCCTGCCTTGTGTTCCTACATCCCACTGGGATTCCACTATCAATTTATGCTTTTCAATAGGTTAAGCAATAACCTTTACACTATGCTTTTCAATAGGCTAAGCAATAAACTTTCACTATACTTTTCAATAGGCTAAGAAATAACCTTTACAATATGCTTTTAAAAGGCTAACCAATACCCTTACAATATGTTTTTCTAGGCTAAGCAATAACCTTTACAACTCTAAATGTTTTCTCTCTAAAGTGTGTTTAAAATACACTCGAAGAGATACAATTTGTCCTCAATACAATGCCTCAAAGATAGGCAGATATGAAAGTGAAATTACAACTCAACACATACACTTAATGATGCAAAGATGATTGCTCAATGTATATGTATGATGCCTTCAATTAAATTTGGAAATATAGCTCTTCTATGTATGCCCAAAGCATTTGAAAGTTTAAATCACAAAAAGATTTTGATTGAGGCAAAATACTAATCACATGTATTTCAAACGAACAACTTGAAAAAGTATGAATAATAAGCTACACATGTTGGGCAAAGTTTTTAAAACCAATACATGTAAAATATGAACTTGTTTCCAAAAACAAATTAGTTTAACTATGAGTTCAAGGTATGGAAAACAACGAGCTAAAGATTCAACCAAGTATGAAAATCATGCTATAGAAGAAATCAATGGTACAAGCAAAGAATGATTCAAAGATATTAAAATTTGAAACTAACTTGGTGTTAATCGAAGTGAAGAATCCAATAAATAAATCAATTCAAAGTGTTGTTCATGCTATGGGTTCAACAAATCATAGTTATCATGCTAACATAGATTTACCAATAATTTAAACAAAGCATGGGAACATATGATGAGGAAAAAATGCTTACTTGGATGATTTAACTTAATGAATCCAAGCTTTATCTTTCCAAATGACCTCCTAGCCTTCCTTACTGAAGCGAGAGATAGCAGCATTTGTATCTCGTTGCTTGACTTGTCAGATGATCAAAGCAGAACATCAGAAACCTCCACGTTTGCTACAACCTTTGGAGATCCCAGAGTGGAAATGGGAGCACATCACTATGGATTTCGTCTCCGGTTTGCCTAACACCAAGAGAGGGAACAATGTTATTTGGGTAATCGTAGACCATCTTACGAAGCCTGCTCACTTCATTCCGATGAAGACAGGAAACATGATGCATATGGCACCACTTCCAAGTTTGTTCATCGAGGAGATTGTCAGTAAACATGGTTAACCCGTCTCCATCACTTCAGATCGAGACAGTAGATTTGTTTCGAGATTCTGGAAGACTCTTTTTGAGTCTATGGGTACAAAACTTCAGTTCAGTACAGCGTATCATCCACAGACAGATGGACAATCAGAGCGGACAATACAGACTCTTGAAGATATGTTACGTGCTTGTGTTTTAGATTTCAAGGTGCAATGGGATGAGTACCTACCGCTTTGTGAATTCGCATATAATAATAGCTACCATTCTAGCATTGGAATGGCACCTTTCGAGGCACTCTAGGGTAGAAGATGCAGAACTCTGGTTTGTTGGGAAGAAGTCGGTGTTCGTAGCTTCCATGGGCCGACAATAGTTGGATAAACAAGTGATAAGGTCAAATTGATTCAGGACAGATTGAAGATTGCTCGAAGCAGACATAAGAGTTATGCCGACACTCGCAGAAGGGAATTACAGTTTGATGTGGGTGACAAGGTATTTTTGAAAGTTTCACCGGTTAGAGGGACTCTGAGGTTTGGAAAGAAGGGCAAACTGTCAAGCAGATTTATTAGTCTGTATAATATTTTGAGCAAAATTGGAAGTGTTGCCTATCGACTTGCGTTACCGCCGGAACTTTCCGGAGTGCATAACGTATTTCACGTCTCCATGCTCAAGAAGTATGTTCGCAGTCCTTCTCATATAATTCCATACGAACCTTTAGAGATTCGAGAAGATGCGTCGTATGTGGAGAAGCCAATCAGGATCATCGACACCAAAGTACATGAGTTGAGAAATCGGACTATCCATTGGGTCAAGGTACTTTGGGAAAACCACGAGCCAGAAGAAGCAACTTGAGAATTGACAGATCAAGTTCATAAAAAATATCCACACTTATTGCCAGAGGTAAACTTATTTTTATTTGGAGGACCAAATATCCTAAGGGGTGGAGGATGTTAGATCCCGACCCAAACCAACTTGATTAGTACTAATTAAGTGAGTGTTTAGCCGTAAGTGGGTTTTAGTATTAGTTGGGTGAGAATATGATTAGATTTAGTCTTGGTTTAGTTTTGGGAACTGTGAGATCGTTTAAGATTAGTTAGTCACACTCAGGGACGCCCTGAGTGCACACGTGAAATGGGTGTTCATTCCAATTTTGTGATTTTGATTGTGGTTTTTACGTCATTTGAATGATTCTATTATTTGTTACAACTTTCGTTTTTAGCCTCTCTGTGTGTGTGGCCCAGAAACTCAAGTTTTGGCCCAAAAGGGTAAATCTGACTATTCATGCTAAATCTGGGCACAAATTTTGAAATCTCAAAACTATGTCAAAATTATACTTTTCTGAAATTAAATATTTTGACGATTGTTTTGTTCTTCTTCGTCGATCTCGTCCGGGGTCCACAAGACCACGTTTTAATCATTTCAAGTTTCAGCTGAAAGGGACCCACTTTCAAAAGCTATAAATACTCTCTTATTCTCTCTCTCACTATCCACTTTCACCTTTACCAAGTTCCTGCAACTTTTCTAACCCTAGAGCAAAGAGAGAAAAAAGTTTTCTCCTTAGTCTTCCTCATTGGGATTGATCTAGCTAGAAGGCTCCATTCTCAAATCCGACTCCGTCATTCTCTTCCTCTTTTCTTAAGCTTCAACTGGACTCTTTTTGGGACAAATCCCTGCTACTATTCATCATCTTCTAGCTCTCTTCTCCTTGTTTGACTAGCTAAAGGTTAGAGCTTGAACCCATCTTTTCATTGATGTTCTTTTAGCTCACAAAGAGCTTGTTTTTCATACTATCAAACCCATTTTCGAAATGGGGATTTATGTTGACTAAAATGTGATTTTTTTTTTTGCATGTTTTATTTTGGGGATTTTGTGTAGATTTCGTGGACCTCTTCCTTGATTGGATTTGTGTGAAGTTTTGCTTGGCATTGAGGCTAAAGCAAGTAATCTCTATAGGTTCTATGTGTATGTGATTTATGGACTATTTTTCATTTTTGGAAATGCATGATTTTGTTGCTCAAACTCTTAATTTATGTCATGTTCATGTTCTTCAAATTTATGCTCATCTTGGACTTGATTTTAATTAGATTGGCATGAGAAGTTCTTTTCTTTTATTAGTGACATCTCATTGGCAAGAGCTCAGCTCAGATTTTTGTATCATTCTCATGTTTAAATTCTAATTTCCATGCTGGTTTTGTAAATGAAATGTGATGTTTTAGTTTAGTGATGAATGAATAATGGTTGGACAAGAATCAAATCAGTTTTGAATGTTTTAGAATGCTTGATAGTGAAGGAGGATAGAAAAGATTCAAAGAAGTGCAAAAGGAGCCCCAAAACAGTGCAGAAATGCACTTCCAGACGGGCCAGCCAGAGAGCAGGCTCGCTATAGCGAGACCACCCTCTGGGAGGTCCGCTCGAGCGGACCCATGCCCGCTCGAGCAGGCCCAGTCTCTGCCCATTTCTTTTTTTTGGGCCTGTTTTATGTTTTTACACTAATTTTTGGGGCCTGAATTGATTCTTGGACTGATTTACATGCTTTTGTGGTTTCTTGAGGATTGAGAACTTTAGAATATATTAAGAGATTTCTATTTGAATGTTGTGTATTTGAAATTTAAAAATGTCCTAACTTCAGAGGCACCAATTTCATTTCTATTCTTCCGACATTGAATTTCAAATACATAGGAGTCAATGGGAGTCTTTAGCACATGCTTGATAGACCTTGCTTTTCGAACTTTAGTTTTGATATCCAAAAATATATTCATGTATTGTTTTGAATTTCATGTACAAGTGCATTTGGGAAATTGTTTCAAGAAACATAGACGTGTTCCCACCTTGAAATTTCAAGTATAAGTTTATTTGAGATTGTTTTTAGAACGAAGAAGGGGATCACTTCCTAAGCTTGTTATGCATATATATTATACCATTTTGCTAGCCGTGCCTTGTTTTGTTTTGAAATGTGAATTCCCTTAAAAAAATTCAAAAAGTTTGATAAGTATTTTGTCGTGTTTGTGCATTCATGATTCAAGTAAATACCACTAAGCTTGGACTGCCCCTTCAGTCTGATCCACTGTCCGGGGGTCCTTAAACATGTGGACTGTCTGCAGACTAGTCGTGTATTGTATACATATCTTGCGTGTTTCCGGTTCCGCGGCCGGCCTCCCCGTTTACCTTGTGTAGCGTGGATCGTGTTTAACGTGTCGTGATATCGTGTGTGCTTGCTCTTGTCATTTTTATGATAGAAAAAGGATGAGCTCAATGTGGATTTACCTTTTCATGATATTATAAGTATTTATGATAGTTTCGTATATTCGACATGTATATCTAATCTTGAATTGTTTCAATCTTATCAAACTATTTTAATATTATTTTCATGTTTATTCCTAAATTGATTATTTGTCAAACCGTCGTGTTTGATGCTTGTTATTTTGGTGCCCAGGTGCAGGAGGTGTTACCTTTGAGGAGGAGTGCCCGGAGGAGGCTGTTGAGCCAACCCCAGCACGAGAGTGGCAGCCCGATGACGTCATCTAGACATCAGATGGGGTCTTAATATTCGTTTCACCTAGTTTTGGGATACTTTTGGGAAACTTTAGATGTATTGGCCTTTGTTGGCCTCTTATTTTGGAGATGTATTAACTTAATTCATCTTGTTATTTTGAAAACTTTAACTATGATAGAAATGCCATATTATGAATCTCTTTCTGATATTATGTCTCGATGTGATCCTATTTGTGAGATTTCTTAAAATGTTTATAGCATGATGGAATATGTTCTTGCTACGCGCTTCCGCATATTTGTACATGTGAGTTAGATACTCTTGTCTTGGGATCCTCACCGTGGTAACCTGTGGGAAAACAAAATAATATGCAATCACCGTCGTGGGCCCGGGCCTTAATCCTTGGATCTTGGTTCAGGGTCGCGACATTAGGGCCATGGGAAACATGCTTGGACTCATGTTAAAATCAATTTAAATGTTTTTTCGAAACATGAATCTAATATGCCTAAGATGATTTACCTATATAAATCATGGGCATGTATGATCAAAACCATCAATACACATAAGATGATCAAACTATAAAAAAACAAGGCATGAAAAATCAAAATCAAAATTTCAATATAATGCATCCAACTTTTAAAATACAAAACATGCATGAAAAATAAAGTTATAAAAGTTATAAAAACATGCATGACAAAATTCAAAATTTTAAGTTTTTCAAAATTAATGCTTATGTGTGAAAATTCAAATGATGCTAACATGCATGCATCCATCAAATTGTAGCACACAAAATCCCTAACAGATCTTTTTCCAAAAAAAAGGTATTCATCAAATCCAAGCCTAAAAGGTGTTCTCCATCTTCTCTTCCTTTTTCCCCTTCATTTTGGTGGAGATCCACTCGTGACAACCCCTCCCCTGTACTTCATCTTCTTTGTTAGAATCCCTAGAGTTGAGATCTTTTTCTCCATTTGATTCCATCTTGGCTAGGGGTTCATGTTGTTCATATGTATGGGTATCAAACGTAGACAGTATGTATTTTGAATTTCTAGGGTTTTTCTTACTTAGATCTGAGATTTATGGTGCGAGAAGATTTCTAAAACTTCTGGTACTTGTGATAAGGTTTTTGGTTGATCTTGGAGCCAAGGCAAGTGCCCATCCCAAGTGCATCTCATGCATCAATGTATTTCCACGATTTCTTGTTGTATGTTATGTATATGATGGCTATCACGACCCCATAATCGGGGTAGGATTAAAGGGCTGTGATTACGAGGATAACTATAGCATAATCTTACATTTCCCCCAGGATCTGTACAGGTGAGAATTTTACGATCCATCACCGTCATAGAACGTTTAGCGGAAGCTTGCATTGCGGTGAAATCTGAAGTCCGGAGCTCATCGGATTCCATGTTGCATTACTAATGTCTTACTAGATGAATGCTACTGTACAATACATCATGATACTGGTACGATTCAAACAGGAGATAACAGATCTAGACAAGTAAACATGATTTTACATTCCCATGATTTATGATAAAAGTTAAAAAGATGTATTAATTACATTTTTCAAAATAAAAGGCCAACAGAGGCCAATACAACAAAATACAAAACCCAAAATAATATTCCCCGGTATTTTATGCCTCATGTGCAAGGAATGGAGTCTACATGACAACCTCTACACCAAAACACTTGCCACCTGCGGCTCAGCAACCGCCTCCTCAGAAACCATACTAGTGTACAGTTCAAGAAGTCATACCTATGGCATCAAGCATAGGTCAGTCAAAATGCCTGGCAAGTATCCAAAATAAAAAATAGAGTTTGTGGGTACAAACAGAATATCAATGACAGGTTAATTAATCAGAGGTCAAGTAACAGTATGTCTAGGCAAAACTAGTGTAGCACGAGTAAAATAACAGAAACAATAATAGCAGAAAAGTAACTATATTCTAAATGACAACCACGTCGCATAATCCTCGGAACGGGGAGCATTCGCTTGCCCAAATTGAACTGACTAATAATGCCTTTGAACTCACCCGGGAGTTTACGACCGTCTGAAATCTTCCTGACACTGGTTACATATAAGACTACAAACTGCAGTGAGCATTATATATCCTTATTTAATAAATACTAGAATAACAGCTTGGTCGTGCCGACTCGAGAATCAATGCAAAATGCAAGGTTCAATGCTTAAATCAAGAATTAAAGAGTAATTACGGTTACCCAAGGGATGTGTGTGCAAGTACGGGGGTTGACAAACAATTAGAACGCTTGAAAACAGAAAACGATGTCGATTCGGCTTTTAAAAAAGCAAACCAAGTTAAATCCAGCTTAAAACAGTAAATTGAGATCATTTGAGCTTAAAACAATAAACTGGGTAGAATCGGATTTTAAACATTACTTTTCGAAGTTTGGAAAATCCTACGGAAAAACGAGCAGCATTTTAGGTAAAAATAGGGGACCCAGAACGGGTGGTAGAAAGTCAAGGTGAGCCGGGTAACTCGGAAGGTCAAGACAACTGAATGCTAGCACGGAAACCGAGAACCATCTAAGAATTTGGGTATATCCACTGGTCAAGCAGGGCAAGAATCGCACGTTAAAGAGTCGGGTTTACAAGGTGCATGATAAAAGTACCAAAAGTTTGATTAAAATAATCTTAGACATGCAAGTACGGTGATTCTCAAAATTATATGCTCAAAGGGATGGGATATTATGTGTATTTTTGTACAATTGATGCATTCGGAAAGTGGAAATATCCAATCCCTAAGTTCGGATAAAAATATGAGTCACCGTGCTCTACCTGCATTCACCATTATTCAAGTTTAAGTATTAAGTTGAAAAAAAACTTGGGTGAGGTCGGGGTACGGGGTTCCACCAATGATCTTAGTTTTTGTGTTCCCCTTTTAGAAAAGAAATCCACATTTTGTGGGAGTTATATAATTCGGGCATCATCTAAACTCTGTTTCTAAGTTCTAAATTGGTTTCCCAAAATTTTTAGAATATGTGGGGAGGAAATCGGGCAAAAACTGCCCAAGAAAGACCCTAAAAATCGTCCCAAAAGAATGGTTTTATGGGGCCCACGGCGGGCAAAGTGTAGAGTGGCTTCAGGCAGACTGGCTGGCAGCAGAGTGGCTGCTAGCAACTGCTGCAGAGTGGCTATTGACAGACTGGTTGCTAGCTGCTGCTTCTATAGTGGCTGTTGGCAGCTGTTGTAGAGTGGCTTCGTGTAGACTGGCCACTGGAAGCTGTGCAGAGTGGCTGTTGGCCGCAAAGTGGTTGCTGGAAGCTATTATAGTGCACGGTTGGGGTAGTTTTGAGCCCAGAAATTGGGGCTTTTGCCCAATTTCAAAACATTTTAGAGAACTTCCAATCATTGATTAACAAGAAAATTAGTATTTAAGCATGATTAATTCAAGCATTAAAGGACATTCAACCCATTGACAAGCCAAGCTCCAAACCAAGAGCTTTCACTTCTAAACAAACCACCAAAAATCACCCTAAACAAACAAACCATCCTCTGTCAAAACCCAAACCCCATGAAAACCCAAAACAAGTGATGTACATGGGGTCTAAACCAAGAAACATTCATGAAGAAGGAGGACCTACCTGTTAGATGCTCAAAGAAAGGAGAAGGGGGGCAGAACAAGGGGATGCCACCAGCGGATTTGCATCCAAATAGACTATGTCACGTAGTTAACGGTGTAGAGTTTTTTGGTGGGACTGGATTTTGCAAGGGGAGCCTTCAAGGGGAAGTTCTTCACCATGTCATGGAAGGAGTTGAGAAGGAGAAAAAGAAGAGAGAAAGAGAGGAGTTCTCTCTTGTGTCGGCTGATGGAATGGAGTAAATGGGGAGATGGTGGTGGTAGATGGGAGCCATTCATGAGGTAGGTGAGGCATTTAATAAAGTATGTGGGGTTGGTGGGATATTTTGAAAAAGGATAACTTGTGAGTTTGCTATTTTCTAGTTGAACTTGGAGTGCGATAACGGGGATCATTGGGTCCCCGGACAGATTTGGTCAAAGAAGAAGAATTGTGGGTCATGAGAAGAGATTTCCAAGAAGCCCAAAATCAGATATTTCAGAGATCAGTGACAGAAGTTACGATTTTCCGAACTGCAGTATATTCCTAAAAAAATGTGCCGGGTGTCAAATTAGACTTTCTGAACCTCGGATGAGTTTGGACTGGACATGAAAGTTTTTGGGCAGGTCAAGATCTATTTTTTGAGCTCAAGAACCATGCATTTTAGGGTTCCAAGGAAAAAGTCAAATGTTTGGTCAAAGTCTATCAATTTATGACGGAATTGGTCAATTGAAGGGTTTTAGGGTCTTAGATTGATTCGAGTTGAATACAAAAGTTGTCTAGAATGATAATCTTGATCTAATGACCTTAGAATAACAGATTTACAGAATTCATGGATAACCTCCTAGTCTCACTTGAAATTATAGACAGGCTAAAAAAGGACCAAACTAGACTCAAAAAGCTCTCAAAATTTCCCAAAGTTGTTAAAAAGCTATTCTAACACAGAAAATGTCACGACCCCAAACCCGAGGGGCCGTGAAACTTGGGAGTTAAGTGATGATTATTGTTTCTTCCAAGATCCGCGTGTGTGAGGATAATATGTTTCAACACACTCTTGCATATTTTTGCAGAAGCTTTCTTGGCGTTACAACCCGAAGTCCGTGGCCATCGGATTCCGTGTCGCACGCAACCAAAGCATATAGTTATCTTATCAATAAACATATCAGACTGGAACAAACCATTCTAACAAAATACAGAGCTGATGGTATCTGGACATTATATTCCCACATATGTTCAAGTTACAAATCACAATGTATATTAATTACAATCTTAGAAAAGGGCTAATAAAAAGCTATACAAAAATAAGCTAATAATCACTACCCCAATATGTGACGTAGCTCCAATGTCAAGCTCAATGTCTATACGACATAGCCGACAAAACAGCCTGCAAGCTCATGGCTCCATAGCTAAAACGTGCACTCAACTCGAGCAAGAAATCTAAACTTGAGTACCAAAGTAGTAGGTCAGACACGACGGTCTGGCAGGTGGGTGAAAAGATAATACAAGTACTGAAGAATAAAACATATGATAAATCATGGTATTTGACAAAATCCAGTATTCATGTCAAAGCATGGATGAGGCATGTACATTTGGCAAAAACATGTATTCTTTAAAGCATGTATAAAACATGTATATTTAGCAAAACATGTATTCATTTAAAACGTGTATAGAACATGGATATTTGACAAATCGAGAATTCATTTAAAACATGTAGGAAGCATGTATATTTAACAAATCGGGGATTCATTTAAACCATGTATGAAGCATGTATATTTAAAACAGTAAGGGTATCAAGGAACGGGAACTGTCAAGATGGCAACCACATAAAGCTAAATCCTCTATCACTAAAGTGATGAGAGCACATACCCTACAGGATCATTGACCTCAGTCACACAAGGTGAGGAGGGACAATGATAAAATACTATAATATACATATATATACTCTGCGGGACCACGGTAGCGAACCGGGTAAAAACTCTGCGGATTCCAGACTGCAGCTGACTAACAGGAGGGGAAGGATCTCCAAGTCGGTGGATCAAACCGACAAGGTTGTCTAAGCTTAGTGGTGCCGACTCATAGGTCAAATGCGGAAAATCAAAACAACTGCATAATAACGGAACAGGGTGCCCATAGGCACAAATGCACATTCATATCGGATCGAGCATATACGGGTTAGCAAAAGCTAAGCACATTTTTCAATACTTTCGGGACAAGTTCAAATCATAAGATATGATGTTTGAAAAGCACAAATAAGATTCGGGTCAAGATGCTCATCAGCATAAGACATATCATATTAGGTCACAAGATAGCAATTATGCTAAAAACCATATCTGGGGCCAAACTAGTTACCAGGCACGAAACTTGAAATGTACAAGTGAAATCCGGTGAAATCAGGTACAAATGGATTCTATAAATCTCCGGGCCAAGTGTTGAAGGTCCAAGATTTAAATCAATGTGTATAGGGTTCTGTATGTTAGGTTTGATAAACATTTGGTACTCTTTAAGAATAAAAAACATTCCGGGACCTTACATACATTGACAAATCTAAGGATCTTAACAAATCATAATAAAGGGATTTCTTCTTCGGTATAGTTCCACATTCTTATCCCATATAGCTCCATAAGTTTTTCAAATGAAATCCATCAAGATTGAAATTTCGGTCAACCCTCGGTTGGCTTGTCGGTTAACCCACAGGGTCATGTCGGTCGACTGACAAGCTAATCGACGGCTAGCCGAAACTAGAAATGGGGAGAAAACAGCTCTCGGGAAATGGAACCGAGGGGCTGTCGGTTCACCGTCGGCTGACCGACGCTTCAGCATCAAAAATTGTAGAAAAATACAGCTCTCTGAAATTGGGACCGAACTGGCGTCGGCTCCCTGTCGGTTGGCGGCTAACCGACAGCTGACCGACGTTTCTCCGAACACCAAATTCTGAAGCTATTTTCAGTCCCTTCTTTCTCCAAACACTCCTCATTTTCAAGGGTCAGATCCCTGTAACAAAATGGGCTAAAAGTTCCTCCATTTTCTTAATCAAAACCTCAAATCCATAACTACAATCCCACCATTCCACCTCATCCACTCTTCCATCAAATCATCCATAAAAATGGATCCAATCTCTTCATCCCATTCACATTTAACCAAAGAAATCCATTACTTAAAATGAGTCAACACTTAATACAATCAAGATATCATTTTCAAGAAAGTAATATACTAGAAAGATACATTAATGAATGTATTTCAAATCTCAATAAAAGCATGTCATGAAGTAAAGCTTAAGCAATGAAGATCATTAATAAAAGCTAACATTTACATAAAACATGATCAATGAAAATAAATCCTTTCATCCACTTGCCTTAGGTCCAAAGCTAAGCAAATCAATCTCTAATCACACTCCAAGCCAAGAAATCACAACCTATGCAAAAACCCCCAAAAACAAGCCCTAAAATGTCAAAACCAAGAGATACAAAGAGAAAGCTTTCAATAATGGAGATGGAGAGTCTCACGGGCTAGGAAAACACAAATCTAGGAGATGGAGAGAATCACTTACATGGAAGACCTTCAAATAGACAAGGCTAGCTCAATGGAAATCTTGAAAAGCTTGGTTTTCTTCAAAAATTGTGTCAAACAAGAGAGGAGATGAAGGGGAAGAAGATGGCATGGTTGAGTTTCCAAATGGCAAGGATTTCCTCCATCAATGGGAGGAGAAAACAAGAAGAAAAGGGAGGGGAAGCTCAGTTGCAGAGCTCCCCTCTTGGGCTGCAACGGATGAGGGAGAAGAGAGGGGAGTGCGGTGTACTTTATAATGGGTGGGTGTGGGCCCCACCACACTTAGAAACACATAAAACTTGCAATGGAGATTAGAAGGCTTTTTAGATATCGGATCAAGAAACTTAAAACATGAAAAGTGTCCGAAATAAAATTATCTTTCCAACAAGGTTAATATTGACATACTTCCGGGGTCCACAGAAAAAGTCAATTGTTTGGTCAAAGAGATCAAAATAATGGATTCAAGTGTCAAGACATCGATTTCTGGGCCTTGAATGCAATCGACAAAGAAGAGAGAAATGTTTCTCGTAAAATCTAGTTTCCAAAAAGTATATATTTGGCAAGGTTCTGAGATCTCAAAATTTGGGTCCAGATTCAATGTAAAAAGACTGATTTTGCCCCCAGGGCTGGAAAAACTGATTTTTGGAATTTCAAATGGGTACGGAGTGAACACGAAAGTTGTAGGGAATGGCGAGATTAGTCAAACAAAGCTGAAATGGGAATTTTTAGAAATCAAAGAGAATCTCTCCAAAATGACCACACAAAACAAATAGGACCCTATGGTCACTGTCTAGGTTCACTGGCTCCCAAAACCAAAGAAAATATAATCAAACTCAGAAATTCGATCAAACAACCGGTAAACCCACTGAGAAAACAAATCCATGATTAAAACTATGTTAAATCAGGAAATCTGGGGTCGAGTTCTCACAGAAAACACCACGATTGGCCTCTAATCCCAGTTAGCAATCGTAACTACATAATTAATTAGTGCTAATCCCAAGGTTAAGAGGTCAGGTTCTTATAATGGCCATGAATTTTCTAAGTTAGATGGTATTTTCTTGTTCAAAAATCACGATTCTCGCTTTTCTAAAATCTTAGAAATCATTCTTGGATTTTTGGAAAATGACCAGGGCTGAAAAGGGGCTCAAAACAGTGTTTTCATGGACTAACAGCTGGCCAAAACACACCCCATAGTGGCACTCTGCACTGACTAGCCGATGGGCTCCAGCATTGGAGAATGCATTACAGTTAGCTGTAGTGCATTTTTGCACGTGGCTGGCGGGACAAATCTTGACCTACTGGTGAGTGGATTTTCATGGTTGGTGGACTCCTTTTGACTCTTTTTCATGCCCTAACATGGGCAATTCAATCTCAAACCACTTGTACCCCATTTGGAACCATAGAAGCTTGATAGACCGGCTCCAAAGTGTGATAAATGATCACATAAAGCATGGAAAAGACCCCAAAAGTGTGGGATACCCCTAGAATTATCCAAAAGTACTTGCTCAACCAACCTGAAACTTTGGGAATTCATTCCCGGAACCTGATGACTTCTGGTAAACCCATTTGAGGGTCCTTGAGACCCATAAACCCCTTTGGAACCCTAGAACGAGTTTATACTCCATTTTAAGGGATCAAACCCTAGATTTTTGGTGGATCCTTATACCCAAACGCTGCCCAACTTGTTTTCTACATAAAATTCGTTGGTAACAATGTGTTTGAATTAATAAACACTTCTGGATTGTTCGGAGGCATGTGTAGTATGATGACGGTCAACTGTATCTGACATTAGGGGTTGAACATCCTTACCTTCTGGTTGCACCAAGTGTACTGAAAATCCGACCCTAAGTGTGAATAGAATTGAAAGTCATGGTGGTTACATGTCCAAGGCAATTCTTTCCCTAGGATGATTAGTGTGAGACCCTAAATCATGTTTAAGCTTGTTATTAATGTCATATTAATATTGTCTTTGATTTTGATGCTTTTTATCTCTTTACTCTTTAATCGTTGCTTGTTTTGATCACGGACTTACCCCGGCACTTGTGTCTTGACCAAGGACTCCTTGGAATTAGCGCACGGTCTACGCCCTGCTTTGACAATGGATGAACCCAGATCCTAAGGAGGTCTCTTGAGATGTGTGAGCATTTATTTGCCCTACCCTTCCTAGATCACATACTGTTTTTCTCACTCACTTTGGGCTACAAAATCTAGCCAAAATGCTGCCCAATTCTCATTAGAAATTTATGTAACTCGACCAATGGTTTCTAATGCAAAAAATCACTCATTTTGATTGTTTTGTATACTCGGAACCCGATTTAGCCTAAAACTTGCATTTCTTTCGAACTTGAACTCGTATGAACATATTTAACCGAAAATCTTCGTTTCCACTCATTTTCTCAATTCTCAAAATTTTAATCAAGTTTTAAGATATTTCTTGGTTTAGACATAAGCATGCTACTTATGTATATCTATCTATGAATTCGGCAACTCGGCTTGATCTCACCCGGTTACTACGCTGCTATCCTTGGAAAAGATAGTATGCATGTGATAATATTGCATTCGTTGTTTCCCACGGTTTGTGTATGTATGCCCATGTCATGTTGCATTCGCTGTTACTATGGGAAAAGTGAGTATGTCCGCAACATGCACTGCTGTTCAGCCTCACTTGCACGAATAGTATGACCATGATATTGGGCGGCGTGCTCCAGTTGAGAGTCGTATGCCCATGATCGATGCCCAGTGAAATTAAACCGTGTGGATGCCGTAAATAAGGTTTATTGTTATTATCATGAAAATACAATTATCATGCCATTTACCCGCTTTTCAAGAACATGTCTGGTTTCATGATTTATTGGCTATATCTTGATTTACTTATCGATTTTGATTTAATATGCTTTTATTTGTCTCATTTATACATGTTATCCTCTTATTATGGAATCTTTCCAAGCATTCGTAGGCCTGTCAATGAGCTGGGCCGGGCCTGGACATTGGTTGTCCAATCCCGTCCCGAATATTGGATGGGCCTGTCGGGGATTGTCCAATCTTGGCCCTAAATTGAGCGGCCTATGTCAAGTCCCATCCCATATAGGCTCGGGTTGGGCTAGACTTTGGCATTTTCATAAATGGAGACGTCTTTTTTCTTCTTAATGGGTGAAGCTCTGTTATAAAGATGATAATGATGTCGGAGAAGGGGCGGACCGGCTTGATCAAATTTCAAAAGGTCTAGATACTAGATAATAGATATTAAGTCTTCAAAATGAAGGGTAACAAATCTATCAAAAATTTCTAACCTAAACTCAATAGTGGATTCAGTCCAAGTATCAAATTGAGTCCACTGCCAATTCATGGTGTGGGTTTTTGGTGTGGAGTGGAAAGTGATTGAGTTCGTGAGAAATGGTGGAGGGAAGAGACATTTTGGATAGAGTTTTTGGAGGGCTCCCATTGAAATATATAAAAATTAGTAAAATAACATTGCGGCCGGGCCGGGCCTGACAGGCTAGCATGCTCTGCCCATTCCCATTCCCATTTTGACCGGGCATTCAAATAATTGTCCAAGCCCAGCCCGCGGGGATCAAAGTTTTTAAAAAGCCACGTGTTTTCAGGCTTGGGACGGGCCGAGTTAGGCCGGGTACCTGTTTCAATAGGCTAAATTGATAGGCCTAGGCATCCGTGTATGATTCTACACTTGGTGCTGTAGGTATCGAATTCTTTACTGATAAACAAGAAATTTGCGGCGATCCAACATGATCCACCATTTGTACGAGAGTAGACAACTGATGATGTAGAGTAGAGCATCTGATGATGCTGCAGAGTTCATGATAGCATGCTGGGTTTCTTAAGAGTTTATGTTTCCTTTGGGGAGTTATTCCTTTTGAGATTTGGATCTTTGAGGATGTTTTATGTGGCCAATGTTTGAGCCTTTTTATTCTAAGATTTAATTACCATTTGATCTTTGTTTAAACTTGAATTTTAATCATGAAATGCGTTTCATTTTGCTATCAGTCTATATGAGGCCATGTAAATGTGTTATCATGCTTTGTTGTTTGAAATGGCTCACACAAGCTTCTGCCATGAAACTCCTCATGGATTGAGGGCTTGGTAATCCTCACATAGCGGAATCCTGTGAGTAAATGCGTGGAGAAAATCATTATAATTGACTATTATTATTCCAAAAATTTTCGCAAATATGCTTTCTCTTTTATCATGATCTTTTATTTCCAATTTGAGGTCGTGACAAAGAGGAAAAGTGATGGGAAAGAATCATTCAAAATTTTTGTCCTACTATTATTTAATGAAACGATGGTGAATGTGGGTTTGTTCCGAAAATCAGTATAATGTGCGCATGAGATTGCTACATATGTTTCAGAAAGACGGCCAATTCCCCTTCAGTGTATACATCCGCATTGGGTCAAGCTTGACATGAATTCGAGTACCGTTTCGAGCTATAATATGGAGTTGGACTGTAAGACGGAGTTAGAGTTACTTGAGAAGAGGTTCAATGAATTTGATCAAATAAGAAAACTGCAACTCTTAATGAAGATGAGGGAGCTATCAAAGCCTGACAGTACATTCTTGTTAGAAGCAGAAGCAAAGTCCCGAACCCGTGGGCGACCACGCATTAGGATTGATACATCCACCAAAAGGGAACCAAGTGATTTTGAGTTGGTTCAATCTGCGCAGGACAGTCACTCACCTTCTCCCATTATGGTTAAGGCACCATTGGAACAGAAAAAAAGAAAAGCCTAGAGTTGTGAGAACAAGATCTAAAAATGCCAGTTCTTATATTGCTCATTTCTCAGAAGGATTAAGGCCTTTTATACGCCTTATCAAAGATGTTGCAGCCGATGGTAATTGTGGTTTTAGAGCAATTGCTGCTTTGATTGGTCATATTGAAGATGGATGGAGACAACTTCGGAGAGAACTCTTGCATGAGTTGCTGCACCATGTAGAACATTACAAGCAGTTATACGGAGTGGAAAACAGAGTTGAAGAACTCATTGAGACACTATCTTACTATGAGGATAATCCTTCGTACAAGCATTGGTTGACTATGCCTGTGCATCTTATCGCATCTCGTTACAACTTGGTCTTATTTCACTTTAGCATGGCACAATGTTTAACCTTTCTTCCTCTAAGGTCACCACCATTGCCTGTATCTACTCGATTAGAGAAAGCGATAGGTTTTCTTAATTCTTGCCATTTCGTTCAGGGTATTGAAAACTAAAATTATCTTTTTTTATTTATTTACAATATGTTAACGTATTAACATGTTTATTTATTTTTTTGTAGGTTTTCATGATCCCAGATCATCCTGTACCACCCATTGCCAATAAGTGGAAAGAATTCCGTCATCCTTGCGCTGGCCAATGGGAATTAGCATACGAAGATCGAATCAGGCGTTTTAAAGAGATTATAAGTCCAGATGTAGCAACCTGTGAGACTGTCTCATTGGATTGAGAAGATTGTATTTTTTTCCATGTATTTTTCTAGCCACATTGTTGGCAGAGTTCATGTATTTCTCTAACAGAAGATCCCATGTATGGACAACATTTTTTATTTAGAATATGCAAGTTGAGTTCTTTTCAACTTTGTCCGTACAACCATGTTCATCAAATTTGTGATTACAACCATGTTCCAAATGTAAACAACCATGCTCCAAATATTGTGATTACAACCATGTTCCAACCCATAAAAAACACACCATAAAAGTAACCAAAATGTAAACAAAATAAATGATTGTCTTAAAGTAACTGGTCAACTTCCAAAATGAAATCAGCTACTGTCCTTATGGTGCCTGCGTGCATAAGAACAATTAGTCATACTGGGGTGTCGAACCGTGTGCTCCACCTCTTCAATGGTCATTCCACGCAGCACATGTGCAGCCTGCTCGACGTGAGTGTATATACCATGTGGGTCATCAATCCATCCATCTTGGCCCCTCTCCATGACTCTATCAAGGATGCACGACGCACCCGCATTACACTACAAGTAAGATGTTTAATTCATTAATTCACTCGAAATATTTAAAAAGAAAATGTGAAATATTGCTCAATTAACCATACCATCTCATAATCAATGTTTGCACTAGGTTGTGCATCTCGAGGATGTGGGCGAAAAGCTGATTGGAAGTTAGGGTTTTGAAGCAGCCTCCATGACACTCGTGCATACCAAGCCATGTATTGTGGTACACAATTAGATGGACGTCGAACTGGAACGCTTCGATTCAACCCAGACAGTAGGTGATCATTCCATCTTTCCCATACTTGATCAAAATATTGATATGCAATATGATATGCATTTGCAGTCGGGCCTCGTGTAGCACGAATTGGGATTAATGGGGGTGGAGGAATAGTCTGCACCCTATCAAACTGCCTCAGGATCCTATCTGGATGATAGGGCTCAACAACGTCAAAGGACTTAATGCACCCACAGTAGAAGGCGACCTGATTAAATGGATGTTGCTGCCTAATATCGCGATAAGGATCCCATGTGACCTGCATGACCAAAATAATTATAAGAAATTTCATTATACTATAGAGAATTTTTAGTAAGTCATGAATAAGGGATTTTTAGTACCTCATCTGCACTCATATAATCAAACCGCTCTCGCAGTGCCTGTAAGGGAGCAGTAGTCTCCCTACAAGTGAGCCAGCGATACACTTGGGGTTGGGTGACTCGATATAAAATATTGGACGTTGGAGCGAAACACTCGAAATGCTAAAAAATCCACACCGCTAGCAGCGTAAGATATCCAGCAATCTGTTTAACTTCCTTACGGGTAGCCAATCCCAACTGTCGATACAAATAAGCCAGAGCAGCGGCACCCCATGCATATGTACGGACACTTAACAAGTCTATCAACAACGTCAGATATATAATTGGCACACATGTGCCACTCTTGTCCGCGAATAATGTGCAGCCTAATAAATACAGAAGATATGCTCTCACTGCACAATCAATCATGTCATCTCCATCCTCATCGGTTATTGAAGAGAACCTCCCTCTTAGCCACTCCAATCTTATAGATTGGCCCCGAACCTGCTGCAGCTCATCATTTGCCTCATTTGGATGAACTCCTCCCATAGCATCAACAAGGAGCGAATGGGCATCTTGAAATGACATTCTACCATTATAAGTGTAAGACCCCGACCCCATTTTTTTTGTTTAGTATTATTTTAATCGTGGTTTAGCTTTTTAAGCGAGATTTGAGGTGGTTTGACTTTGTCTTTGAGTTTGACTAGATTTCTCATAGCCTTGGAGATTTTGAAGACCATTGACTTTCGTTTGACCCAGTCCATATGATTTGTATTTTTATGAGAAATTACTCTTGATTTCTAAAAATTCCAAATTTAGTTTATTTTGACTCATCTCATTAAGTTTAACAACTTTCATGTTTTGACCATTTTGATTTAATGATCAGAAATTGCGTTTTTCGAGAAAAAGGGGCAAAAATGATATTTTCACTAAATCTGTCCATAAATTTTGAAAATTTCAGAAATTGGGGAAAATATACTTTTTGGAAAGTAAATATTTCGTTGATCGATTTTTTCTGCTTTGTCGATCTCATTCGGGACACACAAATGTCAGTTTTAACCACTTGAAGATTTGGGGCCCATGGGACCCAGCCCACTTACTCTTTATAAGAAGCCATGGGCTCTTCTTCTTCCCCATTTGTTCTTCTTGCAACCCTAGGCTCAAGAGAAAATCCTTCTCCCAGCACTTTCTCTCTCCTCTTTGAAACCTCTCTTCTTGAGTGCTAAATGGAGGATTGATCTCCCAATCCTCTTCTCCTCTCTCTTGGCTTTCCAATGATGCCATTTTCAAAGGATTTGAGCTGGGACAACTTCTCTTTTTCAAGCTTTCTTCCTGTTTGGAACACCAAAAGGTTAACAATGGCATTTCTTGCTTGAGATTCTTGTTTTTCAAACCATTTAGAGTGTTTTCTTGTTTCATGCAAAGGCTTTCTTTGAGATTTGCAATGATTGATTTTCTAGGGCTTTCTCTTGGATTATTTTGGGGGTTTTATGGATTTGGAGCTAGAGTCTCAATTGAGGCCATCTTTGAGTTACTTGTTCTTCATCTTGGCTAGAGGCAAGTAAAATATTCAGCTAATGTGATGATTACTGTTTAATATGAATGATTTCATGAATTTCCTATCCTATCTTATGTTTTCCTTATGGTATATGGTTTTATCTTTGAAATGTTTAAGCAATGGTTTGTGTTTAATCTTCTTTAAATTATTGTTTAGTATTAAATCTTGGTTTTGTCCTCCAACTAATCATCTTTGGATCAGCTATTTACATTTCATAATGTTAGTAATTTGATGAATGAAATGGTTATGTCTGTATTTGATTTTTGGAATTAGAAGGAATGATGTAGTGTATGGTTGTTTTAATGGATTTGATGTGGCAAGGAGAAGCCCAAATGGTATTAGAGTTGATATAGAAGAAGTAGGAGGGAAAGAAAAATCAAATGGAATGAAAGAAGTACAGAAAACAGGGGAGAAAAACTCCCCTCCATGGGCTGGACAGCAGGCTAGCTCGCTATAGCGAGCCAGCCTACTGCCTGGCGAGTTCCAAGCAGAAGCCCAGCTCGCTATAGCGAGCCAGGCTTCTGTGAGGGCCTGTTTCAGCCCTCTTTCGGCCTCTCTTCTCTTCTTATTTGAAACCCATTGGACCTGTAATGATGCATAGAAGCCCGGAATTGATTGTAAAGTATTGTAATACTTCGAATAGTGTAAATTGAGTGGGAAAAATGTGAAAGGGCTGGACAGCAGGCTAGCTTGCTATAGCGAGCCAGCCTACTGCCTGGCGAGTTCCAAGCAGAAGCCCAGCTCGCTATAGCGAGCCAGGCTTCTGTGAGGGCCTGTTTCAGCCCTCTTTCGGCCTCTCTTCTCTTCTTATTTGAAGCCCATTGGACCTGTAATGATGCATAGAAGCCCGGAATTGATTGTAAAGTATTGTAATACTTCGAATAGTGTAAATTGAGTGGGAAAAATGTGAAAGGGCTTGATGATAGAATTATTTGGGGAAATTTGATGGGTCTTAATGCACATTTTGCAACCTTAAATGTTGAAGATCTTCAGTGGCACCGAACCCTTCTATTATAAATCAATGTTGAGGGGTTAAGTGTGCATCGAGATGACTGTTGGCAAACCATTAAACTATTGTACATTACTTCATTCCATGTTAAGAAAGTTTATATGTATTCTTCGGTAAATTAATTTGAAAGGATTTAAGTGATTCATCACGTTTGAAAGCATCGGTGATTTGAAATATAATCAAGTGTTTTCCACATTCGAAAGGATTGATTGTATGATTTTTATACAAATTGCCTTGATGCGTATTTGAGTGGTTCACCATGAAAATTCGTATGTTTTCTATGAATTGTTTAGAAATAGATTTGAGTGGTTTGCCACATTCGGAAATATATCGATAAGACTACTCATCAGGTTTGTTCAGATTTGTCAGTATATTCATTGTGTATTTGTTCAGGAGTAGTTCTTTTATCGATTTCAGAAATGAATTATTATTATGTTTGGATTTGTATCGGTTCAGGTTTTGGAATTAAAAGGCACCACTAAGCTTAGGTCACCTTGTCGGGCTGAACACCCGGCTTGGGGTCTTTAAATTATCTGCCAGCTGCAGCTTGGATTCTGTCTGTACCGACCATGGCAACGGTTTTGTTCTGGTCCCACGCGTAGTGGCTACGGTTCTATTTGATAACGACTTTGTTCGTTCCGGTCCCACGAGTAGTGGCTACGGTTCTGTCTTCTCTTGTTATCTCGATAATAGGAGAATGTAGCTTTATGTGGTTTGCCAATGTTTTCTGTTCGATTTCTATTGATTTATTCATTTGTTCTTGATTCGTTTGAATGTCACTGATTAATTTGGACATTATTGATTTATTCACTTCATTATATTTTATTGGGATTTGTCATTGCTTTTATTCGTACTGTTATATTATTTGAAATTGAAAAAGAATAAAAAAGGGTACTTATTTCATTGGTTCTTATGTTCAGATCTTAAATGCATTATATTCTTCAATATTGTTGATGATTTAGGAATCGCTCCTTTATTTCATCATTATTTATGTTTAGAACTCAAAAATGTATTTAGAATGTTTTCATAATGCTTTTTCATATTACCTGTTTATTTGCTTGCCAGACCATCGTGTCTGACTCCCTTTGTTTGGTGCCAGGACTCTTTCTTTTCCCCTTTTTAGGTGTTTGAACGGAGGAGGCGGTTGAGCCATTGGTCTGACGCAAGAGGCTGCCTTTGATGTCATATAGATGTCAAGTTTGGCACCAGAATTCGTAATATCATTTGGGGTATCATTTTATTTAGTCGTTTATTTTCGTATGGCTTTCTTAGCCTTTTTCACTGGGATTTGTAATTAAGACACTTGTGTATTGTAACTTGAATATGTGGGAACTAAATAATCCTGTTACTACCAGCTCAGTACCTTATGGTTTATGATTTGTACTAGTCTGCTTATTTGATAGCTTTATGATATTGGTTGAGTGCGACACGTAATTCGATGGCCACGGACTTCGGGTCGCAACGCCATGATTAGCTTCCGCAAAATATGTTCTGATCGTGATGAAATTTTATTATCCTCATTCACGCGGATCTTGGGAAATATAGTAAAAATTTTAATTAATCCCAAAATTTCGCATCCCGAGGTCGGATCACTGCTGGGCCCGGTTTCGGGGCGTGACAATAAGCAACAGAACGACCAATCACCGGGATCCCAAGTATGGTGGCAACATCATCTAGACTTATGGACATTTCACCGAATGGCATGTGGAAAGTGTTTGTTTCAGGTTGCCACCTTTCTACAAAACAAGCGACAAGAATCTTACTAACAGAGCGGTAGGATGCTGTGATGAGTGGACTCAAATTAGATCTATCCACTAACTCTCTGAACCTGTTGCTCTCATTCAATGTCCAGTGTGGTATTTTCTGTCCATGGCTCAAACACTTCAGCGGGGCCCGTTCCTACATTCCGAAAATATTACATTATTAAAGAATGTAACAATTACGTAGAGTTTTATGTAACATAAAGAGAAAAATAAAAAAAAGTACGTACCTGTGAATGTCAAATGTATGCAGCTATGTGTGTGTTGAAACTGGGCAGCAAAGAACGATCTTCTGGCTCCGCAGTTATTTCTTGTTCAACAGCAGCTTCTTCTTCATGTTGTTCAACAGGAGCTCCTTCTTCTTCATTGCCTCCTTCCGAATCATATTCCGGTTCCCTTGGTTCTTCTACAACCTCCTCAGTTATTTGACGGCGCCTCCTATTGGAAGCCGTCGGCTTTACTCTGGAACTGCTTGGCCAATCCATTTCTGAAATATTAGAAAAAGAGTGATTAAATTAAACTTTTTTACAAGTGTTCGGTTCTGTGTATTCGAACAAGTCAGAAATGTTCGGCATGTAATATACGAACATTCCTGAAATGTTCGAACATTATGTGCCGAACAATTCTGGAGTGCATGAACTTTAGAATCCGAACATTCTTTAAATGTTTGAAATTTTATATTCGAACATTTGGGTAATGTTCGAAGTTTCAGAACCGAACATATCGCGACAATGAAAAAAAAAAGATTGAACAACTGCAACCAGTGCAGAAAAATCATTTTTTAGCGAATAAGACGTGTGACTATGTCCCTTTGAACATATTAAGATGCACACAATAGTTACTACAATGACCTATTTGAGAAAATAGCACAATGACAATGGGGAAGAAGGAAGGTGATACCTTTGACTAAAATGGAGGTGACTACAACAACAACTTCTTCCTTTCTTCCTTATGTGCTTCTATCTTTTCACTGAGCTAATCTTCCAGCCAGAATGTGGGTCAAAATGGATAGAAGAAGAGTTTCTCTGATGAAAGTTTCAATAGAGAGGAGAGAAAACGGTGGTGAAGATGTGTGGGAAGAGAAGAGGAGTTTTGAGATGACTTGTAAATGAAAGGGGTGATTTCGGTATATTGATGGATGCAAAGAGAAAAAACTGTTAAAAAATCTATTTTGTACATTGGTGTGGAGAGAAATGCGATGAGAATAGCAAAAAAACGTGGTGCCAACGGAACTCCCCGTAGAAATATTTGAGGATACTTTCAGTAAAAATCTCAAAATTTTATGTTATTATTATTTTTAAAATATTTCCTGAAAATAAAAAATCGAAGGTACTGTTGAAGCTATCTTGCACCGCCAAAAGAAAAAGAAAAAAAAAAAAAAAAAACATACCCAGAAGCGACGTCGCACCAAATCGCAGCTCCGTTTTCCTCCAAATCGAGTAAAATGCCTTCATACCTGACGACGACTTTCGACTCGCTCCTACAGGTATTCACAAGATCCTCTCACCTCTTAATTTCTGCTACATTTGTTTTGGATTGCAACTCACCCAACTCTAGGTTAATTTTTTTTTTTAATCTGTCTGGCATTGTACTTGGTTTTCCTTTTTTAAGCTTTTGATTCTAGTGACATTGGTGTTGCTGACCACAGTTGAATTAGTGATCTAGGGTTAGGATGGCTGTTTTACATTGCTAGAGTTGAATGATGTTGGAGTGGATCCTTTTTCATCTATAGAGGAGCTTCATATCTGTAAATTTCTTGCGTATCAACCTTTGCTTCTTGTCTTACGATCTGCACTGCTCGATTGTCGTTTGCAGTGCTGTTAATGACAGTTGATGCAGTGACTTAGGGTTCAGGTTGCTGGTCGTATAAATTGGGCTTTTTTTTTTTTGTGCGTGAAAAGATTGTTTTCTGTCAATTCCATGCAATTTTTTTTAATACTGTAGGTGCAGAAAATAATGACCCACAATGAGAAGGTGCCTTAGAGGACTTATCCGATGACGATGATGACTGGGAATGACTGGATACCGTCCGAAAGCCTGAAAGAGAAGAGAAAACGATCAAAGGACCCTGGCCTGGGCGGCGCAAGGCTCTCCGATGCCAAAGTTAGTGTGGGAACTGGAACAATGGGAGGAGAGGGAGAAGAGAGACAGAGTAACGGCTCTGTGTATGAAATTGTCCGTACCTTTAATGGTGGTTTGAGTCTCTATTTATAGAGTTTGGACGTGTCCCTTTGGGAGATGTCGTGGTGGGGTCTCATTAATCGACTGGGAAGCCATGACCAGCCCACGTTGTCATAAATGCGCGTCGGGTCAGCCCACGTCGCATTTAATACGCGTCGGTTCAGCCCACGTCACATTTAATGTGCCAGATCGTGTTGAACGCCTTTGGCGATAGGGGATCGTGGGATCTGCCCTCGGGCCTTGCCCTGATGTGGCCTCAGCCGCTGGATGTCGTGTCTGTCCCATTAGCTCGTGCCTTTATCACTCTACGTGCCTGGTGACGTGGAGGATGAGGGGCGTGAGTGGAGACTCTTTCTGGTTTCGGCTTTCATCCCGGCAACTTCAGCCGAGGTGGAGCTCCCTGCCGAGATGACGCCTGGGCGGGCCAGTTCGGCGCTAAAGGCCCGGAGCTGCATGACTTCGGCCGGACCTCCTGTCCTGGTAGCCGGGTTGAGCCTGGTGCCATGTAGATGGCACGCGGATGGCACGTGAGAGTGCTTAGTCTCATCTGATGGCTGTGATTAGCGTAATCCTGTGGTTCTGGAAATCTCCCCACACAAATACAGTACGGGACTGTTATGTTTCTCGTCCGTCGAAGAAATTGATCGCTCATCAACTGAGGCTGTGCTTACAGTCGAAGTGATGATTTACGGTAACAATGGCTGTTTTGCATTCCCGGGGCTCAATGGTGTTGTAAATGCCCCTTTCCTCATGCGAGGAAAAGCTCCATTTCTGTCTTTTTTCTGTAAATTTTTGTAGATCGGAGTGAATGCATAGAAGGTTTTGTTTTTTGGTTCCTGTCATTCTTCTTGGAGTCATGAGGATGAATTCATTTTGTTTTTGCTTTTTTCTTTTGCGTTTTATATGATATTGGCATTTTGGTGGTATTCGTGGCAGTTGAACTGGTTTGAGCTATGCTCTATGCTCTTTATGTTGTTTTGGTCATACTTACCTAGTTCACAGGTCCAATAGCTCATATTCAAGTTTGTAATTCACTATTTGGTACCTGTCATAGCTCTTCAATTCATTTAGGTGGTTCATTCAGTTTGTTTCGTCGAATCCAATTTGTAGTTTCAATTTAGTGACTCTGACAGACCAGTTCAGTATGATTTGATTCAATTTGCTTGGTTTCTAGGTTCAATTCAACTAATTGATGGGTACAATATAAATTGGCCATCTTTTAGAATCCTCATATGTTATAAGTATCCTTGTGTCTTTGGAATTATTCATATGTGTGCCTTTTTTTTTTGGACAAACATTCATTTTTATATCCCTAGGTGACTGTGGCTTTATATTCCTAGTGAACAATGGAGAGATACCTGAAATAAAATAAATGTATGACATGAGATTTTAGTGAAAATATATAATGTTCAGTGAAGAATTTACTGCAGATGAAGAAATACCTCTGTTTTATTGCTTGAAATAAAGAAACAGTTTTTAGTGAGAATGACTACCCATCTGGAGCAAATTTACTTTATGGTATTTCAAACAAGAAGGGTAGATCTCCCCTTATTTTGAAGTAGCTAGGTTATGAAGTTTTGTGAGGCTTTTGTGGGACATAGAACACTTCATACAAATCTCTGTATATTGTTTTGGATAAAAGTTTGGTTAATCAGCTACCATTTGGGCGTTACTTCATGTTTCTAGGTTTAATTTACCGTATGTAGTTGATTTATTTTGTTTCTATGGTTGTTAATTCCAGTTTATGTGTATAACATCCTATGTTTCTTTTTACTGTTCTTTGTCTACTGCACAAACTGTTTCATTTCTTTTTGTATTGTAAATTATGAAGTTCTTTCCTTCTTTTTCTGTAGTCTGGTCAATATTAATGATGTTAACGTCAGATTAATTGTTGGGCTCTGGGTTTGAATGTTGTTTCAGGTTCCTAGTGATAACCTGATAAGAACCCAAAAGAGAAAAGAGAGATAATGGTCCAATTCGAGGTTGGACAGCCTCCTTGTGCAAGCACAGATTTTAGGGATAAATTCTGATACCTTTCTCATTAATTCTTCTCTACTAAATAGAGAGTGCTAATTACATAGATAGAAATAAATCTAAGCTGACTGCTATAATCAAGGATAAATTATCACTAAATAAGAAAGAAGATTATGCTGACTAAATCCTATGCAATCTTGCCACTTAATGGATAAGATTAGGCTGATCACTATGCCTTATCTTGTACCTTATTCCAGCAAATCCAATTGACCTATTCTGAATTTGGCCCACCATATTAGCGGGCTTGTTAGCTGGTCCAATGACTTAGCCCTTATCAAGCAGTTGGGCTTGGTTCTTATCCCCGATGGTCCCAGTGGTGCGACTGGGTGGGCTTATTCTTATCATAACCAATTTTACAAACTTACAATTACAAATGGGCTGTGATTAATCATGGTGTTTTGGGTTGTGAACTTCTGTCTGCAACAAGTTCTTCACCATCTCTACTAATAGAGTCAAGTGAAGTAAAGTTGATTTTGAAGAAAGAATAAAATATAAGTGGGTTATGATGGTATTTTATTTTTAGTTGTTTGTTATGGAATCTTTTTGACTTTTTGTATGGGAAAGTGGAGTTTTTTTATATTTTAGTGGATAAAGGTAATTGCTTTTTGACCTTTTTTTTTTAAAAATATGGAGGAAATTTTGAATTAAAGTGCTTTTGATGTGACATCTTGTTTGAGCGCTTTAATTGACTTTTACTATATTAGTAAAGTGCCAAACTAGCCCTAACTGTTTGGATAGGCAAAAATAGAGTAGAGTGAAGTTAAATGGGCCTTAACTGTTTAAAATTTAAACTCAACCCCCTTTGGATGAGTCTGACCTGATAGATAAAGTAATATTGTGAGCCACATGTACTCTATTTCAGTTTAACTCTAAATACTTTCATTTCCTTGAGTAAAAGTGGATTCTAATCTAAACCATAATTTCAAAATAAACATCCAAATAGAGTGAAGTGAAGTACTCTACTTTAACTTCAACCTACTTCTCTTCACTACACTCTACATGTAAAATTTACTTCATTTTACTTTACTCCTCATTTATCCAAACAGTTTAGGGATTTTAAGGTGAACAAAATTTTAACCATTCAAAGAAAAAAATGTGAACAAAACTTCATTGCCCAATTGAATAACTTGGATATATGATGGAACAAAGACTCTGTAGGTTCTGTGCTTGTTTTCTGTTTGGGTTCTTATTGTTACCATATATATATATATGTTTTACTGAAAATATGGATTCTTAACTTGGATTATATGGTTTAAGATGTACTTCTTATATCCTTCAGAATTTATTTTTCTGTCTTTATTCTTTGGCAAAGAATATCAGTAAAACTTTTCAACTGAATATGATCATGGACACATGGCATTCATTTTGTTCTCTCTGTAAAAATGCATTGCTGGAAATAGCTTGCAGAATTGCTGACCTAAAAAATCTGTGCTCCGAGCCTTGGACTATATGGCTTAAATCATACTTCCTATTTTCTTCAAAACCTAACTCTTTAGTCAGCCATGTTTAAGTGAAAAGAATACGACAGAGATATGATAAACTGTTTTGTTCTCAGTAAAAATGCTTTGTTTGCTTGATTCCTTAGCTCATTTAGAAAACAGATTATTTCCTCCCTTTTTAAAGACATTGGACCTGGCAACTTATTAGTTACTTTCTTTAAATCATGTTGTTATTGTATTTCTATTATCTGATTCTTTCACACACTTTTGTTTTCCTATTTTTCATTGCCAGTGACAAGAGGATCAGATTCTCGGTATTTTTGGGAAACTGACTGCAATCAACTGTCCTGCTGGTGGAATTGATAAGACGTGTCTCTCTTCATTTAGTGGGAAATATTAAGTGAACCTTTTTGGCTATCTTCTATAACACCAAGATTCTATAAGACTGAGTTTGCTTTAATCGATTTGCCATACGCTCCAAACTCGTAAGATGCATTGTTTATCTTAAATATATTTTTGTTTGAGTTGAAGTTCTTCCAATAGATTTGTAAGTGTTGACTTCAAGTCAAGCTCTATTGTCATCCTGATTCTACTTCATTGCAATGGTAATCTGTTTGACTTTTTTAGGATTCTTCAGCCATTGACTAAGTCTTTCTTTGCTTACAAGGCACAAGTATGGGTTCTTTTTGTTGCTGTTTATGTGGTGAGGAGTTCGAAGAGTATGCTGCTCATCCAAGCGAATTCATGTACAGACACTGCGCACATCTAAGATACTTCCTCCAGCAGCTATTCAGTGGGGTTTGCTCTATGCCTTCAATGATGCAACTTCCTCAGTTCTTTCTTTCTTCTTTTTTTAAAAGCTAATGTCCTCATTTCTTCATTCTCCTTGATGCATTCTTTAGGAGATGCTTTTAATGTCAAGCTGCTCTTTTCTATTAGCAATCCTCGTTCTACGGTTTAGACCTGGGGCATAAGATTTTCTCTTTAATAATAATATGAATTATTATTGTTATTATTTTCGTTTGAAATTTCTAACTCTTCTATCCCTTTGTTTTGATTGATCTGAGTTTTGGTCGGGAACACGAAGGAATTTGTCTCATTTCCATTTTTTAAGATCACTTTTGATCAACTAGATAAATAATTCTATTTTGAAATCAAATGTTACAATATGTACCCCCGCCCCCCATCACCCCACTTCCAAAATTGGGTTTTTGGTCCTCTATATTTAGGACTCCATGTAAAGCACAGTGGTACAGACAACAGTATGTGCTATTTGTGCTGTCTTTGACAGTTGATTTAATATTCTCTGATTTTATGTTCTCTCTCCCTGTAGTACATGACAATGTTTCAAAGACTGGAAGGACGAACAGTTCCATCGCCAATTCAAGGGCCCACCCCTTTGGCTTCTACAGGGCCCAGCACAACTTTGTCTGACAACTCCTTGTTTGATCCATATCACTCTGTGTCTAGACCTGCACCTTATGATGCTGATCCTAGATTTTCTCGTTTACAACGTGACGGATTGGTTTCAAGGCGTGAAAAGGCTCTGAGCCATTTTCAAGAAGAATCACAGCCACTTAGGAGAAGCAGCAGTAGCTCTGGTGTTGAGAATTTGGGTGCTGGTAAAAAAAAAAATATCATAGATTTTGAGGAAGACTGTAAAGCAGGCCGTTTGGTGCCTATTGAGAAAGTTCTATCTGCAAAAGCATTCCAAGGAGGAACTCGTATGCTATCTTCTTCTGAAGACGAAGATATCTGCCCTACATGTCTGGAAGGTGATTTCATCTGCTTGTCATGTTTTCTGAGACGATTATTTACTTTTAAATTTAATTAGGTTAGTGATAACTTAATGCTAGGTTTATTGACGAAGGCCAGTTGCTCAAATTAAATCTGTGCGTGTTGGGCCACCTTTCAAAGATCTAAACCTTTCATTTCTTCAACCATTTCTACCCTACTGAATCCAAGTTTCACTTACGTTGGAGTGACTTTTATCGTGGATTAGAAAAACACTATCTAACTAGTTATCATGACTGTTTTCAATGTCATTTTTGTACAATGGGGCCCACGTTTTAAGAACCCAAACCATCCATTCGATGTACAGTTGGTTCATCCATCACCATATGAAGATTTTCTTTGGTTGAAGCAATATTTGTGTTGCTGGACAATAATGATTTTTTTTTTTAATTCTTATGTTTAAACAGTTAGTATTTCTCATAATGGAGTGAAATCTTGGGACCCATTAAACTGGATTGTAGTTTGAATGGATGGTTTTGTTGTGGATAAGGTAGTCCCCACCCACTTCCCCCAAACCAACTCCCACCCCACCCACCCAAAAAAACAAAAAAGAAAAGAAAAAGATCTCCGGATCTTTCATAAGGCAGACATGTATTTTGGGATTCAATCACCTTTTTTTTTTCCTGCTCAATCCAATGGTGATGATTATACTGGAACTTGGATCCATATTGTTAAAAACGGATGCATCTTTTGAACGGTTCTGATCTTTAGAATGTGCTCCTAAAGTGAATATGTAGAACTTAAGCTCTTTTGACCTTGTTGATAAGGTTAACTTTTATTGTCATTCCCCCCTTTTCTGATCAGTTGTCATTCCCCTTTTAAATCTTGTTGGTAGCTATTGAACAAAAACTGCATTTTTCAATTAATTCTTAAGAATGTACCAGCGCTAGACACACATGTAACTTAATCTAGAAATAGCTATCATGTCCTCTATTCCATTGTATTCTAATTTATGTACCTTTATTGTACTTGTTCCTTGTTGATGCTTTATTGGCGTACCCCAAGATCCTCAATCAGAAAGATAGACCAATCTACCAAGGGATTGATCGAATCCAACTATGGATTCCAGCCTTAAAGGCACACTCACAACCATAAAACACACCATAAAGCAAGAAATCTTTAATTAACTGGAATAAACATGAATTACAATGATGCCTGTCAAACCTTATATAGAGTAGTACCGTTCCCTTCTATTGCTTGGACACTAAGACTTTCCTAAACAATAAAGAAAACTAAATCACTAAACTTGCCTAACAATCCAAATTAAATAAAACTCCTAATTTTAAATACTTCTAAATAAATTAATTCCCTAAATGAGATTCCTAATTAACATCCCATTGGGCCTATGGACAGGGCTCAATGGGTTGGCTGACCCATGGTCTGGCCTGCATCATTCTCCCCGGCTTGGAAAAACTCGACTTTGGTGAGTTAACAACTTGATAATACCAGAGAGAATTCGATCGCAAGCTCGGGAAATGTCCTGGGTCGAAAATCAATTACACAAATTTCTGATTTTTCTTGTGATCTTCATTCTCTTGACATGACTTGGAAGTTTGATTCAATCTTTTCCTCCATCTAAAAGTAGATCGGAAGTGTCGCTTCTTCTGATGTCTGCATTTGGCTTGAATGTTTGATTTGTCCATGAGATACTTCAACCGTAGAATCTGCCGTATCTGAGTGCAATCTTCAAGCTTCCATTGTTGATCCCTAAAGATGAAGTCAATATAGGGAAATTCAATTATTGCTTTTGCTTTTGATGCCTCCTGGTCAAAGCCTTCAAAGTTCGCTTGTCTTTGGTCTTCCTCTACCTTTTGTGGCTCTTGATTAACACTTTTTTGATCAATATTGCCCGCAGTGAAAAAATTTGGCCTCCTCATCTTCTAGTTCTTCCAGATTTTTTGTGAGATCATCTTTACCTTGACCTTGCTCATCTATTGCATCCTAAACGTCTTCTGTCATGGTTGGTTGCTCTTTTGGTGCAATCACGACTGTTATTTCTTGGCTTTGCTCTTTCTTTGGTTCATTTAAAGGAGATGATGTAGACAAAGATGGGGCTGTTGATTTCATTGGAAGGAGCATAATTTGCCGTTTGTTCCACCAGAAGGAAAATGTATATTTCTCTGTCATGGTGTATTTCCCGATCAAAAAACCATGGTCGTCCAAAAAGAATATGAGCAATATTCATATGGATCACATCACACCAAATCTTGTCCTCATAATTGTCAATCTTAAATGATACCAAACATCTGTGAGTCACATGGATGATATAACCATTAGACCATGTGGCTTGGTAGGATTTAGGTAGCCTCTCAGTTGGCCAATGGAGCTTGTCAATCACCTCTTTCGCAACGAAATTTATTGCACTATCATTGTCAATAACCAAATTAGCTGACTTGTCTTCGACTCTTACTCGTGCTTGGAATTTCTTAGCCAGTCTCCACGCTTCTTCCTTTTCATTTGTGGTGAGAAGTCGGCGAATGACAAGTGTAAGATTATCTTTTCCAGCAAAATGTGTCACCACAACATGGGTTCTTGATCTTTGCCGAAACTTTCCTTCTTGAGGTTAAGATTGAGATTGACACATGCGAGATTTTCGAAGCATGTGCTCAACACGAATAGCTTCATTATATGGGTGTGTTTGGCATTGTGCCGTTCGGATGTTCGGATGTTCCCATGAGATGGGGCTACGAAAAACATGTTTGGTTAGTGTAAATTATTGTTCCCAATTTTGGTCTCACGGGAAGGAATCCCAAGATCTTAACCCGCTGGCATAAGAAAGTTGGAACAAAAAATCTTTGTTTTTTTTAAGAAACAACTTTCTGGCATAGTTGATTCCTACTTATCTCTTTATCTCTTACCTTTTAAATAGGTCATTTAAAAAATTTTAAATCCTCTCACTTATCCTAATGGTAGGCCCCATGTTCACAATCCCAAAGAAGGTGACCCCACTTTGTAATTCTTAAAGGTGGGTCACATGGTCACAATCACAAAAGGTGGACCCATATTATAATTCTTATAATGGTGGGACCACATTATAAGGTCCCATGTTCTAATTTCTAAAGGTGGGTACCACTTGTAATTTCTAAATGTGGGTCATGTATTTACAATCAATCAAAAGATGGCCCCACATTATAAATTCTATAAAGGTGGGCCTACATTGTAAATCCTATGAACGTGTCTCCATATTCTAATTTCTAAAGGTGGGCACCACATTGTAATTTCTAAAGGTGGGCCATGTGTCCACAATCACAAAAAATGTGTCTCCACTTTGTAATTCTTAAAATGTGGGTCACATGGTCATGATCACAAAAGGTGGACCCACATTGTAAATCTTATTAATGTTGGCCCATATTCTAATTTCTAAATATGTGTACGATGTTGTAATTTCTAAAGGTGGGTCCCATATTCACAAAAAGGTGGCCCCACATCATAATTCTTATAAAGTGGGCCCATATCGTAAATCCTATAAATATGGGCCCTGTGCTCTAATTTTTAAAGGTGGTACCTGTTAACAAAGGCCCATTATAGCAAAGGCCCATTATAATATCAGTTTGGCCAAGCCCATCTTTATTTAGACTTGTACAACAATACATACTAAACATAGATGGATTCTACTCAGAATTGTACAGCAGGACATACTAATCTAGGAGATTTGATAGATTGTAATTATAGTTGATTGATTGTAGTTGTAGCCCCGAATTGGGCATTTCTGATCTATAAATACAAATGATGAATCCTTAAGGAGATCGTCGGATTCCATTCCATCTTGCTCATTCTGTTCTGTATAAGTCTTCTGGCTTATTCTTGATATGGTATCAGAGCCTGAGGTCTCGAGTTCGAAACCACACAGGGCAGAAATGCCCCATGCCGCGTTGTGTGTTTCTGCGGGCGCAAAATGCGCAGGGCAAAAAAAGGCCCCATGCCGCGTTATAGTCTTGTGCGAGCGTGTGCTTCGGATCCGGTCGGTAGGCATAAAATTGGTCCAGGCAACCAAGAAATTCAGCAAAGAACAATAGGTGGGGCCCACTGGTGATGCAATCTACCAGATCAGGGTGAGCCGACAGATGCTTTATAAAAATCTCAAACCAACAAAGCAAAGATTGCAGCAATAGGATACTTGCTCTAAAAGATGGACAGTTTTGATGAAAACATATTGCAGAAACTGAGAGACCCAAACAAAGATCAAAAGGCCTACCTCTGATCTTCAAAAAATGATGAAAAAATCACCAAAAACTCCCAGAATATCAGACGACCAGGACTGAAGTTTCCTTTTGATCAGATCAGATCTGAAGATGATGGCCCTCTGTTGATCTCCATACACTGCCGTGTGTGTCTCTTGTTCAAACAAGTCGATAGATGAACTTGCTTTGAGAACTTAAAGAAATAAGATTTAGATGACTCGATGGCTCTGATACCACCTTTTTCATCCGATACTTCTTCCTCTTCTATTACAAGGTTCAAACCTGGAATTGTATATCGGCGACGAACGGAACCAATCACTGCTACGTTACAGCCCATTCCAGACCCACCTGATCCGGCACCTGATCCAACTCCCCTAGCTACTACATCAGAACAAGCTCTCTTGCCCACTCTCCGACGCACCACGCGTGTTTCTCGGCCTCCTGATAGATATGGGTATTCGGCGTTTCTTGCCACTCTCGCTTTTGTTACCCTTCCCACTTCCTACTCTCAAGCTGTGAAACATGAATGTTGGCGGGAAGCTATGTCCGCAGAATTAGAAGCTCTACAGACTAATCATACATGGGATGTGGTTACTTGTCCACCTACAGTTCGACCTATTGGGTGTAAATGGATTTACTCGGTCAAACTGAATTCTGATGGTTCTCTTGACCGATACAAGGCTCGCCTGGTCGCTCTTGGTAATCGCCAAGCATATGGCATTGACTATGATGAAACATTTGCTCCGGTGGCAAAAATGACGACTGTCCGGATGATTATTGCTATTGCAGCATCTCAAACTTGGCCCATTCTTCAGTTCGATGTAAAGAATGCCTTTCTTCATGGTGATCTTAAAGAAGAGGTTTATATGCGTCTTCCTCACGGGTATTCCTCTTCCAGTAGTTCCGATGTGGCTAAACTAAAGCGTTCCCTCTATGGCCTTAAACAGGCTCCTTGCGCTTGGTTTGAAAAATTTCGGGACGCCTTGCTTCTGTTGGCCATCCAGCAAAGTCCGTATGATCCATCCTTGTTTTTACATAAGTCTCCAAGCGGGATCACTATCCTTCTTGTTTATGTTGATGACATTATTATTACTGGGACTGATTCCGCAATGATATCTAAGCTTCAATCCTCATTGCATAACTCATTCCATATGAAAGACTTGGGTCCCTTAACCTACTTCTTAGGTCTGGAAGTTCATCAAACAGAAAAAGGCATCATCTTGCACCAACACAAATATGCTCTTGACCTAATTGAACTAGCAGGACTCCAGCACTCAACTCCAGTTGATACTCCTCTTGAAGTGAACTTGAAGCTTTCCAAGGATAGTGGGGATCTTCTTCCCGATGCAACGCTCTATCGACAATTGGTTGGTAGTTTGATCTACTTGACTTATACTCGCCCCGACATTTCCTTTGCTGTTAATCTTGTCAGCCAGTTTATGACTCAACCACGGCATCTTCATTTGGCAGCTGTCCGACGTATTATTCGTTACCTTCTTGGTACAACTACTCGTGGTCTATTCTTTCCCGCAGGCTCTCAAATAAATCTTATTGCCTTTTCCGATGCTGACTGGGCGGGTTGTCCTGACACCCGTCGCTCCACAACTGGGTGGTGTATGTATCTTGGCGATGCATTAATATCCTGGAAATGTAAGAAACAAGATAAGGTTTCAAGATCTTCCACAGAAGCAGAATATCGAGCCATGGCTGCTGCCTGTTCTGAAATACTTTGGCTCCGTGGGCTCCTCTCTGATCTTGGTTTTCCTCAAAGCTCACCTATTCCTCTCCATGCTGACAACACTAGTGCAATTCGTATTACAGAAAATCCAGTCTTTCATGAACGAACCAAGCACATTGAAGTTGATTGTCATTTCATTCGTGATGAATATCTACGGGATGTCATTTCCTTACCGTTCATTTCCTACGGGCTCCAGATTGCGGACATCTTCACGAAGGGACTTCCTCGTCCACGTCATCAATTCTTATCCAGCAAATTGATGCTTACTGATTCCACAGCATCAATTTGAGGGGGGGTGTTAACAAAGGCCCATTATAGCAAAGGCCCATTATAATATCAGTTTGGCCCAGCCCATCTTTATTTAGACTTGTACAGCAATACATACTAAACATAGATGGATTCTACTCAGAATTGTACAGCAGGACATACTAATCTAGGAGATTTGATAGATTGTAATTATAGTTGATTGATTGTAATTGTAGCCCCGAATTGGGCATTTCTGATCTATAAATACAAATGATGAATCCTTAAGGAGATCGTCGGATTCCATTCCATCTTGCTCATTCTGTTCTGTATAAGTCTTCTGGCTTATTCTTGACAGTACCAAGTTATAATTTTACAGATGGGTTCCATATACGACATTAATAGAGTGCTGCAAATAATAAAAGGTGGGTCCCACATTATAAATTATAAATCTTATGATTCTCTTGCTTCCGTTCTGGACAACATATTCTCAATAGAATAATTTAATATAATGTTGCCAAACAAGATCTGGAGAGTATAGTCTCGGCACAACCCGATTTCAGCACAACCTGATCTGAGTTCAAAACTAGGAACAACATGAGAACGATGCCAAACAGGCCCTATGCTTTTGGAATTGTTTCACAAAATTTCACAATTGCTCGTATGTCCAGCCTTAAACCTTTGATATAACGAGCTCCATCCCATACACAAACATTCCAACTCTTGACATTGCAAAGTATATTCATCAAAAGTCAAATTTTCTTGCTTGAAATTAATGTATTCCTCAAAATAGAACTTCTTTTCCTGGTACTGATTTCCATATCTAAATTGATGTATATTGCTTTCAATGCGTCTCGTGTTAATATGGAAGCAAGGACATAAAAATATAATTTCTTGTCAAGAATGGACTCACCTTCTGTGTAGATTTTGTTGGCAAGAGCACACAGACGATAACAAGACGGCGTTGTCACTTGTCAGCACCTATGGACTAGTTCTCTGTGAGTTCTAGAGTGGCATCGCGGTCAGCACCTATGTATTAGGTGGGGGTCCGAATTGAATCGGGTTGGGTCTGGTTTTGACCTGCTCTGTTGCAAACAGAGGACTGGAGGAATCCTGTTTCTGTCTGTTTTTTTTATTAGATCTGGTTTGGACCGAACTTGGACTCGGGCCCAATCACTTAGAGGATGGGCACGTGTGTAGTGGGTCGGGTTTCTTCATTTGGGTTTGCCTCGCATTGTGCAGAGAAGAATAAAGAAAGAAAGGGTCTTTCTTATTGTTTGAACCATGGTTTAAAAAATTGGCGGAGTCCGAGTTGAAAATACCGAGTCGAGTCCTTTGGACTCGGACTCAAATGGGTGGGACTCGCCTGAGCCCCATGTGACTCGGGCGAGTCTCACGACTGAAAGAAAAAAGAAAAAAAGAAAAGAAAACGAAGGGGACAAAAGGACTGGACAAAAAAATAAAATTTTTTTGGCCAGCTGGGCAGCACTGGAGAGAGAGAGAAGCCTTGAATTTGAAAATAGAAAAAGCATACCGGGGGACAAGAGGATTGGACAAAAAAATAAAATATTTTTGGCCAGCTGGCCAGCACTGGAGAGAGAGAGAAGCCTTGAATTTGAAAATAGAAAAAGCATACTTGGGTGGGTATGTTCTGTACTTCTGTTGCTGTTGCCTGCTATAATGTCACTGTTGCTGCCTTTTGCCAAAAAAAAGAAAGAAAAAGAAAACGTCACTGTTGTTGCCTTGAAACTGTTGCTGGCTGCTGCAGTGTTGCTGGCTGATGCCTGGTGCTGTGAGGGCTTCTTACTACAGTGCTACTGCTGTTGCTGTCCTCGATGATGCGGTGCTGGAATGGTGCCTGCAGGTGCCTGGCACACTTCTTTTTCTTCTTTTCACTACACTCAGTCTTTAGCTCATCCAACCCACCTTTGTTCCTCTTTTTTTGCACCCACACAACTGCCTATATTTTTTTAATTAATTTTTTTGGGCATTCCAGAGGACTAGACTTGACTCGAACGAGTCCCAGCCGACTTGCCCGAGTCGACTCGGACTCAGCCATGGCCGAGTCTTGTCCCGAGTCCAATTTTTTTAACCATTGTTTGAACTTCAACGAAGGAAGAGAAGATTGAAGGGGCTTGATGCTGCTCCTAGTCTGCGATGATGGATGACGTGATCTCGACGAGCTTTGGCGAAGACGATTGTAACGTAGGAGCTATGGAGGTGCGCTGATCTCGTGGTGCTAGGTACCCTCCAAACTCAGATTCCTTCTTCTTCTGGGCTTGGGATTGGGAGGCCGATAGAGGGCGTGCGGTTTGATTTGGCTCGGGAGGATGGATTTTGGATTGGAATGGAGGCTTTGGGTTCGGTTGGGATTGTGCGAAGTGGGGATAGGGTCGGGTGGAATAGGATTTGGTAGGGATAGGGTTTTTTTTTTTTTTCTTCCGTTTTGCCGGACGAGAGGGATGGGGGTTAGCTTATCAGTTGGGGTTTTGGGTTGAGAAGTTAGCGAGTTGGATTCTGGGTATCTATTAGGGTTTAGAAAGAGGGATTAGGATTTGGGGTTTGGGCTGTGGGGGTTTGACAGGGTTTCGAGAGTTGAATTTGGAAAATGGTTTTGAGAGGATGGGTTCAGTTTGGGTTACGTGTTCGGGGATTCTGGATAGGGGATATGGTCTGGTTTATGAGATTAGTGGATTTGGTAGGGTTTGATCGTATGAATTGGATGATGGGGTGGGAATGAAATCAATTGAGTGAGGAGGGTTAATGGATGACGAGAGAGATAAAATCTAGAAAAGGCGATTGCCTTCCTGGTAGTGATCGCAGGATTTTGGCTCTGATACCAAATTGGCGCAGCCTCAGATCCTCAATCAGAAAGATAGACCAATCTCCCAAGGGATTGATCGAATCCAACTATGGATTCCAGCCGTAAGGCACACTCACAACCATAAAATACACCATAACTCAAGAAATCTTTAATTAACTTGAATAAGCATGAATTACAATGAAGCTTGTCAACCCTTATATAGAGTAGTACCGTTTCCTTCTATTACTTGGACACAAAGACTTTCCTAAACAATAAAGAAAACTAAATCACTAAACTTGCCTAACAATCCAAATTAAATAAAACTCCTAATTTTAAATACTTCTAAATAAGATTCCTAATTTAATGGATGTCTTGTTGGGCCTATGGACCTGGCCCAATGGGTTGGCCGACCCTTGGTCTGGCTTGCATCATTTATCAATGGGTCCTAAATCCTAATGAATGACGGAGTCTTCACACATTCACCATGGATGCGTGGCCTTTGGAGTTATCACAATTGGCAACCGAAGGAATCCACTCACAAGGGGAAACACTTGCTCAATAAGGAGGGGAAGAGTAAATTTTCATTGTATGCATAAATGAGAAAATACAAGGATTTTGTGGAGGATTTGATGACAATCTTGCCTATTAAGGATCCACAATAGGATTTTCTTTCCTCTTCATAGATGATTACATGTGATGCAAGCCCTAAGGGACTGTTTCTTTTCTTTTCTTTTTTTTGTCACTTCTTTGGATGGAGTAAGTGAAGTGAGAAGTAAACATGTGATGTGACGTTTTAACTTCATCATTGTTTGGATGGAAATAGTGAAGGGGAGAAATAAAGTGGTGATGTGACATATTTAGTTCATTGCTGTTTGGATTGAAATAGTGGAGAGGAGACTCTTAACATCGAGGAGACTCTTAACGTCCGGATTTGACATAGTTGGCCCTTTTTCTCCTTTGGCCACTTTTTTTTTTTTTCAATGCAACCAAGTGTGATAACTTGGAGAGAAGTAAACTTTGTGCAACCATGCTTTTTTACATTAACTCCTTTATTTTTTTATTTTATTCATGATTCAACCGGCATGTGAAAAAGTGCTTTTTAAATTTAACCCCCTCTATTTTTACTTTATTCATGATTTGACACCCACTTTATTTTTACACCTCCACACGTAAACAAACAAGCCCTAAAGGTTTTGGATTGAAGCTTTGCGAAGTGTTGAAGCACGGAAAATATGTCTCCAATAGGCTCACAAAGTGGAATTACCTCAAAGGGAAAACTCAATTCACAAAGGATAAATTTTATTAATCTCCAAAAGTTGATTCCAATGTCATACGATGCTCATACATAGAGGAAAACAAAACCTGAATAACGACTCGTAATGAAAATAGGAAGGCAATTCTAATTGCAATGCATTAAAGAAATAAATAAGAATCAAAGATCCTAAACCTCTTTGGGTCCTACATGTGGGCCATGGCCTTGGCTGCATCAACCCGCAGGCATTGCATCATTCCCTCCTGCCTATAAAAGAGTTCAACCTCAAACTCGAGGCCATTTATGTTGCTGCTGTAGATGTGGCGTACTTGAGGAGATTGCTTCATAACTCTTGAGCACGACACTCTCTTTGGTGGTTCCGGCTTCATAGGATATAGTGTGACAGTTTTTCCATCATGAACAATTGTGTATGTATTGTCCCGCATCCTTTGGTTTCTGTTCTTGATATACATTGATGATCTTCCAATAAAAATATTCCTAGTATCCTTGAGCATTAATTACATCACACCGTATTGTGTTCTCAAATCTTTACCAACAACAAAAGTAACTTGATATGCCCCCTTTTCTTTTGGAGAAGAAAACTTAATTTGACATGCCTTACTTGCAACTTATCACATATCATCAGCCATCGAACCAAGATAGGACCATATTGTATTCTCAAGTCTTTACCAATCGCAAAAGTAACTTGATATGCCTTATCACATATCATTAACCATCGAACAAAATATGGTCGATGGTGTTTGCTCGCCCTTAGCCTTAGGTTATCCACAAGAGCTTGTGATACACTGTTGTCTAAATTTCCGATCATGTCCATTTACACAAGATAATATTCCATAACCCCCTCTGTTCAACAATTGGTGTAGGGTTCCCCAACTAATCAGAATTTCACTATCTGTAATACCCCTGACCTTGTTATAGGGGCTAGTATTTTACCTAATATTTTTTATGTTTAATTTCCTTGATTTTTTTTGGATTTATGATTTGTATTCAATAATTACATAATTTATTTGGTGAATGATGGTTTCTTATATATATGTATATATAACTATGTGGGACCCATTAAAAAAAAAAACTATGTGGGACCCCTTTTGTGTATCATAGAATTGTCTTTTAAATAGTTGATTGGCTTATAGGAACCATTGATTTTAAGATAATTGGATCAAGTCATTTAGAATTATTGGTGGGACCTTTGTGTATAAAATAGTTCGCATTTTTTTAGTGGACTTCTAATTTGGGGATTGAGACTGGAGAGATATAAGTGGGACAAAGGAATTGTATTCTCATTATAAGAAAGGACCATAAATTAGAAAGAGGCAATTGACTTAGAATAAGGAGGACATCTTATGTATTCTACATGAATTAGAAAGTCAACCTTGTTGCTGGTGCAGGACAGGATGGGAAACTTGTCTAAATGATGCAAGATGAGATTAAAAACATAATTAATAATTATAACGAATCTATAAAATCTTATTTAACACACCATTCCATGCAGAATTTAATTAACTTAATTATGAGATATTGAGATGATCCAAGCCTCGTTACAATCTTGCAAATTGGGCCCTCAAAAAGTGAGGAATGGACCAATAAGAGAGTTAGAACCTCCACCTTGCCTAGGGATCCGTCAGATTCAAGCATATTACCGTTATCCATAGTTGTCAAAATCACATGATTCATGATACGAATCGTATCGGAGGAAAAACTACCACTTTGTTAACTTTTTCATAGTATAGAAAGCCAAGAGATGTGGTATGTCCAATCTGTCACGACCCAAATTCCGGGCCCCGTCGAATTCCGGATCGTGATTATTTGGCAGCATTCACCACACATTCATCAAATAACTTCCACAAGGAATTAGGCATTTAGATCAAACTATAATTTCAATTAACTTATAAAAGTAAAATAACATCAATAATCACCGAATAAGCAAAATTCCCATGTTCTGACTCAAATCAAAGATGTCCTAAAACATTGGATAAAATTTCCTAAACAAGGACTAACCCTTCTATCAACTATTTGAATTCCCCACGCCCCCCCCCCCCCCCCCCCCCGGCCACACACGCTGAAGTCTATGGGCTGAACGTCGTTCTGCTCTGGCCCTCCAGCAACGTGATTACCTGAAGGGGCAACACAACATCAGTAACATTTGGTGAATGAATTTTCCTAGTTACCCATACGGCATAGAACATAACATCAAATAAAATGCACAAGTCTAAATTAACAAGTCAAGTACAATTAAAAGTCCATCCAATTATATCTTCGTGCCCCGTGCACCTTACCATGCCACCAAGGCTACACACAAATCAACATGCCAACCTGGCATTGATCCAGTGTACAAGTCCTCCAAGGACTTATCAATACAACGGCCTCAATGGCCCAAATTCCTAATCATAAGGGACTCCAAAACATGTCCACCATCACATGAGTGTTCATAATTCAGAGTGTAATACTCTCGTATCAAATCTGATACCATCATTATATAATCAAGAACATGAACAGAAGCTGATATTACTTAGAACACATTATATGACAGTGTGGGCCCAACCTTAACACCATCCAGATTTATCATTGCCCCCATCTAGACATAACTGGCAGTTGATGGTGTAGTGGTGACCCCACCCTGTCCATCATTAATCCAATCTAGAATTCTCACAGAATTAATACTCAAGATAATCAAGAGTTTCATAACATGTAATATACAACAGTAAGGTCCCAAAAGTGATTTCAATACAACTACACAGTTAGTATAAGGTGCTGACATGTTTCAGCAGAACCCAGATGCAATTGTTAATCAAAATTTAGTAATCTCAGTTCTCAACACAGAATTCCTCCACATAATAGTAACAACCAACCAGATTTGAGGGTACATCAAACAGTGGGCTCCACTGTCCTATTGCAAGATCAGACTTGCCCTCCAAGATCGCCCAGGGTCCCACATGTCTACACATGGTTCAGATTTAAATAAATAGTCCTTCTGGGCCCCACAGTCCTATTAGTAAAGACATATCATCAAAATAATCCCACTCCACATGAATTTGAAATTATTGGATGGTGGGGTAGATGGGGCCCACTCCACATGGGACCACCACCAACCAGGTCGTCCCTGGGCCCTCTCTTCAAGATGTGGGGTGCTGATCAATGATCAGGTGTGCCCAGTGGTCCCACAAATCTGGGTTTTCTCCCCCAGTCATGCATCAGGGATCTATAAGTCATGGATGGTGGGCCCAACGGGGCCCAATCTCTATGGGACCGGGACTGTCTGGGTCGCCCATGGGCCCACCTCAGGATCCATGGACCAGATTTCCCATCTGGTGGACCACAGGGTCCCACAAACCCCAACTTCTATTTTTAGCATTCCCATTAGGCTTCTGTTTCTTCTGTAAATGCCAATCACATGATAACAGAAATACATAAAACAATTTCTGTGAATAATTTCTGATGATCTCAATGAGAGCTTTCATCTTCTTATATAGAGTATTCTGTCTCTAAATACGGTAAGTTTGACAATTACAATCCCTTTGATAGGGTAATTACAATAATGATTATGTAATCAAATCTCCTAATGAGGAATGTTACAACCGTACATGATTGCATCTTTTGACCACATGTGAAATATGATAATTAGCAAGTGGGTCTGGGCTTAAGTGATTGACATTGACTTGGCCCATGAAGGTCCAAATGAAGCTACTTTAACACCCCCCTCAAATTGATGCCGGAGAATCAACAAGCATCATTTTGTCAGCCAAGAATTGATGTCGAGGTCGCGGGAGCCCTTTGGTAAAAATATCAGCAATCTGAAGTGCGGAAGAGACGAATGGAAGGGTGATAACATTACGTAGATACTCATCTCGAATAAAATGACAATCGACCTCGATGTGCTTGGTCCTTTCGTGAAAGATTGGATTTTCAATAATCCGAATGGCACTTGTATTATATGCATGAAGAGGTGTAGGACGCTGTTGAGAAAAACCTAGATCTTTAAGTAAACCACGTAACCATAGGATTTCTGAACAAGCAGCAGACATGGCCTGATATTCAGCTTCGGTAGAGGATTTGGAAACTTTGTCTTGCTTCTTACATTTCTAGGAGATCAAAGCATTGCCAAGAAACATACACCATCCTGTCATCGATCGACGAGTGTCCTGGCATCTAGCCCAATCGGCATTAGAGTAAGCAGTCAATTCTAGTGAAATTCCCGCCGGAAAGAATAAACCACGATTAGGTGTGCCAAGATATCGTATAATACGCGGGCAGCTACTAAGTGAAGGTGGCGTGGAGCAGTCATGAATTGACTTAGTAAATTGACTGCATATGCAATATTTGGCCGAGTATTAGTCAAGTAGATCAAGCTTCCAACTAACTGGCTGTAGAAGGTCGGATCAAGAAGAAGATCCCCACTATCTTGAGTCAGTTTCAAATTCACTTCAAGTGGGGTATCAAATGGAGTAGAGTGTGAGAGGCCAGCCATGTCAATAAGGTCAAGAGTATATTCGTGTTGATCCAAAACCAACCCTTTCTCAGATTTATGAACTTCAAGACCTAAGAAATAGGTGAGAGGGCCCAAGTCTTTCATGTGGAAAGATTGATGAAGAGAATTTTGAAGTTCATTTATCATTGCACCATCCGTGCCGGTTATGATGATGTCATCTACATAGACGAGAAGCACAGTGATGCCAGTAGTAGATGTACAATGAAGAAACATAGAAGGATCGTGCGGACTTTGGCAGAATTTCAAATTGAGTAATTCATCTCGGATTGTTTCAAACCACACCCGAGGAGCTTGTTTGAGGCCATACAGAGAGCACCGCAAACGAGCAACAAGACCATTGCTCGAAACTGAATAACGTTGAGGAAGCCTCATATACACTTCTTCTTCTAGATTGCCATGCGTAAATGCATTCTTTATATCGAGCTGAAACAGAGGCTAGGATTGAGAAGCGACAATGGCAAGAATAGTGCTAACCGTGGTCATTTTAGCCACCAGGGCAAAAGTCTCGTTATAGTCAATGCCATATTCCTGACGATTTCCAAGTGCCACAAGCCGGGCTTTATATCTATCCAAGGATCCATCGGACTTCATTTTTACAGAGAAGACCCATTTGCACCCAATCGGCTTAACTGTTGTTGGACATGGGACTACATCCCATGTGTGATTTTCCTGAAGAGCATCAAATTCATCTTGCATTGCCCGTTGCCAACATTCATGCTTCACAGCCTGAGAGTAAGATTTAGGAATAGAAATAGAAGATAAAGTTGCAAGTAATGAGGTATGAGAAAAACCATAGCGATCGGAGGGCGGGAGATACGGTTAGAATGGCGAAGCAGAGGCACTGGGTCTGGATCAGGTATCGGATCAGGTGGCTTTGGTGACGGAAGCAGTGCGGCAATATCCGTTCATCTCCTTCGGACAGACACAACATTTGGTTTAAATCTTTGTGAAGACAAAGAAGTATCAGAAGATGGTTCTGAAGAAAAGGCGGGTAAAGTAGATAGAGTGACAGAACGCAATGGATCAACATGCTATGACCGTTGGATCATAGCATAGAAATCCCTTTTGATTAGAAGCATATCCTAAAAAAACGCATTTAGCTGATTGAGCTAACAATTTTGTGCGCTCAGATGAAGGCAGATCGACAAAACAAACACAACCGAAGGTGTGTAGGTTCATGAATGAAGGTTGTTTTTGAAAAAGACGAAAATATGGAGATTCATGTTGAAGTTTGGTAGATAGGAGGCGATTGATGAGATGAACTGCAGTGGTTAATGCTTCGGACCAAAAATGAGGTGGGATGGAGGATTCAAGTAAAAGACAACGAACCACATCAAGTAGATGACGATTCTTCCGTTCAGCCACACCATTTTGTTGGGGGTATGCGGACAAGTACGTTGAGAGATAATGCCTCGATCTTGTAAAAACTTTTGAAATTGATGCGAAACGTACTACCCCCCTGAATCGGAGCGGAAGGTTTTGATGCAAGTTGAGAACTGATTTTCAACATAAGCTAATTTTTTTTTGAAAGCATCCAAAACTTCTGATTTGGCTCTTAAAAAATATATCCATGTAAACCGGCTACGATCATCAATAAACGTTACAAAATACTTGTAATGTGAGTGAGAAATTACTGGTGTAATTCCCCAAACATCATTATGTATTAAGTCAAAGCATTGTTTAGATATCAAGTCATGTAGAGGAAACGGGAGATTTTTGCTCTTTTCGAGTTTACAAGTAGAACAATTCAAGATAACATCAAGTGCAGAATTTTTCATTTCATTAATCAAACCAGATTTAAATAAAGAGAGCAACACCGTAGAGTTCGGATGACCTAATCTATTTTGCCACAATTGCACATTATTTGAATGCAAACAAGAGAAAGCAAACTCAGATTTATTCCTTGGTTGTGTAGATAGTTCTAGAGGGAACAGACGTCCGCACTTAGGTCCCTTCGGAATCACCTTCCCCGACTCCTGAACCACACAACCAGAAGAAGAAAATGATACGTCACAATTGTTGTCAACAAGTTGACCCACAGAAAGTAGATTAGTAGATAAACCAGGAGAAAGGAAAACATGTTGTAAAGGTAAAGGATGAGGTACATCACTGATGGCAGTGATAGGAAGTTTCCCACCATCAGCGGTGTGAACTTGAAGGTTACCATCATAAGGATGAACATTTGAAAGATTAGAAGGAGAGAAAGTCATATGGTTGGAAGCTCCAGAATCAAAATACCATATGGAAGAAGAGGATTTATGTTTACCAGAGATACCCAAAGTGGAGAAGGCATGAAGGATCATTTGTTGGATCATTTCTGGAGTCACAGGAGGAACACTGGTAGAAGAAGATGGCTGTGTAGGCATGGATGAAGACTGGGGTGAAGCAACTGATGTTGTATCTGATAGAAGAAGCTGTGACATGGTAAGCACGAGGAGTGTTATTGTTGGGCCTTTTCCTGCTGTCCGAGATGACGTGTCCTGAAGCCTTGCAATAATTGCAAAATTTCTTTTTGCAGTGGGAAGCATAGTGACCATATTCTTTGCATTGATAACATTGTATTTTGCTCATATCCTGAGTCATTGCTGAAGATGTGGGCCCGTGTGGGCCACAAGTTGGCTGATATGATGATTGATGTTCATCTCGTGGAATCTGTGCTGGAAGTTTCCCTTTGACTGCATATGCCACTTCAAGTGCACCATTAGAAGTCTGCTTGGTGAGGTGAGTTTGGGTCACTTGTCCTTGTTCTTCCCTAAGAACTTCATTTAGACAATTCTCCAAAGAAGGAGATGGTTGTCTACTCATCAAATTTGAACGAACAGTTTCAAATTCCGGATGGAGTTTCATTAGAAATTGGTCACGTTGACTGATCTTATGAAATTCCTGAAGTCCAGTTAAATTGCCCCCTGTTACAGATGCGTATGCAATATCTGTGAATTCCATCCATAAGGGACGAAACCCTGAGTAAAAATCCTGGACAGATTGATTCCCTTGGTAGTACTGTGCAACTCATGTTCTAACTGGAAGCGCCTCGCAGGATTTTCTTGATGATAAATTTTGTTAAGGTAATCCCACATTTCTTTTGCTGTTTTGTAGGGTTTGAGATGCATAAAAAATTGGGGATCTACCGATGCCAAGATCCAGCTCATTATTTGAGCCTCATTGGTTTCTCATTCTTCCATCTTGTCTGCTCCAGTGGGTTTGGACTTGGACCCACTGATGTGACCCCATAGTTTCTTACCTTTAAGGTATAATTCCAACTGAAAAGCTCTAGAGTTATAATTCTTTCCAGTGAATTGAATTAGATTCATATCTGATTTTCCCATTGCTTTGATAAATGTAGCAAAGAAATCACAATGTGGGGTCCACAAATGGATCAAAAGACTGATCAGTAGTCAGGAAACTATCAACAGCAGCAAGAGGAACCAACTGATATAGATAAACAGCAATAATGAGGGACCAATCTACTCTGTTACATCAAATAGAGAACAGCAGTAGCACAATGGTCAAGATAATGGCCAGAAAAAAACAAACCCAGGCGATCTTGGATTTTGGAGTAGATTGTTCATAGTAGCAAAACTAAGTATCCAATAAGCAAGCAGACAGTATAGATTCAAGATGGAACAACTAACGCACCAACAGAAACAGACCTTTCTCAAAAATGGACCAGATCCATCATTTTGTACTGCTGTGATAAAAAATAATTGCCAAAACTGAAAATTCACGAGAAATTACAGAAATCCTACCTCTGTGATGCCAGCAACTCCCAAAAAATCACTGAAAACTTCAAAATATTCAGGCGACCAGGATAGTGGTGCTATTCAGAAGTGGTTATGATGATCTGAGGTGGGCCATGTATGATCAGAGCATGATCAGACCCTCGTTTGGCTGGATTCTTGGAGCAGATGTGAAGAAGAGAAACTCCAAAGGCTCCCAATGCTTGGAAGATGAAAGAAAACTTCACCCCGAAACTCAGCACATGTGAGGAAGAGAAATATCGATGGCTTCCTGTCACGACCCAAATTCTGGGGCCCTGTCAGATCTCTGGATCGTGATAACTTGGTAATATTTACCAAATATTCATCAAATTATTCACATAAGCATTTGGCATTTAAATCAAATAATAATTTCATTTAATCAAATAGTTGTAACTACTCAAACTTTACTATGTTCTGTCTGCATCAATAATGTACTAAAAAATTAAATAATATTCCTAAGCAAGGCTAATCCCTTTATCTACTAAATTGTCTTTTCTCGTGCTCTCTTGTTAGCCACGCATATTAAAATTTACGTGCTGATCATCGTTCCGCTCTGTCCCGCCCGCAGCATGATTACCTGAAGGGGGTAACACAACATCAGTACAACTGGTGAATGAATATTCCTAATTACACAAATCACATAAAATATCACATAATTCATCAGGTCTGAATCAGTAATCAAATTCGTTCACATACAAATCCGTGCCCATGCACATTACCACGCCTCAAAGGCCTTATCGTATACATGTATACCGGTCACCATGACCCTGTCTCAATAGACACGTCCACTAAGGACCAGCCATCAAAGTGGCCCATCACGTCCATTAAGGACCCGCCGCTATAACGGCCACCATGGCCCGAAGCCATCTATCATCCGGACACAAGTCCAACATCCCATGAATGGTACCATCCCTAAATCTGGGACCAGTGCACAATATCTCATAATCACATAGCAATTAGAATTCATTATTCATAACATACACAAACAGTAGTGTGGACCCAGCCCCATTCAAGTCCTTATCAGTTTAGTGCGCATCACATCAGACTTCATTACAATAATCCACATAATTAATTATAATTTACATAATTAATTGTAATGCACATAATTAATCATATTTCACATAATTAATCACAGTTAATTAATCATGATCACTAAACTTCAATTCGTCTAAGTAATAAAGTTAATCTACACAAGCCTAGGTCTATCTCCATTACCAGACCCCTTTTTAGAACTCATTATTCCATACGGAATACAAACGAATATACTGTTCATATCTAAACTTCTTGGCATAGAGTTCAGTGAGTCCCACATAGCCAATCCAAGATCAGACATCTAGGTCACTGTCGCCCCATATTAAATACTCTATCTATTGGATCTGATCTATCATCAAATCACATGCTGTGGCCCATAAATCAGAACTAAATTCTGATTGTCTCTGTACAAAGTGACGCATGACTTTATTGAAACTGTTGGACAGTGGCCCCACTATTCTCAAAACCCAAGATGTCCAACTCCACACTGGTCGCCCAAGGGTTCATTAGAAGATGTGTGGTCTTGATCATTGATCAAATCAATATATGGGTCCCACAACTACAAACGACCAATACTATCAATTAACGCCTGAAATTTTGATGACCAAAAGATAAATCATAGATGGGGTCCATTGTGCAAGATGTCCACCTTCACTAGGGTCGACCACATGCCCCCTTTAGGATGTGAGGTCTTGATCTTAGATCAGACCCTGTAGTGGGTCCCACTACTCTCATCTTCTAAATTACTCTGTTCCACGCATCAGACACATCAATAACTGTTGCAGAGAAAATTATGATGATCATAGGAAATCCATTCAATCTAAATCCACCATACTCAGGGTCGTCCATCACCCCTTAACATTATCTCTGAACCAGAAATCATCTTACAGTGGCCATGGGGTTCCACAGCCCCTGTTATTAGAAATTTGCCTCTGTAACAAGGAAAAGATAGGTGCATAATATGCACAGATACTATCATCCGATCTTTATTTCTCATGAATCATCAATCAAATTAAGAAATCAACAATCTTCTATCACAATCCAGAACCTGGTTGTATTACTCATAATTAAACTATTTACATAAATAGCAATTCCACAACATCTGACGGTTCTCAAACATCTATCTCATCAACTAAAGCATGGATTGGGTAATTAAGGAAGATTCACTCACCTCTGATACACGATCGTCGTCTTTGACATCAGCCGCTTTCTCCTCCTTCTCCTAATTTGCAATCCACAAGGCTCTCAGACTCTTATCCAATGAATAGAATATATCACAAAGGGGTCGTTGGTTCTCATATATAAAGGGAAAGATGGGAATTCTAATTACTTTCAAACTTTCTATTTAGAGTTGTTTTACAACTCTCTTCTTTCCCCAAACTCACTCACGTGGGATACTTGCAAGGTTACTAAAAGTCTAGGACTTCTACTTGCATTATAACTTGGGCTCTACTATCATTACAACTTGGGCCAAGCTATACTAAAATACTACTTGGGCCAAACCAATCCTAGGCCCAAGTACTCAGGATATTACACTTCCAATGCTTGGAAGATGAAAAAAACATCACCCAGAAACTATGTAGAGAGTTTTGTTAACTCAGAAACATCACCCTCTTTCTCACGAGAATGATAGGATCAAATAGTTTGAAGCTCTGATACCATGTAAATGCCAATCACATGATAACAGAAATACACAAAACAGTTTCTGTGAATAATTTCTGATGATCTCAATGAGAGATTTCATCTTTTTATATAGAGTATTCTGTCTCTAAATACAGTAAGTTTGACAATTACAATCCCTTTGATAGGGTAATTACAATAATGATTATATAATCAAATCTCCTAATGAGGAATGTTACAACTGTACATGATTGCATCTTTTGACCACATGTGAAATATGATAATTAGTAAGTGGGTCTGGGCTTAAGTGATTGACATTGACTTGGCCCATGTATGTCCAAATGAAGCTACTTTAACACCTTCAAGTTTCATGCCTCAACGATGGGTATTATGGATTAAAACTCCATACTGACAGAGTACTACACTACCCAACAATTTAACAATTCAAAGATTGACTTACTCCAGATCTACGACTTCTAGTTGTCACCCTGTACACTTCCATTATACAGCACTCAAACAATTCTCAATACCGAACATCATATCATCACTAAACAGTAACCAGGAAGATGCACTCACCTTCGATAGAAGATTTCCGCGTTCGCGATGTGAGGGCGTGAGTAGGACATCCACTGATCACTTTCTCACTGATTGCCTTCTTCTTCTTCCCTTGGATTTCCAGCCACCAAACTCTCTCTCAGATTTTCTCTCAAGAAGAAGAAAATTGATACCAAAACTAATGGTCGATGGTTTGTTTTTATATAAACTAGAGTCATTATTCTTCTCAAACTACTCTTAGAATCCTATGCAAATTGAACATATAGTCCTACTAGTATAAGGCACACAGGGCTCTCAATTGGAGTTGAGATACAGCTCCTAAATCATCTTAATATCAATCTCACGTGGGACTCTTTCAATAAAATAAACAATATTCGAGGGTCCCACCTGGGCCATACTAATAATGCTAATCCTGGGGCCCAGGTGACTCAGGATATTACATACTCCCCTCCTTGGGAAATTTGGTCCTCCAAATTTTAAAACATACCTGCGGCAAAAAGGTGAGGGTAGTTCTTTCGGACCTCGTCCTCGATCTTCCAAGTAGCTTTTGATCGTGATGCTTCCATAGCACCTTGGTTAGTCGAACTGTTCGTTGCCGCAGCACCCTTTCTTTAGTGTCTAAAATTGCAATGGGTCTCTCCTCATAGGATAAATCTGGCTGTAAGTCAATTGGCTCGAGGTCTAACTCATGAGACGGGTTTGGCTTGTACTTCTTCAAGACTTCAACATTGATACATTGATACATAGTGTTTCTATTTCTGCAGCCGTCCTAACAGCAGTCTTCTTCTATTTTTTATTTTTATTTGCTGCTGCTGCTTCTTTTCTATCTCTCTGCCAAGAGCTCCAGCTGGCCCTGAAAATCTGTCTTCACCAGCAGCTGTCTTTTCTTCTTCTTTTTTTTTTTTTTTCTATGCTGCTGCTTGCTTTCTCTTTCTTAGAGCTCGAGCTGGCCTCCGGTAACTTATTTTATTATATTTTTTTTGTATGCTGGCCTTGTTTCTCCTGCAAGACACTATTTCTCTTTCTATATATATGCCCATAGCTCCGAGGCATCCAACTGTCTAGCGTCCTATTTGCCCTTTAAGCAGCACGTGTCCTTGTGTTTCACAATTTTAAATTGTTTCTCATTTAACATTTAACAATTTGTTGAGTAATTTTAATGTTTTATATATTTTATTTTGACTTTTCCATATCTTGCAATGTGTTTTAATGTTTTGCAATTCAGGTATGTTTTTATATTTTTAAGTTTTTTTATGAGCATCTTTTCCGGAACGGAATGCCGGAATTGACCGGAACGCCGGAACATTCCGCTGCAGGGTCAAACCGGAATGACAGGAACAGAATCAACAACTATGCTGTAACTTGGAGAACAAGTCCCTTTAATATTGACCAAAAGAAAATTTTGTTTCAGCAGACTTCACATTTCTGCCCATGTTTCCATTGGATCCATATTCTGGTGTCTTCATCTTCATTATCACTCTATCCACCAAATAGATGCATACCCGTGAAATCTGGTAGCTACGAGTGCCACCTTATACCTATTGGTCATGTGTTTGTGAGCAAATTTCTACACGCACGCTAACCAATTCATGAATTTTTCTGGTTACATCCTTCCATTGTGGTCGGGAATAACAATTTTGAAATCCAAATCCTTCTCAATGTTCTGAGGACTTGGGCTGCGTTGATTTCAGAAATTGGGTTCTTCCTCCCAACAGTTATCTTCCCAGTTATTGTTATCCATGTGGTTGTGCTCAAGATTTGCAAGTCGAGGGTAAATACAAGTTAACGGTTGTTGACTGTGGAAGACATGCAATGTTATCCCCAATATGATTGATATCCTTTGCTAACGGGGCATGGCATATGTTGAGCTTGGTGAACACATGTGGTTGTGCTCAAGATTTGCAAGTCGAGGGTAAATACAAGTTAACGGTTGTTGACTGTGGAAGACATGCAATGTTATCCCCAATATGATTGATATCCTTTGCTAACGGGGCATGGCATATGTTGAGCTTGGTGAACAACCCGTAGTTCCCATTCTCAATTAATCCTTCCGCTGTGTTAGATTAGAGATCGACGTACTCATTTTTGTCGTGGTCAAAATGGTCATCTGACATCTCCACTTGTTTCTTTGGAGACGTCTCTTCTTTTTCCCCCTGGCAAATTGAAGGGGATGAAAAGGTTTGGATCAAATGAGGACTTTTAGGAATCTGTGATGGAAAAGGATAGGTGATGTTTTGAATGACTATTGTAGTCTAACACTTGGTTTTTTGCACTTTCGGGACTATATTTGCGGGTAATAAGTACTAGGATATGAATAAGAATAATTAGAGTTTGAATATACTTTTGAGGGAGGAGGGGAAAATGGTCAATTAGGGTTTTCTTTGAATGGTTCAAATAGGGAGACAGTTAGAAATGTTTTTGGATAGAAGATTAGGGATGTTTGAGAGTAGTGATTTGGGCTTCTAATGGGTATGGGTTTGATGAAAATGCCTAAGGTCATGTTTGGCAACCAAATCTTTAGGGAAAAGATTTCCGGTTTCCCTTATATTGCGGTAAATCCATGTTTGGCGATTGTAAATTCCCGAGGATTTGGACGAATCGAAATCTCTATTTGTTAGGATTTTTAGATCCGACCACCCCCCATAAGATTTGAAAATCCTCGCTTAAGTGGATTTGCACCCCAGCCCTATTTTTCTCAACTATATGCATCGATACACACAAATATCAATGTAAAATCCTCAACTATACAAATCCCCAGTGAGGAATCCTTGTTCCAGCGGTAGTGAAGAATCATCAGATCTATGGATTCCTTGCCTGTTACCAAACATGCTCTAAAGGGTTTGCGGAGTTATGGGTTATGAATATTTTGGGTTGGCTTTGGAAAGGTTTTAGGGACTGCTTTGGCTACCGTGCAGAAATGGTAGCAATCTATAGAAATTGAATGAAAAAAAGAAATTTGAAATTAGGGTTGAGGCCTAGGTTTTGGTGAAGTTTTGGGCTCCAAATTAAGGGGTATTTGTGGGAAAACTTAGAGTTTGTGATTGGTTTTGGGTTGGCGTTGTTTTGGAATGAAGAATTGAAGGGTTTGATGGGGTTAGATTTGGGAGCTTTTTTTGAGTTACAAAAATTGGAGAACATTTTGAAAAAAAATAAATAAAAAGAAAGGATGGGGTAGATGATCATAAAAAAACTAGTGGATTTGGTCCCCCCCCCCGGGCATCCTCAAGCTGCATGATTCTAAATGAGGATTTGGGTCTGATAAGTGATGCCAAATTTGGTGTAAACCTTAAAGGGTTTGGATTGATTCTTTGCAAAGTGTCGAATCATGGAATAGATGTCTCCAATAGACACTCACAAAGAGGGATGAGCCTCAAAGGGAAAACTCAATTAACGAAGAAAAACTTTATTAATTTCCAAAAGCTAATTCTAATGTTCCATAGTGCTTATATATATGGGAAATATTCATGCACATCTATCCCTCGCCATATTATGGTGAGGGACAACATAGTGGGGCCTACTTTATGATCCATCTGAACCATCCACACACATGGGACGAATTACATTGGATTCATTGAGTTTTCACTTATCCGAATGGATTGGACCGTTGGATCGAGGATTAAATTTGTTTCTTTATTATAAAGTCATTAAATTTGTGGGCCACGGACGAATGGGTTAGAGGCTCCAAGGTGTCTCTTTCCAAATCCCCCCACCCAACTCCCATGATCATTGGGGCTCTAGGTGGGCCCTATCAAGTTTGTCCCTCACCAACATGAATGTCCCCCTATGGCACTAAATCGCACAAACGAAGGGACCGGACCGACCGAGAAGGCACGAGAATGCCACCACAAGGTAGGAGTTGGTGCCGACCATCATGACCCACCTCCCGGGAATAAACATCCGAGATTGAGGAAATGGACTGTCGGGCACCGAACCGCACAAATGAAGGGACCGGACTGACCGAGATATAGGGGGGACATTCATGTGCATCCTTGTCTCACCATATGGTGAGGGAAAAAACTTGATAGGGCCCACCTAGAGCCCCAATGATCATGGTAGTTGGGGGGGATGGAAAGAGACATCTTAGAGGGACCCATATATCAAGTTTGGGGTCAATCCCATGCTCCTAACCCATTCGTCCGTGGCCCACGAATTATATGACTTTATATTAAAAAAATAAATTTAATCCTCTATCCAACGGTCCAATCCATTCGGATAAGTGAAAACCCAATGAATCCAGTGTAATTCAAGGGGTCCCATGTGTGTGGATGGTTCAGATGGATCATAAAGCAGGCCCCACTATGTTGTCCCTCACCGTAATATGGTGAGGGATAGATGTGCATAAATATTTCCATATATATCTATATATATAGAGAGAGAGATTTGATCTAATGCGATGAAAAGAAAGGTCCGATGTTGCGATGAAGTTCTTTCCAGCACGAAGTCTATAGTCAATGAATCCCACCCCTATTTTCTCCATCTCCTCTCCTCTCCTCTTTCTGTAACCTCTCTCGTCTTTATCTTAAGACCAATGTAATAAATCCAATCTAGTAGGGCCACCTTTGGATTTCAAATCATAAAACTTTTATGGACAAGGTTGCTACATATCTACACGTCTCTTTGAAAATCAATGGAGCGACTTTTTTGAAATTTGATCCAATCAAGGTAGGGGCCACCATCATATTGATGACAATGTAAAACACATGATTTCACTCTTTTTTGTTTTTAGGATTTTTATGTGATTCACACATGATCAATGTGAAGATAGGCCATAGTAGGATTAGAATGACATTTTGTCAACAACTAATACATAAAGAGAGTGATTTTGAGTGGCTTTGATTCCATATATGTGTCCCACTAATAGATAAATAGGGTTGAACTTACTTATATAGATCCTTTGGGCACGCATTAGATGGGCCCAGATGGACTGAATGTGGTATGTTCGATGTAAATGTGCACAATAAGGAAGATAGACAAATGGAAAATTTTCTCATCTAGTTCAGCCCAATCCAATCATCTTGTTTATTTTAAACTTGTGGCATCTATAAGGTTAATTGTGTGGTCCACTTGTATGTGTAGATGAGCATAGAAGAGAGAAGAGAGAGACAAGGGAAGTTGTTGAGAGAGATGGACTTGCACATGATAGGAGAGAGGAGAGAGGTTACAGAAAGAAAGGAGAGAAAAAAGAGGAGATAAAATTGGGATGAGATTCGTTAATTACATACTTTGTGAGGGAAAGTACTTTATCTTTTGTTGAAATGGTTAACTTGTATTGAATAAAAGCTTTATAGTATAAAGAGCTATACTGAGAAGTAGTAGGGATAGACCCCCACAAAAAAAAAAAAAACAGCCACCACCCAAAAAGAGAGAACTATACAAGGGGGCCTCGGGAAAAATTGAAGAGGAGGGGGACCTAATAAAAAAGCTATGACTTCCCTCCAATTAAACATAATTACATCGATGGATAGTCCCAAAAAATCTGGAAGAAGTTAGTCCCATGAGGCAACACAAAATCTCATTTTAAGGATTAATTCTTCTTGTCATTAAAAAAAAAAAAAAAAGCCTTCTTGGGGAGTACAGATCCCTTCGAAGCACTTTCCGTTTCTTTCTTTCCAAATCATCCAGATGAAAGCCAAAAAAAATAGAGGGAAAGTACCTTAATTCTCATTGCACTAGATCAACTCTCTCTCTCTCTCTCTCTATATATATATATATATATATTCTAAGCTTAAGCTTAGGAGAGCTTTGGCCTATATATATATAGACACACGCCCAACTCAAAATTAATGACTCCTAACAAAACAAGGAAATCATTCCTAATGACTAACTTATTAAAAGAATAAAGAAAGAAATTAAATCATAGACCTCCTTGGGTCCTACATGTGGGTCATGGCCTGGCTTCATCGGCTCACTAGCCTTGCATCAACATGTCAATTATCTTTTTCCTAAATAAGATTTTCTTCCCTCTCTTATTAATGACGTGCCAATAATAGATGATTATATTCAATATCGTTCTTCTAACTAAGATTTCCCCCTCCTTTATTAATTAAATGGAAATCAATTTTCTTGCTAGATCTAGGGAAGCTTCATAGATTTTTCTAGATTAAGAATGTATATATAAAAATCTTATTGAAAATTTGACAACCAAGAAATTTGGTGGAAATTTCTTTGCTAAGAAAGTAATTATTGGAGTAATGGGCTTGCAGACCATGGTCTAGACACAATAGGCCAATCATTTATAGGCTTCGCCCAATAGGTTGGGCCTGATGTGCTGGCTGGTTTAGGGCCCTACTTATGGCCTCCTATTTGTAGCCCTTAGGCCTCTGATGCACTTGGGTTGCCCATCATTTATGAATATATATATATTTTTTGGTAAGGCATCATTTATGAATAGTTGGAAGTGTCGAAGTGATCATTTCTCCCTCGAAATATATTAATATCGTTTTGAGAGGGCCACTATACTTTTTTATTTTTAATGGTCTGTACCAAAGCCTTTTTAATTTATCATATATGAGAGACTTTGTTTCCATGTCTTGGTAATATCATCGGCTGTGATATGTCTGGTGGATAATCATTGCCATTTTGTGGAGTATTATTTAGTTTTATATGTTGGTTTTCAGTGGTGCAGTATTCACTTGCAGATCCTTCCATGCAACACACTAGTTTTTTGTGTTAAAAAAGGTGATCTTTCTATTGTGATTTTCTTCTTTAAAATAATCTTAACTGTTTCCTTTATATTTGCAGAATATACTCCAGAAAATCCAAAGATCATAACACAATGCTCTCATCATTTTCACCTGGGCTGTATATATGAGTGGATGGAAAGAAGTGAAAGCTGTCCAGTTTGTGGAAAGGTACCAGATTGTTTACTTTCCTACTCCGCTGAAATCTTTATATATGTATATATGGGTAATTCTCCAAGACGCCCTACTTTAAAAACGCCCCTTTTTTTGGGTCATGGGGCCCACCCTGAGTCAGTCTAGTCTTGTCACACACACTATACCCTTACATGTTTCCAAATCACTAAAAAAACACAGGATTGGCTACTACACAAGATTTCAATTATTTTACCACTTAAAATTTCCACACCACTACGCCACTATGTATCACCGCAACCACTAGGTATCACCTGCTACATAGCGTTTTGGCCATAGCCGCTGCACCCGTCATAACCGCTATTTTGATCCTTAATTGTGATATAAGGAGAACGAAGTGAGAGCGGAGCCATGATTTGATGGATTTCTGGAGTCTCACAAAACTGCTAAATTTTAGATCTGATCTGGTTATAGGTCACAAGTCAGGATCAAAGGAAGTTCTCATTGCCCCCTGCATTGACCCGTTCTTTTTTTTTTCTTTTCATGTTCTTTTCTTGAGGGGTAAGATTGTGGTGGTTTGGAATGGGGTTGGAGAAGATAGGTTCTTTTGGGCTTTTGGCCAAGTGATATAGAGGCACCCGTGTCATTCTTCTTTCTTGTCTAATCTTTAATAAAATCTCATCCACCTGACCACAATAGACATTCAACTAACATATTCCAGTATGAGGAGTGGTTGACTTCAACTAAAAAGAGATTGACATAAAGGATTCTTAAGAAAAAACCTATCAGAGTACCAATAATTATTCTTAAGATAAAACCAATCATGATACCTAAAATCTTTCAGTAATTTTATCACCAAATGGGTTATAATTTCTTTAGTACTTGCAAAGATTTCACAATCTTGAACTCTTGACATATGTAATCTTTTTTTTTTTTTTAATGGTTACTTTCATTAAAAAGAGCAATCAGTACAAGAGAAAAGTACTGAAATCAGAAGAAAACAAAACAAAACAAAAGGAAAGGAAACAAAACAGGACAAGCTAGGGCCCTGTCAAAGAAAAGGCCACCTCTTTCCAGTGATACACAATTTGATCTAATGAGTATCCCTTAAAAGAAGGGAGAATAGACACCCAAAAAGCTACCAAAAACTTCGATTTCTCCACTAGTCTGCTTTCACTAACTACAATTCCTTAAAAACATCTTGAGTTTCTTTTGCGATTGTAATCAGTAATCAGTAATCCATCAGCTGCAATTTCTGCTTTCACTAATCTCTTGGCATATGTAATCAGTAATCCATCAGATGCAATTTATTTACTTAGATAATGTACATTGTCTAATTATCTGTATCTTTAAAATTTTAATATATCATATGATTTTTATTTGTTAAAAGCTACTTTTCGTGTCATTAACTAACAACTTTGAGTACTTTTGCGATTAATAAGTGAGACAAAAGTTGTGCTTACCAAAAGTTAAGGGAGATTCGGAAAAGGATGGAATAGGAAGACGTGTTTCCAGAACGAACAAGATACGGGTTGAGAAGGGGGAGTTAGCAAAGTTGGACAAGATTGGAATGGGCATAGGAACATGTATTAACTTCTTATGACAAGAAATGACACTTTCTGTGGTGGTTGGGTTGAAGTACTTTGTGGGTCTCCAACAAAATGGGGATTTTCTGAGCTTGCTGGGGTAGACATACAACTGATACAAGGACCCAAAATCTGAATCAGCCACATTGCATACCCAACTTGACCGTTTGGATGAGAAAAGAGTAATTGAGATGTTTATGAGATTCAAATTAGAGTAGACTCCCATGGGGTATTTATGATGCCCCCAGCCCAAATTATTGCAGCTATCCTAGCCGGGGCATCAAATAAAGGTTAAGGGGGATCAGGTGCATTTCATTCCCCAGTATCCACATGCGTGAGGACTGAGGATACTGAAATTTCCAACACTTACATGAATATTTCGTGGAAGCTTACGTGGTGTTACAGCCCTAAGTCCATGGCCCTCGGATTCCGTGTCACAACCCAACGTTTAATTATATGCTTACCAAAATAATAAATCATCAGACTGGAGTAACATACAACCACAAAATACAGAGCATGACAATAACCGGGTTATTTCATTACCCAAAATGTTAAATTACAGTATAAACACATACATTAATTACATTTTACAACCCAAAAGGAAAAGGCCAACGAGGGCAGTAGAACTGGAATAAAATAAAATACATAAGATACCCCCAGATGTTATGAACGCTCAGTGCAAGACGCGATGTCAAATTGATATCATCAACACAACTCTCACCTAAGCACTGCGGCGCCGCCACCGCCACCGCCACTGCGAGCTCTTCCTTAGAGGCAAGAGTAGAGCCTACATCACCAAGGTTAGCGGCGTTACGTACCACGACCTGGCAAGTGTGTAAATATGAATAATAACACATGTTTGCTGCAAATGTGAATACAAGATAGGCAAATCATAACAGGATGTCAGAATATAGTGTACAACTAGGCAAGTAGTGCATGAATTGTAAAACTAAACAAACTATACAAAATCAAAGTAAAACAAAGCTAAAACATCATGTCCTTTCTAACAAAATGGCATCCACATGGCTAAATTCTCTCAACTGCACGGTTGCGCGGCTTGACCGTGGTGAGAGCTCGCAAAAAAGACCCAACTCACGTGGTTGCACGGCTTGACCGCGGAGACGCAAAATCCCAACTTACACGGTTACGTGGCATGACCGGTAAATGAGTTGAAAACTAACTACAGTAGTGCTAAAAATCTAAATCCCAAAGCAGCCAGGGCCAACTGATAGGGGATCGAAGCTAAGTAGTGCCCAGGGATCAAGACTCTGACTAACATGTCTCATCGAATAAGGGATCTACTCTGAAAACACACAAATCTAACTAAAATCTCATATCTTAAATGAGTAGCCCGTAACGAAGCTCATACTAGCTGAACTTGATCGAAATTGGTGTAACCGGACTAAAGCAGATAAAACCACCCGGTTAAAAACAATATTACTGAAGAACTTGGCCAAACTGATCAAACAGAACTTAACATGAGGACAAAAAGCCTATAAGAGGTAAGGGCAGTCGGATAGCATTTCAGCAGGAAATGGTCCACAACCTGAATGGGTAGAAAGGTTCAAGTCGGATAAGAATGACTGGGGAGGTGGCAGGGCAACGAATGCGCGCACACCAACTTGACACACTACAACGTGGATCCTGTCACCTAAAGGGGAAAACAAGGCAAAGACTGCACGCTAAGCCCCAAGCTTGAATCACCACTCCTAACCACTACTCTAAGGCCGGGTATGGCACGGCATATGGAGTGAATACAACTAGCTCATAAAAGATGCGTGCGCCATGTACGCGAGTAGATAGATACTGAGGCTTTGGACGGGTTAATCTCATTGATACAGTCAAGGGTCCATTACAAACTCACTAATCTAAGTCTCGGGTTGCCATCGACATTCCGGGGTAGTAGGATTCTACCTTCCGCACGTTTAGGGTCCAGATATTGGGGAATATAGTTCCTTGGTGTCTAGAGTGATGTACGACACCCAAAACCCTAACTGCATGCATCCTTGACTTCAAAATACATGAACATGCCTTTGGACAACCTTCAGGGGTGAATGTATGCTCAAACATCAAATCCTGATGTCTCAAGTATTCCATAATTTTTGGTCATGGTTTCCTTTTGTACCTCCTACAGTCTATGGTTCTCATCCAAAGAACTGGGCTTCAAAGATACATAGGTTACCTATTTAGAGTGGCCAACATCACTCTAGAAGTGTTTGGGGATGAGTTCCAACTCAAAAGGTAGGAAAAGGGAGGAAAACCGGACCATTCGGGGCTTAAACAGCCAAAACAGGGCGGACCGCCCACTGCTAGCTGTGAACCCCATTTCTGGTTCAGGCTAGTTTCAGAAACCGCTCGGCGGTTCACCTGTTTTTGGTGTTTTGGGGGTCCTTTGGCCATGATTCTTGGGGAAACTCTTGGGCAACAAAAATCCTAACATTCTAACATTAATTATTATTATTTTTTTTTGAAGAGTATTCTAACATTAAAATTAATATCAACTAATCCCATTCTAACATAATTAACAAGAGGAATGAGCCAGATAACCACATTAAGACATACATTGGGAATTTCATGGAAATCAATAGAAGAGAAGCATGCATGCATCAATACTCATAATAAACACTTGCCTCGGGTTTCTAAGCTTCCGATTTGCCTTCCTAAACTCTCCAAACAGCTGGGAACTCCCTAGAACAAAAACCCCAAAATACTACCCATGGACCCGAAAATGGCCAACAATGAAAGGGGTGATGGAATGACTTGCATGTAGAGATTTGCGATCCCTAAGGCATGCTAATTCGAAATATGGAAGGTGGGAAGGAGTGGCTTACCTGCAAGTGAGGTGGCTGAGCTGAAATTGAAAGTGGGCAAGGCTGCCTAGCTTGAAATCGACGAAAAAGACGTATACTGAGAGTGGAGAGCATGAGGAACTCAGTGGTTATGATGGATTGACAAATGACAGTCTAGATTCCGAGTTTGGAGGTAAGAAGAGGAGAGGAAGAGGGGGAAAGGGGCTGCTGCTACAGTGCTGGGTGGTCTGTGTAAGACAGGGATCCGAACCCGAGGAGAGAAGAGGGGGGGGGGGGGGGGGGGGGGAGTGGTTGTGAATAGAGTGAGCCTAAATCTATGGCCAATTTCAAAATCCTATTGCCAATTATGCTCAATTGAGATAGATGGAATTTAATTAAAGAGAGTAAACAAGCTAAACATCAGCCATACATCAAGAATAAGACATAACCATCAACCATAAGCATAAGCATCCACCATAACACAAGAATTTATGGTGGTTCGGCCAACATGCCTACATCCCCCGGTTTTATCCTACGGGAATTTCCACCAACTCAATGGAGGTTTAGGCTCATCTCTAACCTTACAGTTACTTACGCTTTTCAAAGGCTTAGCATTAACCTTTACAACCACACATGCTTTTCTAAGGCTTAGCAATAACCTATACAATAATGAAAATTTTCTCCCTAGACTATGTCATTCGATACACTAAGAGAGATACATTTGAGTACAATTTTATGCCTCTAAGATAAGGCTGTTTTGAAAGTGATAAGCAACTTGCAAGCACATCATGACGATTTCAAAGATGGTAATCTAATGTATATGCATGATACCTCTAATCATGCGAAAATGATAGCTCATAAAATTTAATCATACATGATGATTTTTAAAGTGGCTAATCAAGAGAATAAGATAGAGGCATGAGATGAATCAAAACAAACTTGTTTTTTAATATGAAAGTCCTAGTCTAACAAGTTTGATTAAAAGTTTAACCAAAACATGTGTGACAATATCAATTGTTGAAATCAAATATTTGAAACATGAAAGTTTGAAATTGACGAGAACGACAATTGAAAACATCAGCTAAAACATGTATATCATGCTATTGAAATGAAAATACTAAGATTAAGCAAAGCATGAACACATTAGAAATAAAATCATGCTTACTTGATTATGATTCAAAGTTTAAAATCAAGCTTGAACCTTTCCATAGCCTTCCTAGCCTTCCTCAGCTCTTCCTCTTTCCTTAGGCCTCTGTTCTACTCAAAAAATCCAACCAAGAGCTTTGGAACGAGCTGAATTTATAGGCAAAAAGGTGCCCAACGGCTATATTGGCGGTTAACCGTGAAAGCCCGCAGTTAACCGCACCTCCAACGGTCAAAACCCAACAGCTAGATTCTCAACGTCGGTTAGCTGAACTTCAGTTGGGGGTTAACCACGAGGTAACCACCGATTGACAGACATGCACAACTTGAGTTTTTGTGCATCTAGTTATTCTGACCGCGAGGTGACTGACATAAGTGGCAGCTAACCGACAATTCCCAAAATTATGACTATAAAATGCTTTTCTAAAAAGGGAATTTTTGGCTATAGACATCATGTTTGAATCAATATCTAAAATCTTAAAATCCAGTTTCAAAACATGTTTATGCATGTATGTTCAAAATTCAAATCATGCATGAGGAATTGAGTCTTCACAACATAAAGTCATGCATGAGACAATTATATAAAACAATGATTTGAAAATTATGGAACATGCATGAAGATTTTCAAGTTTTAAAAATCAAGTGCACATGAGAGATCAAGCTTTGAAAGAAATATGAATGCATCCAATAAAATTGCAACAAATGAAAACCCTAACAGTTTGGAACCGGGAAAGGAGAATGAGGGGTTCAACCTTATAAAGGGTGGGTTTGGTGGGGCCTGGGCCTGCTATTTAAGTAACTTGCATCGCAAAAACAAAGGTCTTTTGGTCCGCGGATCTAATAAGTCAAAGAACGAAAGTTGTTTGAAATTAAATCGAGTTTCCAATGAGCACAAGGATTACATGATCTGGAATTTCAGGGAAAAACTCAATTTTTCAGAAATGACAACTATACCACTACTCATAAAGGAATCGTGGAACAAAGGTTTTTGGGGCTTCGAACGACTACGGGTTGAACACAACAGTTTTTGGGAACGATGTCTTCTCTCTAATGGGTTTCAGAACACAATTTTCAGGAATTATGAATAGCCCCCTAAACTTTCCTGAAATTACAAATAGGCCCCTAAGGGTATCAAACTAGGTCCAAAGGCTCTCAAAACTCCCCGAAGCTAATCAAAATCTATTCTAACCCTCAAACTAAGTCAATTAGCCACAAATCCCACATATTAAACTAACAACACAATTAATTAGCACTAATCGCATAAATTTGGGGCTAGGGTCTTACAATATCTAACCAACCTTATTTTCCTATTTTCACATACTATTGTGGGCCAAAAAGAAATGATATGTATCCCCTATTGGGCATGTCCTATCGTATTTGTCATGCCCCCAAACTGGACCTCTGAAAATAACTCGTAATTTTGAGGCGCAACGGGTGCGGGGTCTACAAGTTGTGGCAATTACTGTCCCGCACCGTGTTCCCACAAGATATCACTTGTGAGGATTTGCATGATTCCAACATAATGCATCATATTTCAGCAAAATCAATATAAGTAGATGATTTCATATCACAAGTATATCAAGTATCCATGGGAGATCACATGATGTCAGAGCATATCTAGTCCAAAGTAGAATAAGAAAATGCAATGCGGAAGCGTAAAAGTTCAACCATTATTACAATGTTTTTTTTTTCTTTTCTTTTTTATAACGATAAAATTTTATTCAGCAATGAAAAGAAACAAAGCAGGACTTAGCCACAACTTGCCAGCTGAAACAAAAACTCCAAATAAGAGAACTACGAAACAAAAATGATACTATACATCAAAAGTAAGAGAAGAAAGAAAAACTCCCTCCCTTGCAAGAGCATCTGCCATGACATTAGCTTATCTTAAAATATGACTGAAGCAATCACCTAATTGAAGAGAAATATCATGCACCTCCTCTACCCAATCCGCCAGCCTCCATGGAAAAGAAGACTTACCAAAACACCATTGAATAACTGAAAATGAATCGCCTTCAAGAATTACATTGACACATCCCATCCTACGCAACTCACGACGGCCAATCAAAAGAGCAAAAAGCCTTGTCCCAAGGAGTTGGCTATATGACTTATGTTTCTCTATTCTGATCTATCCTAAACCAAATCCTCAGATAAGTTGCATTTCTTCATATCTATTTTTACCACCTCCATCCACGTCCTCTTCGGCCTACCACTTCCCCTTGGTGGGCCATCAACCAGAATAGTCAAACTTCTGCACTGTTGCCAGCTTGTGTTGGACATACCCAAACTATCTCAAATGGGTTTCTCTAATTAGCACCAGGGATTGAACATGATGCAAAAATGCCCTTCCCAAACCAACTGTGGAAGAAGCCACTGTTTCTTGAAAATGCGAAATTAAATGCTTGTAACAGCTAATGAAAAGAGTGCAAAAGATCTGAACCAAGAGATATCTTTATATTGGTACTTCGACATTTAACACTGATTTAGACAAGACTAAAAAACTTGACATTTTGATACATGCTTTCAATATGGTGATAATATAGAAGAATATAAATTCCAGACGAATATTGGCAGCTTTTGTAGCTATGACAAGTTTTATGCTGGCTGTCCCCCTACCTGATGCAACACTCTTCATATCCAGGCTTGGTACTGGCAGTTACAACCAGCTGAGTTGATGAAACAGAATTCATGTAGCTGACCCCAACATTGTTGTCCCAAGGCTTTAATGATGGTGATGACATAAAGCTTTTGACCATTTCAAAAAGAAAAAATAAATAGTGCATAACCTTTTTTGCTGGAAAAATAGTGCATAACATTATTAATGAAAATGAGTACACCAAAAGTGCAACTGTATCCTTCTGTTTGCCTCACTTTTCATCATAACTTCATTGACCAAAAAAGCAAGTTATACATAAAATTGAGTGTCATTAAGTTGTTGATATCTATAAATTTTATCATAATTTTCCTCTCTTGTCACACCTTATCTAGAATGCAAACTAGTGTTATCATCTGTGTGTTGTCACCTAATTCTTGCTTGCACTCAACTTTTCTTCCCTCCTTTCCAGTTAAGAAAAGAAATTATGTTCTTTGATTTTCTTACTTTTCTGTATCTCCACATCCTGAACAGTAATATATATATATATATATATATTTACTACTTTGTGTATCAGGAGATGGAATTCTGTGAGACTCCCTGATCCTTATTTTGCCGTTCGCCTTCAGTCTGTGGAATGTATAATGCAGGAGGGCATCCATGTAAATAGGATTCATTAATCTCTGTGTGAATAAGCTTTTGCAGAGGAAGCTTTTCTCTCTTTTTTTTCCCTTCCTTTCAATGCATGCCTGAAAGTTTGGTGTATTGATCTGCTTCCCCGTTGTGTGTTTTGGCATCTGAATGCTATTTTACTATGTTAGGGTCCTGGATTTTCCACAATAAAATGGATTGTATGTTATCAAGGTTTACCCCAAAAACAAACACAAAGGGGTGGTTAGTTGCGCATGATTTCTGTTTTTTGAATGCTATGTATCCAGGAGCTGTTGCTACAGTTAAGCGTGATTAGTATCATTTCAAGTCGAAGCAGCTCCCCTCAATGTCTTTCTGATCTTTAAACAACAGGTTTTGTTTCGAGCAGTAAGAACGCTGGGAATAGAACTGCAGGATTGTTATTTGATCATACATTCATTTAACTGTTGGTCTTTTGCATCTTTAGAGAACCACAGGATTTGCCTTTTCTTGCAAGATGAAAATGTGGGGCTTATTTGTATTATTTTGAGATTCTGAGTCTGCCGAATTTCATTTCCAATGTGCAACAGAAAGAAGGTTTCACCTCCATTACCTGGAAATGGTATAATGCAAAATCAAGAAAAAATCAGTCCAAAATTTTGTCTCCGTGCGAAAAGTAGTAACTGAACCAAACTGTTCCTCAGCTTAGAAAACTTGGCCTGGGGCTCTGAACCTTTCTTTTTTTTTTTAATCGGTAACAAAACTTTCATTAAAAGGACATTAAGAAAACAAAGATTAGAAAAATAAAAAGGTCAGAGAAATGTACCCACTCCAATTACAAGACAATTCCCTCCCATGAAGACAATCTATCAACCCCCTGCTTGGCTAAAGTATCTTCCATAGAGTTGGCAGATCTTAGCTCATGACTAAAAACAACATCCAAGGTAGAAGATAAGCCACGGATTTCATCAAAGTGAAATTGAAAAAGGGAAAGCCTTCCGATTTGACACCTAAGCAATGGCATTAAAAGAGTTGCTTTCCACTCTAAGTATTATATGAATAATCTTGAAAAACACCGTAGTGCTTCTAAAATAGCTAACACCTTCGCTTCATCAGAATCGCATACCCCCCCCCCTATGTTTAGAAAACATAAATAAAATGGCACCACTGTTGTTACGGAGCACATCACCTATACCTATTGGACCCGGCTTTCCTCTCGCAGCTTTCCTCTCGCAGCTCCATCAACATTAAATTTAAGCACACCCTAAGGGGGAGGAGACCAAGAAACACTTCTCCTTACCTTAGTAGATCCAGATCCCATACAAACTTCCAAACTAAAAATAATATCATTAAGATTAAAATTGGACAACTCCTTTTTAACCAAAGCCCAAGTTGCAATCGTCAAGGCAACCGTATCAATCAACTCTGTTGAAGAAGAGGAAGCACCCTTAAAAATTCTGTTATTCCTTTCTCTCCAAATAGATCAAGGAATTGCAAATAAAAGCCCACACCCAAGAAAGTGCTCTCCTAACCAAGACTCCACTACTTCCACCATTGTCTTCGGACAACACCAAGCAATTCCACACCTGCCAATGAAGTGGCTCCAAATAGATGCCGCTACTTCACAATGAAGGAAAAGGTGATTAACAGTCTCCTCCTCCTTACGACACATCACACAAACATCGAAGATATTAGGTGACGTCAACCCTCTTCTTCTTAGAGTGTTTGTTGTCGACACCTTGCCTGCAACAACTAACCAATTAGAGCACCTCCACTCGGGGAGGAGCTAGACTCAACCAAACAAGAGAGGAAGGAGCTCTAGAAGGTTGTAATCCCTCCAACGCCGATAGAAAAGCTATCGTCGAGAATTCCCTGGATATGGATGGCTTCCAAATCCTAGAATCCTTAGAGTCCCTGCTTAAAAACATGTTAGAAAGAAGACTCAACAGCTCCCCATATTGGTCATCCTCTGATGAGCGAAGACTTCTCCTAAAAGACACACCCCATAAAGTAAATCCATCTCCCTCTTTAAAACAATCAATAGCAACAGACTCCTTATTAGAAGCCAATCTAAAAATCCTAGGAAACAAATCACACAAAGAGCTCACTCATATCCAATCATCCAGCCAAAACCTAACAATTCTCCCATCCCCATCCACGTAACCCACTCCTTTGGACAAAGTTTCACCCCACACAGTAGACACCCCATAACCTTGACCTACGATACTTAGGCCTAGGAAGAGGCCACCACCCCCACTTGTCCTCCCCATATTTAGGACCAATGACTCTTCTCCACAATGCCTCCCTATCTTCCCCAAATCTCCACCACCATTTGGCCAGTAAAGCCCCATTCTTATTCTCGAAATTTCCGAGACCCAAACCTCCACTTCGTTTAGGCTTTATCACCTCACTCCACTTCATCAAGTGTAACCTCTTCTTATCACCTTGACCTTCCCATAAAAAAACTCCTGCGAATACAGTCCATCTTATTTACTACTACCTTTGGCATCTTGAACAGGGACATGTAGTAAACTGAAGATTAGATAAACAAGCTTTAATTAGCGTGATCCTACCACCCAAAGATACATAATCCTACCACCCAAAGATACATAATCCTACCACCCAAAGATACATATTGTTTCTTCCATGAAGCTAACTTCCTCTCAAACTTAACAATAATAGGGTCCCACAAAGATTTAGATATCGCTTTAGCTCCGATAGGTAGGACAAGATAAACAAACGGGAGTTTCCCTAGTTTACAACAAATAGAGGAGGCCAAAGACTGGATAGTCTCCTCTGAACACCCTATCCCTACCAAGACACTCTTGGACATGTTAATTTGCAGCCCTGAAATTAGTTGAAAGCATCTCAAGATTCTCTTAAGAGCTAGGATTTCTTCTCTCCTAGACGAACTGAAGAGAATGGTATCATATGCAAATTGCAAGTGAGTAATTGCCTCCCCCCGACTCACCTCAAAACCATTAATAACCCCCAACTCTCTAGCTCCTACTAGAAGCATGCTTACGGCCTCCACCACAATAGTAAACAAGAAAGGAGACAGGGGATCACCTTTCCAAATACCTCTAGAAGCTTTAAACAATTTGAAAGGAGAACCATTAACTAGAACAGAGAAGGATGTAGTAGAAATGCACTCCCGCATCCAACGATGCCAAACTTCCCCAAAACCGAATCTAAACATATAGTCGACAAAGTTCCAATCCACATGATCATAAGCTTTCTTCAAATCAATCTTAAAGATAACCCCTCGACTTTTGACCTCTTCATGGAATCGATGAGTTCATTAGCAATTAACACTCCATCAAGGATTTGCCTTCCCGCCACAAAAGCCCCTTGATAAGAACTAATAATTAGGTGAGGAATGTGCTTCAACCGATTTGCCAAGATTTTTTCCAACAACTTATACAAGCACCCTACAAGACTAATAGGTCTATAATCTCGTAACTCCACTGGATTAGATACTTTAGGGATAAGGGTTAAAAATGTAGCATTCATCTCTTTATAGAATCTCCTCCTCCCCCTGTTGTAAAAATTCAAAAAGCATATCAATGAAATCCTTTTTAAGGAACTCCCATCCAACTTTAATGAATGAAAAGTTGAAGCCGTCAGGCCTTGGGGCCTTAACTCCACCATACTTTTCCAAAGCTCTAGTCACCTCCTCCTCCTCAAACTTCCTTTCCAACCACCTTTGAACATCTATTGAAATCGTAGGGAAAGAAACACCCTCAAGCTAAGGCCTAGCAACATTATCCTACTTGTAAAGATTTTCAAAGAAGCGAGCCACCTCATCCTTAATCTCATGAGGTCTATCAAGAACTCTTGCACCTTTTCTGATCTGCCCTATATAATTCACCGTCCCTCGAACTTGCCATCCTTTGGAAGAATTTAGCGTTTTTATCACCCTCGTTTAGCCAACATACCCTGGATTTCTGCCTCCAAGATATTTCTTCCGTACGATTGAGTCCCCTAATCCTCCTAATAGCATCTTTCCTGGCAACATCCTCATCTGGTGTTAACTCTCGGCTTTCACCTTTTTTTTCAAGTTCGTCCACAAAGTTAGACAGAGCATTTCTAGATTCAGCCCTGAACCTAATATTTACCTAGAAGTTTTGACCTCATCATGGATTTTTGATTTTAGGGGCAGTTGGCTAAGCAGATTCCCTTTATTTAGTACTTTCGGAGATTTCAGAATTCTGAAACATACAAAATTTCTGGAGTCGTCATGATTTCCGTACTACGTGGTAATTCTCAGAAATAATATCTCTGGAATTGAAATAACTGAGCGTTACAAGAGGTTTTCTTTTTCTTTTTTTAGCTTGTTTGTTTTGTTCATTTAAAGGTAAAGAAGTAAAGGGAAACTGGATGTCAAAGCAAGGAACAATTGAAAGGTATATCAATGCAAAAGGTAGTGGAAAAATCCTTTTTGAATAGTGTGAGTTTTAAGTATAGGTGAGGGAGTGTAGATTAGAAAGGACTTTTTTTGTTGTAAAGTTTACCATTCCATAATTTATTACACTCTTGTAGTTAAATAAGAAGGCATGTGGAGGAGTAAAAGGAAACAAGTGTGTATCATAAGTTTACTTGATCACCTTTTCACTCTCTTCGTGTGTTGTGTCATGTCTTAAGTTTATTTCTTCATTCCACTTTTTTCATTAAGACATGGTTAAGTAAACAAAGTTTAACCCCACCCCCAATAAATAAATAAATAAATAACACCCACCACACCCACATAAAAAAAAATAAAAATCACATGCCTACTTTTATTGTACTTTTAACTAGTGCTAGATAAGAATCGAGATCCTTCGAGAGGGTTTACCCATGGTCAACCACGGTCCACCATGTCATCGTAAGGCAGCCCTGCCTTAGACACAGGCAGACTGCTCGTGTGCATAGCAGGTTGCCCCACGGTGATGCGGCACGCTGTGGTTCATGGTCACCGTGGGGTAAAAGTAAAACCTCACCAGATTCGGACTTGCTAGACAAATAGGAAACCGTGGAGCTTTGATTTGGACGGGCTTGAATCCACTGTTCATATAAAAAGGAGCAAGTTCTATTGTTCCAGCTAGGGACCACTGGTTTTTGTTGCAAGGGGCCATAAAACTTGAGAGTTTGGATCCTTTGAGGCTCATGCTCATGAGAAGTTTGTGAGGCTCCTCAATGGGGTCGTCTTATTAAAAATCTATACTAAAAATAAATGTTCTTATGTATTGTTAGATTAGTCACATGTAAAATATGTGAAATTTCTTGTATTATTATCTTACACCTGTTTCATATGTTCAATCTAACAGAAGCCTACTGCTACTAGGGCGAATCTTGGCTACGGCCTCCGCAAGGGAAATTTTATTTTGTACCGTTCAAAATTTTTCTTTTTAGGGAATTTAATGGGAAAAACCCTCTTAAACAGGGTATTATTGCAATTGGCCCCAGTAAAAAACATCAGACGGATTGGGCCCTGAATCCACGTTTTTTTTTTTTTTTTTTTTTGTCTTTTAGCGCTATAGTCGATATCGACTATCCCTGTGTATAATAAAGACCGAAACCCATTTCTTTCTTGTTCGTCTTCTTCCTCTTTTCCCCCTTTCCCCCTTTCATCTCTTCCTCTCTCTCTTGTTCTCTCTTGCTGATCTCTGCAACTGATCTCAATCACAATCACAATCACAATCTCAAACCACAATCTTTGAGAAGGAGGAAGAATGAAAGAGAAAGCTGGTGGGTGTACGAAGATGAGATGCACGGAGATGGAGGTGTGCGCAGGGTCTGTGAGGGCGGAGTGCAGCAGTGAAGGAGGGGGAAAAGAGAAAAGAAGATGAGGAAAGAAAGAGGAAATAAAGGAAAGAGAGGGAGAAGGAAGAAAGAAAGAAAGGACTGTGCATTGGCGTGGAGTGCAGTGGGTGGCAAAGGGCAGTGCAGGGAGAAAGGAGAAGAAGAGGGAGAGAGGGGAAGGAAGAAAGAAAGAAAGAAACAGGCGAAGACCAGATCAGATTTGCAAACTCAGATCCTGTGAGTTTCTCCTCTTCTTCGATCAAATCAGATTTCTCTGGTTCGTCTTCTGCGCCGCAATCCAAGACCGAGGAATGGTCTTCTTCTCCGTTCACGGTGGCCGAACCAGTCCTCTATTGCTTCTCTGATGTTACTGTATCCAATAGCCTCTTTGCAATGTTCAAGGTTGGGGTGAACTCAGGTGAGGTGTTCATGGCTGATTTGAGGAAGCTTGATAGAGTGAACCCATGGGTTTGTTTAGGGGATGGTAGAAAGGGTAGCAATGGGAAGAAGGAGGGTTCTAATTCCAAGATTCAGAGCCATGGGAGGCGGGTTTTTTGCAGCAAAGGTGGGGATTTAGAACTGTGGTCTGAGGTGGAAATGGGTTCCTATAGAAATGGTGAAGATGGGTTGGGAGAGAATGTTTTTAGACCGGGTTATTACTGCTTGTTTGAAAGAAGAGATGGGTTTCATTGATACTATCTTGTGTGGGTGAATTCGTATATTTGTATGTACAAATTCTCTGTTTACTTGTTTGGATTGGATATTCTTCTTTCATAGGAAAACATGGGTTTCATTAATATTATCTTTTTGGGTGAATTCAATTATATGTATGTGCAAAATTGTTGTTTACTTGTTTGGATTGGATCTTCTTCTTTCACAGTAAAACTTGAATTTCATTGATTTTCTTTTTGTAGGGGTTGAATTCAGTAAGTACATGTGCAATTATTTATATTTAGTTGTTTGAATTCGATCTCATAAGAAAAGATAGGTTCTTTTGGATTTTCTTGTTTTGGTAAATTAATTCTATCAAATTCATATGCAATTGTTCTGGTTACTTGTTTGATTTTGGTCTTCTTCTTTTAGAGGAAAAGATAGGTCTCATTGGTTTTTATTGGGGTAAATCTATTTAATTAGATATGCAATTTTTCTGTTTACTTATTTGAGTTCGGTCTTTTTCTTTCATGGATTTCTGTGGTTCTTTCTTGTTAGGTGAATTCTATCAAATAAAATGCATTTAACTAAAATAAAAAAGGAAATCATGTCATTAAGAAGTCAAAATAGTGAAAATAATGTTCTTTCATATTTAAAGAGCCATAAGTAACCTGAAAATGGTGTGGGTTTTCACTTTCAAAAGGATTGTTGACTCTTTTTTTTTTGTTTTTTATGATTTGCAGATTTTGGAGAGAACCAAGCAAAGATTCAAGCTTGGGTTATATTCAAGGCTAATGGGTTTTATCCTATGTAAGTATGTAAAAAAGGAAAGAGAGGGAGAAGGAAGAAAGAAAGAAAGGACATGTGCATTGGCGTGGAGTGCGGTGGGTGGCAAAGCGCAGTGCAGGGAGAAAGGAGAAGAAGAGGGGGAGAGGGGGAAGGAAGAAATTAAGAAAGAAAGGAAAAGGAGGAGAGCCATCAAGACAATTGTAATTGAATGCTAATAGGTTGAATCTTCCTGAGTTGTTGAACCTACCGGTTTGATGTAATTTTCTTAGCTAGTTAGTAGAAGTTTTTGGAAGATTTTTTGGGCGGTAGACGGAGAGGCCAAGCATAGATACTTACTTTCTTTACTTCGTAATTGAAATTGTAAAACTTGTGGGCAGTGGTTGTGGAACTTCTATATTTTGGGCACTTGGATAAATGTTGTGGAACTTCATGTACCATTATTTGAAATTGAATGGTTTGTTAATGTATGGTTGTTAATTGAATGTGTGAATGGAATGTACCAATATATTCAGAACAATGTTTAGTACAATGGAATGTGTTTGAAATGTGTTTGAATGTGTTTGAGAACAATATAACCCAATTGTAATAATATGCTGTTTAGGAAGGTTTATGCCGTTAAATCCCCTATTTTTAATATAGGGTGGGTGTGTTTACTTTGCACTTGGCATATCATCTCTATTTTCCATTTTGTATAGGTCCCATGACTCCCATCCCATGTTGCATATCTGTATTTACTGTTGATAGTAGATGGAGGGAGAGAATCATGGGATGATGATGGGGGAGTTAGAAAGGGATTTTAGATTGGTCATTTAGTTAAAATTGGCTATGTGTGATATTGGTAATGCTTGAATTGCAAACCAATTTAGGAGATGTATGTATTAATGGATTGGGAAGATAAAAGGGTTGATCATGTTCTAATGGATTGGTTAGAAAAAGGTTGAGCCTCTCGCACATGTAAGGCCTACTGTTGGCTCATCTAAGTTGACCACAAAATAGGGACCCGCTATAGTCACGGGTCCCGTCTGTACAATGTAATCTCCACATAGAAGATAATTTTTTCTAGAGCTATACTTAGTAAGCTATAGTATTATAACATAGTCGATATCGACTATGACTGTGTTTTTTATGTTTCAGCTAAATAGTCGATATTGACCATGAAAATAGTCGATATCGACTATGACTGTGTTTTTTATGTTTTAGCTAAATAGTCGATATCGACCATGACAATAGTCGATATCGACTATGATTGTGTTTTTTAGGTTTCAGCTAAATAGTCGATATCGACTATGACTGTGTTTTTTAGGCTTCAGTTAAATCGTCGATATCGACTATTGGTTATGTTAAACAAACTAGACATTGGTACATTCCATTGTACTAAACATTGTTCTATATATGAGTATGCTAGTTTTATGGCCTATTTTTATTGCAATTGTAAACAAAAAATCCAAAAGAAATGTCTCTAGCATGTCCAAAAGAACTCATTCAACCTCATTATGGGCTCTAAGGTTTTAAGAGCATTCCAAACCATTCCATTGTACTAAACATTGTTCTAAATATATTGGTACATTACATTCCATTCAATCCACAACCATTTTGACAAACCATTCAATTTTAAATAATGGTACACGAAGTTCCACAATATAAATCCAACTACCCAAAACAATAGAAGTTCCACAACCACTGCCCACAAGTTCCACAATTTCAATTACGAAGTAAAGAAAGTAAGTATCTATGTTTGGCCTCTCCGTCTAACCAGCTAAGAAAATTACATCAAATTAACATTCACTTGCCAACTTCTCTTGAATAATTCAATGACAATTCTGCTACAGAATAATTCAATTATCATTTCTCATACCTTTCTTCTCACAACAAAGAAACTACTTACAACAAGAGATATGCACATTTACAACACTGCTTACACAAAGCACAGACAACAAATGATACCTCATTCATTTACAGTGAATCAAAACAAACAGAGAAACAGAAGAAAATTCTGGTGTCAAGTAATACAATGCAATCAACTACACTTCCCTGTACCCAAAGAATCTCTGCCACACCTCAATTGATGTGAAGTAATACAATATAATCAACTAAGAATCCTCCCCTACCTAATTCACATTCTAACAGAACTCTGCCACACCTCAACAGACTGCTGATCCTTCCTGGCCAAGACCATCTTATTTCCACCAAAGACCATCTGGGTTACCCTACAACCTCCAATATCCTTCAACCTCCCCATCAGATTCCTTCTAAAAACATTCTCTCCCAACCCATCTTCACCATTTCTATAGGAACCCATTTCCACCTCAGACCACAGTTCTAAATCCCTACCTTTGCTGCAAAAAATCCGCCTCTCATGGCTCTGAATCTTGGAATTAGAACCCTCTTTCTTCCCATTGCTACCCTTTCTACCATCCCCTAAACAAACCCATGGGTTCACTCTATCAAGCTTCCTCAAATCAGCCATGAACACCTCACCTGAGTTCACCCCAACCTTGAACATTGCAAAGAGGCTATTGGATACAGTAACATCAGAGAAGCAATAGAGGACTGGTTCGGCCATCGTGAACGGAGAAGAAGACCATTCCTCGGTCTTGGATTGCGGCGCAAAAGACGAACCAGAGAAATCTGATTTGATCGAAGAAGAGGAGAAACTTAAAGGATCTGGGCTTGCAAATCTGATCTGGTCTTCGCCTGTTCCTTTCTTTCTTTCTTCCTTCCCCTCTCTCCCTCTTCTTCTCTTTTCTCCCTGCACTGCCCTTTGCCACCCACTGCACTCCACGCCAATGCACAGTCCTTTCTTTCTTTCTTCCTTCTCCCTCTCTTTCCTTTATTTCCCCTTTCTTTCCTCATCTTCTTTTCTCTTTTCCCCCTCCTTCACTACTGCACTCCGCCCTCACAGCCCCTGCGCACACCTCCATCTCCTTGCATCTCATCTTCACACACCCACCAGCTTTCTCTTTCATTATTCCTCCTTCTCAAAGATTGTGGTTTGAGATTGTGATTGTGATTTGAGATCAGTTGCAGAGATCAGCAAGAGAGAGGAAGAGATGAAAGGGGAAAATGGGGAAAAGGGGAAGAAGACGAACAAGAAAGAAATGTGTTTCGGTCTTTATTATACACAGGGATAGTCGATATCGACTATAGCGCTAAAAGACAAAAAAAAAGAAAAACGTGGATTCAGGGCCCAATCCGTCTGATGTTTTTTACTGGGCCAATTGCAATAATACCCTGTTTAAGAGGGTTTTTCCCATTAAATTCCCAATTTTTTATAAGCGGGCAGAATCATATTATCCCCACACTCTGGTCATTTAGAAAATAACATCAGTGTAATGGTGCCTTTCAGGTCCGCCGTGTGAAAGCATTAAACAATGAAATGGTTCAAACTAAGAATCATGCTTACTTTTATTTGTTTTATATAATATAGAGGGAATTTTGCCAAAAAAGTGTCCCAAAACATGTATTATATGTATTTAATCATAAATACACATAAACACCCGTATTGGTGTTCGTACAGTCGATTTGGACGATTTTACCCATTCCTGATTCGAACGACATCATCATGAAATTATAACCTAGACACCTCAATCGAACGATTTTCTTCTCCTTTTCTTCCCCAAATTTCTCCTCTCCGGCCTTTTCTCTCTTTCTCCTCCGCTCCCTCCTCTCTTTTTCCCTCATCCTGCCTGTGGCTTCGGCTCTTTCTTTGTCTCTCCCTCTCCGGTCGCTGCGTTCTCCTTCCCTCTCCCTCTCCACTCACTGCGTGCGGGAAACTCTGTTATCTATCTCCTGGAGACTGCATACCCATCTATTGCTGCTGCTTTTGCTTCAGTTCTTCCCCATCAAAGCCCACGTTTCTCTGGCGTAAATTCTAAAGCAATGCAACTAACTGATTCGTGATCAAAAGAGGAAGTCCAAAAAGATGGAGTTGGAGGTCAGTGTCGTTGGAGGAATCGAGAGCTGCTTCGTCTTTCTCCCTCTCTCTTTCATCCAAACCCTTCAATCCACCCATCTAGGGTTTCTTCCTCCCGTTCTCACTCTCGAGATCCGATCTCGCAGAACTGGAGAATGCTGGCATCTGGCCTGGTCGGGCTCTGCTTCGAGATCTCCCGCCATCGAGGTAATTCCAATGTTCTTCTTCTGTTTTTGGTAGATTTAAGCATTGTTTGGATGTAAAATGATTTGCAAAGCATTTGAATGCTCAGAGAAACCATTTCCTATGGCATGGAGTAGGAATCGCTTGGATGTAAAACGACTTGCAAATTGTTTGAATGCTCATTCAGCCATGTATTTGTTTTGTTTGTTTTTTTTTTTTTTTGGATGATAAAGTCGATTTGGATGGTGAATTATGTGGAGAATTGTTTTGGATGCCCCCCCTTTAAGCTAACTAAAGTTTTTCGGCTTTTGATCTTCTTCTTTTTTGGTCATTTAACAGAGAGATGGTGCATGGGAAATCCTAGAAATTCAAGAAAAGATTAGGATAGGTTTATGCAACGCTGAGGATTCCTCGGTTGGTTGGGGAAAGCATTCAATTTTTCTATGCTGTCATTGTTTTTTTTTTACCCCGTTGGGTGGGGCACTTTTCTGTGGAAAAAAAATAAAACCATTTTATACGGCAAGGAGTGGGAAGTGAGAATCACTTCCCAGGTACTGAGGGAAAGGAATCTGCAGAATTGCAAGGATTCTGCCTTATTGTGTTTTTTTTTTCATTTCGTAGTGTTCCTACACTTCCCATAGGAAGTTAAAATCATCTCTATCTAGGAAATGGTTTCATTTTTTATTCTTTTACACGTGGAAGAAGTGTCGCACAAAACTAAGGAAGAGTGAGCTAGAGCAAAAATCTAAATAATTTTCCTGTCTCGTAATCCTCCAGGTGCACAAGCACACCTTAAAAGGCACATTTGTATAATGAGGATTCCACTCTCTGCGGAAGTCCTTTTTTATGCTGGTGGAGAATCCCACTCTCCAACCCACCATTGGATTTTGTTTTCCTCTCGATTGCAAAAAATTAGTCCAGATTGTCTTTTCTTGGCAAAGTATCATTGCACCAAACTGTGAAAAATTGAGTTGCAAGGATAACCAAAGTCGTTTTCTCTATTTTGGAACTCTCGAGTTATGCAAATGTGCCTTTTCTATTGGATTCTTAGCTACTTCTAGTAAAATGGGTTATAAAGAAGGATTACTATTATAGAGTTGCAGAGTGAAAGATATAAGATGGAGGTTTAGTTGGGACACTCATTTTCCTATGACTGATTTACTAGGGCAATCTAGAAAAGGGGAGGTTATTTGATGCCCTTCGTGGATATTTATTCACCCTTTACTTCTTCAAGTTATACTATTTGATAATAAGATGTTGCTTAGAAAGTAGAATCCCTAAAAATTCAATAACGAGTAAACAATGGCCTCCTGGTTCAACTGAACTGAAAAAGGACGCTTTTGTGGGAGATTTCTGTTTGCTTCGATGTTTTTTGATCTGTTCTAATTTTTAAGCATGTTGAGTCTGGTGCAGTATAAATTAACTGTTCAAAAAGAGAGAGTATGATGGTGTGTTTCATCTTATCATGTCTATTTTCACAAGCTTGTTTCTAACCGCTGTTTAAATTGTCTTTATATATCGTATTGTATTGCAGTCACTCTGTAAAATTAAAAAGTCTTTACCTATATTGGTTTTCAAATCCTCACTAATTGTTATTTTATATTTATATATAGAGATTATTTTCTTGTTGGTTGTTTGAAGCTCACATCATTGAAGAAGTGAACGACTATATTAGATTATAGACAAATAAGTGGATTAAAAGGACAATCAAGGCGGCAAATCTCTCTATAAAAATGCCTACTAAAGGCGGCAAATTCATATTTTCAGCCAAAAAAAAGAAAGGCAACGAATTCATATACAAGAACACTCCCTTTGTAAATGGTACATAGAGCAAGCAATCCCAATGGTTAATATATGGTATGGATTAGGTTGGTGTGTCAGTTCTAATGGTCAGAATTTAGAAAAGATCATTGATCTTAAGGAAAACACTCATACACACATGCACAAGCACACTCATGCACAACACTCATACATGCACTTAAAACTCGCGCACACTAGAAAGACCAAGGAAAACCATTGATCTTAAGAGGAGGGAGGGGTAACACCAAGGAGTGTGCTTTAAAAAACCTACTTGAAGCTGGCCAATTGACATAAAGAAGTCCTTCATGAATTCATGCTTATTACACCTGCAAGCAGATCAAAATCATAAATACAATATAACTAAAAAAAAAATCCTTGAATACTTGATTTCACAATTGGGTTTTAAAAAGTAGAAAAAGTTAGAATGAAATCAATCTTAAATGTGATTCAAAGTATGCAATAGAGAACATAATACCGTGCAAATGTTATGAATAGGTCGTGGGCCAGAGGCCTTGCCTGTATCATTCCAAAGAACTCCAGAGGAGGCTTCTACAAGTGAAAACCACCCAACAAATAGACACTGATGTATAAAATTTGAAACATGTAAAATTCATTTATGCAGTATTCTGATCCACAAACACATGGGGCAAATTTTGATTCACTCTGTAGTAACAAGACAGTATAAATGTGACAAGATAAATAAATGCAGCATCAAGTTTTGTTGAAAGTAATACCTTCTGCTAGATATGAAAGAGTACAAGATAAACAAGGTCAGTATCACCACTTTCAGTTGCCTTCACCAATGCTGTGTCTTGCTCTCATATGCTTAGTAAGAGGGGAACCTAAGTTCAAAAGACATAACTTAACTACCTTTTGACAATATATCTTTCAACAACTTTAATAATTATCTAGTAGGCAATGCCTTGATAACAATTAGTTAGTCAAGAAAATGATAAGTATGGATGACAAATGGCATTCTACAAATATGACAATTGACAGCCTATATGGAAGGATCCAAAGGTCCCCAGCTATAGCCCAGCTGGTTAGGGACGTGGGTGTGAGTGTGTGAGCTCAAGTTCTTCATGAGGCCAACAAAACAGAAAGGGGAAAAATGATTAAAAAAACCTATTTTGATGAATGTGGTTCATAGTCAACAAGCATTGCAGCTAACTTCCACCGGCCAATGCTATCTGCATGAGCAGCAACTGCTGCATATGATATACATTTGCATAATTTTGAATGGAACCTGTGCTTGTTGAGCTCCGCCAACAGATTGTTCTGCTTCGCATCTTCGATGAGCCGCTCCAATTTCTTCTCCTGCTGCCAAAACGGCCACAAACCCAACCACTTCCCCGCCACGAGCTTCTCAAATCCATTCCTCAGAGCAGCAAAAACTCCTATCAGAAAAACCACCAGCCGAAATCTCCCCTCCGCACCCTACTTCCCCACAGAGTCACCAGAAACTTTCTCTTCATACCTAAAGTCTCCGGAAACGACATCATCCAGCCCTACTCGTATGCTCTCCCTGCTGGTTTCTTCTGCAAAGCCCTGGCTTTCTGACGAATTGAGATCGGAGACCCAATCCTGGCCGGGGAAAGCGGATTCCGTGGCGAAACTGGCATTTTCAGGTGGCAATGCGCGGGAGACGAGCGGCTGAAGGCGGCGACGGGAGAGGGGTTTGGAGGAGGAGATGGAAAGAAAAGGGGAGGGATTGCATCGACAGGTGAGGGAGCAAAAAGGAGGCGTTTTGATGGAAGAGAGGAAGGTCTGCAGAGGAGCGACGCTTACAGAGCAGACATGGAGAAGAAGAAGAAGAATTAGGGTTTTGGATCCGTTTGAAGAGGAGAAGATGGATATTAATGGAGGAGAGGTTTTAGGAGCAGGTGTGTATGTAGGAAACGTAGGGAAAGAAAAAGAGATGGCAAGGAGAGGAGGAGAAAGAGAGAAAATAGGGTTTGATATAAAAAACAATGTCGTTTGATACAAGGAGGGGTAAAACCGTCCAAAATTAACGTACGAACACCAAAATGGGCATTTGAACGTATTTGTAGTTAAATTTGTATAATACAAGTATACAGGCACTTTTTTGATAAAATCCCTAATATATATTTATACATATAAATACATGCTAAAATACATTTATAACAGTCACTTAGCAGTAAAAATAAATATGAAGGGAGTCTCATACCCCTCATACTCATTTCAAAACTCATACAGTCATACCCCACATACCCATTACAAAATACCCTAAATACCCATACACACATTTCATCATTTCATCTCTATTTGATTATTTAAGTTATGTATTATACTTAATGCATAAAAATATGTTATTTGTGTTGCACAGTTATTTCCATTCCCTTTATTCTAGTTTTATTGCTTCTCATTTAGGCTTTTTTATATTGCTTTGATATGTTTTTGTTAGTTGAAAAGGGGTATACTCCTATTATAAAGGATATGCTTTTTCTTATATAGAGTGACTTACAATGCCAATTAATTCATAAAGGTTGTTTGTACGTGCATAAAACTTTGAGGATATGGGATGATCCAAATATCCTTTTATTTAGATAATATCTAAACTCCAAATCTAAAACGCTAAACTAATAGTGATTCTTTTAAGTGTATTTTCTTTATTGAAACTCCACAACTCTTAATAGTAGAGTCAGTGTTAAATTGTAAGTAATGTCAACATCGGGGAGCAGAATTCTCCAATGAGAAGACCCGTTGTGACTCTTTTGAGTTAAAGCCATGGTTCTTAGAAAAACCAAGATGTGCTCCTATGCGATCTAGCGCCCAATACAAATAGCTCTCTCGACGAAAAATAATTGGTCTAAGCACCAAATGTTTGCGCATAGTAGCTCTGAGGGTACGGAATCAATTTCGAATTATCGTATATTGATCGTCTCTAAGTCTTAACACAAACACGCCATGCTTTAAAGAAGTAGACCGTCATTCATCAGCCCCTTGTGATCTCCAAAGATGCAATTAGGAGGTTTCAGGCAAATGTTATTTTTCCAAGAAGTGGACCGTCACTCATCATCCCCTTGTAGAGCTCAAGGGTTCAATTCTGGATAGCTGGCAAAAGGCTTCTCGGTGTATAAAGCATCTGACCGAATACTCAGGGGCTAATGGTATAAGATATGCGCCAGGTCCTCTGCGTACTTATTCAGTATCGAAAAATGGAAGACATTGTATATGCTTGACAACTCTGGAGGAAGCTGTAACTTGTAGGCAACATCACCAATCATGTCATTGATCTCGAAGGGTCCAACGTATCTCCTCGCTAACTAGCCCTACTCACCAAATCTGAGAGTACCTATGGCCGGGGAAAACTTTAGGAACACTTTGTCTCCGTTCTGAAACTCAAGTGGTCTTCTCCTGTTTTCTGCATAGCTCTTTTGTCAGCTCCGAGTGATCTTCAACCTCTCGATAATCTGCCGGATCTTCTCACTGGTGTCGCAAACCAACGATGGTCCATGAAAACTCTGAACATCAACCTCCTCCCAATAAACTAGATTCTTGCACCTCCACCCATATAAAGCCTCAACAAGGGCCACCTGATATTCGAATGGTGGTGTTGTAGGCAAACTCCATAGCGGTAGACAATCTTCCCAATCCTTCTTGTAGTCCAAGACATAAGCTCTTAACATGTCTCTAGAGTCTGATTAGTCCTCTCGGACTGACCATCTATCTACAGGTGGTATGCTGTACTGAAGCTCAACCATGTGCCCAAGCTCGTTGAAGACTCTCCCAGAAATGTGACATGAATCTCGGGTCTATGTCTGACATGATTGACTTAGGCACTCCATGCAATGCGACTATATTGTCCACGTACAACTTTGCCAATACGTACAACTTTGATTTCATCCATACTGACAAGGAGCTGATTTTGTCAACTGGTCCACTATCACCCATATGCAATCGTGAAGTCTCTTCGTAGCCAATAACTTGGTGATGAGGTCCATCGTGACATGCTACCATTTCCATTTTGGAATCTCTAGCTAATGCAATAGCCCTAGCGGCTTCTGGTACTCGGCCTTAATCTGTTGGCAAGTCAAGCATCTGGTGACGTAGCCTGCGATCTTCATGTTGTTCCACTAGTAGAGTTGACACAAAAAATGTCACTTTGCCTCTTTATACACTTTCAACATCAGAGAAGCTACTTGAAGTTACATCAAGCCACAACGAGAAAAGCTACTTCAAGCATCAAGTCTTGTCGGAATCATCCAAAAACTTCAAGATATTTCAAAACAGATATAAGAAGAGTACACATGGAGTTTTGGGTCATTTCAACAACATTTGGCCTAACTTCACTCTTCCAGCAGCTAAACATGATCTCTTGGCGGCGATGAAGGTGGAGACCTTGTCTCAAAAAAATAGAGCACATGGTTGGCCTCAAAATGCCACTAGAAGGCTCTACCTCAAATTCCAGGTCACTCTGACACTGTTTGGCCTAAAATGCAAAAAGTCACGTTCTTCATACGACGAAGTCAGCCCTTCCGACAACAACAGCATTGGAGACATCAAATCTTCAATCAGAGGCTATGGATAAACTTAAAATACTTTCAAGACGCTCTATGTCAAATTTCAGGTCAAACTAACAACGTCTGACCCAACATCAACCCTCAAAATGCAAAACCAAACCTCCCACCGACGGAAACCACCGAAGTCATCCCTCATCAAAGCGAGCACATTAGTGGTCTCCAAAAACTTCCAATGGGCTACATGTCAAGTTTCATGTCATTTCGACATCATTTGACCAGACTTTGATCCCCGGAAGCTAAATCAGGTCGCCCGACAATGGAGGCCCTCGAGACTATGATTTCCAAATCAAAGTTAATGGATCATTTTAAAATGATTCCAAGAGGCTCCTTGTCAAATTTCAGGTCAACCAGACATCGTTTGACCGTACATCAAAGCGAGGCATCTCCCTCACAACAAAATTAAGTCCACTGGCGACAAGACCCCACACAACTTCAAAACTCAAACAGAAGCTCGTGGGTTGTCTTATTTCTTGCCCATGAAGCTTCACCTCAAATTTCAAGTCATTCCAACATCGGTGCCCCTACGCGACAAAGTCTTCGGTTTTTCTCGAAAATTAGAAACTTCGCCCTCTGTTTTGCATGACTTCTCGTCAAGTTCTCTATAGGGAAGTCATGCCAAAAATTGTACAAAAATACCAAGAAAAATATGCAAAAAAAAAAAAACCAGAAAAGAGGCCAAAAAATGCAACCAAAAGGGGGAATTTGACCCATGGTCGCCGGATTTCCCCAAAACCCCAATTTCTGGGTCGTTGGCGTGTTTTGAGCTATTTGGTGTCTGTGATTGTCCAAAAAAATTGATTTTCGGGGCACGAAATCCATCAATCTTTGACAACATTATGTATTTGCGGTCGAAATTACGAGTTTGTCATGTTTGAAATTACATGACCATCCGATGACAATCGTCATGAAAAACCCACCGGCGATCAAGGCTCCGTACGTCGCGGGTAGAATTTTAAAAGACTCGGCGTGGCCCGCGACCTTCCAGGCACTTCAGCGGATAATTAATGCGGTTAATGACCCATTTTTATGGAAAATGAATGTGGTTAATTACCCATTATTATGAACGGCCCAATCAGAATCCAAGGAGGAGTTATAAATCAAAACAATTATGGTATTGAAACCATGTAACTCCTCCCATCATGAAGCTTAAATGCAAATAAAGGCCCATTATTCTCTGACGGCCTATCAAAAATCAAGAAAAAGGAGTTACAAAAGGAGTTACAGAAAACATAAATTAAAAATGTGTAACTCCTCCTATCATGGAGCATTAATGCATTGAATGCATTTAAAGCCCATAAACTCCCCCGATGGCCACCAAAAGCCTATTTAAGGAGGCCAGTACAACCATTCCAATGCATGATGTGCAAATCTCATAAGAATTTCCACATCATTACTACAACGCTCCAACGACGATCTCTCCTCCATTAAAGAAGCTCTACAGGGACCACCACTGCAAGGTGATTGAAGACCCTTGGGAGGCCACCCCCCTCTTCGGCTTTTTAACCCGTCTACTTAAACTTTTATTGGATATAGGATCTGTTCTTGATCCTTATTCTCTAAAAATCTGAGGTTCAAGGCAAGCCAAAAGAATCAAAAGCATCCTCTATTATCATCTTAAGGAGGACAGTGAAGCCCAAACATGACCTGCGACCGTCAATCTGAACGAGTCTCCGCAATCTCTTGTGAAGTCAGATTTTATTTTCTTTCTTCTCATTGTATTTGTATTTTTAAAAGAAACATAAAAATCACAAATCTTTTCTTTTCTTTTGATGAGAGTTGTAAATCGCATTTCATGACAAGAAAAACACAAAATTGCATTTCACGGCAAAAACATTGCATTTCACGGCAAATAAATGAAATTCGCCATTCATGGCATCCAAAATCTAAATTACGTCTTTTTTTTAACACGTGCAATGAAAGCTAGAAAAAAGTTTATTTTCTTTTCTACTTGAAAAGGTGGATATACGGACCACTGCTTGTTATTTCTACGTAGAATAGAAAATTTGGCATACCCGTACACAAAAGAAATCGATGCAGTTTGGTCACCTCCGGTCACGAAAGGGTTGGACCCCACGGATCCTCACATCCGTTGACCCCGATAGTCCCAAGGCGATCCGTGAACATAGCACCATCAAGTAGTAACTCTTCAGGTTATGATACATCTTCATACTGTCGGGGTGAACTAAATATCTGCTATGGTGAGCTTCTGTCAAAATCTCATCCTTCGGCTCCCGGACATCCAGAACACACAACCGTTCCTAATAATAGAGCACACCACCAATCAATCTGAACTCTGGCCTCTGGTCAACATGTTCGATCACCCAGACAAGCTCGGGATCATTGCGCTGACTGTACTTGACCTTTGCAATCAAGTCTATCTCCAAAGAAGACATGCTTACAAGCACCACTCTATCACTGAGGCTGGAACTCCACATCCATATCTCTGAAAACATCAACCCAAACCCCCTTTGCAATTAGGAAACTGATTGAGGCGGTCTTCCTGGTCAAAGCATCTGCCACAACATTCGCCTTGCGTGGATGGTATATGATAGGGTGACCGTAGTCCTTAATATACACCATCCATCGTCTCTGTCGGTTGTTTAGGTCATTTTGCGTGAATAAGTACTACAAGCTGCGATGGTCTGAATGCACCTTGAACTTTTTGCCATATAAGTAGTGAGCCACATCTTCAAAGCAAACATGATTGCTGCCAACTCAAGATCGTGGTGGCATACTTCTTCTCATATTCTTCCAACTGGCGTGATCCGTTATGCAATAACTTTCCTATCTTGCATCAACACACATCCCAATCCAACTCCAGAAGCATTGGTGAAGCCGCAAAACCACCACTCCCTAAAGGCAACGTAAGGATCGGAGCTGTCGTCAATTGAGTCTTCAACTCCTGGAAGCTCATCTCGCAATCATCGGTCCACTTGAAGGGCACATTCTTCCTCGTCAACTTGGTAAACGAAGCTGTAATAGTCGAGAAGCCCTACACAAACCTGTGGTAATACCCTGCCAAGCCCAGAAAACTCTGAATCTCAAAAATATTCTTTTTTCTCTCCCGGTTTACCACTGCTTATATCTTTGCTGGGTCCACTAATAGGCCATCCTTGGAGATGATATGCCCGAGGAACAGAACCTTTTTCTAGCCAACATCCACATATGCTCAGCTTCGTATACAACTGATTCTCATGCAACAAATGCAAAGAAGTCCTTAAGTGCCGTTCATGTCCACCCTAAACCTCGAATATACCAGTACATCATCAAAAACGACCACAGTGAACTTGTCAAGCTATGGAGCTAAGATCTTGTTCATCAAAGCCATGAAAACTCCTGGAGAATTTGTTGATCCGAATGTCATGACCAAGAACGCATAGTGTCCATATCGCATACGGAAAACAGTCTTCTGAATATCCTGATCTCTGACCCCCTACTGATGATGGCCCTATCTCAGATCTATGTTGGAGAAGTGTTGCGCACCCTGAAGCTGATTGAAAAGCTCGTCAATCCGCGTAAGAGGATACTTGTTCTTGATGGTAACTTGATTTAGCTGGAGGTAGTCAATGCACATCCACAGGGGACCATCATTCTTCCTCACTAATAACATTGGTGCACCCCATGGAGACATACTAGGCCTCATGATCGCCCGTCCAACAACTCCTACATCTAGGCCTTCAACTCGCACAACTCTACTAGAGCCATACAATAGGGAGCTCTGGATATCAGCGTAGTACCAGACACAAGCTCTATGGTAAAGTCGATCTCTCAAACTTGGAGCAATCCCAGGATCTCATCGGGAAACACATCTGGAAACTCGCACACCACTAGAATCTCCTACACCCCTTTCAACTGTTTATCCTTCGTGATAAACGTGATATAGCCTTCGCAACCTGTTTTCATCATCCTCTCATCTTTCAAAGTTGAAATCAACCTTGTGGTACCTGGCTTCTTCTCTCTAACAAACTCAACAGTCTCACCAAATCCATTTACTAGGAGTCTGAGGTTTCTTAAAGCAGTCCATCACCACATGGTACCTTGCTAGTAAGTCCATCCCCAAAATGACGTCGAGATAATGCATGGATAACATGATCAGATCTGCAAAAAAGAAGGTACCCCAATTTGCACTCGGCAGCTGGGGTGATATGTCTGACACGCTACCCTCCTGTCCACGGGTATAGTCACTACTATGGTACATGACATATCCTCCGCTCCTCACCGAATACCATGGCAAATGATGGTGACACATGAATGAGTAGAACTATGATCAAATACTACTCTAGCATGGTGATCACAAATAGTAAGAGTACCTTCCACCACATTCTTGGCTGACTCGGGTAAGCGTGAAGACTCGCCCTACTGCCTGGGGTCTCTCCTGATGCTAACGTTGTTGTCAATGAGGTCTTTGCTGATGACCTCTTTGTTGCTGAGGAGTAGGCTGACAGTAATGAGACTGCTGGGGAGCGCGGGGCTACTACTGCTGCTGAGGCCTATACTGCTATTGCTGCTGTGCCGAATAGGCCGAGCTGCAACTGGGGCTCTTAGCGGTGCTGGTCGCTAAGGTGGTTGGGGCTGATCCCTGTGGACTGGCAATGTCTAGCTCGATGCCCATGCTCACCGCACTCATAGCAAGCCTCGGCGTGTCTGCGACGCTTAGGTGTCTTATGGTTAGTGCGCCCACAATGCGCACAAGGTTGTCGAGGCTATGGCTGCTAATATTGTATATGTTGCTCAGCGTGCCGCTGTCTCTTAGGTTGTTGCTGAGCCAACTGCTATTGCCTGCCCTAAGCGGCTCTCGCTCTCTTCTACTGGTGGATGGCCCAATCCTGTTGATGTAGTCTTTGGCCCAGAATACCCTCTTCACATTGGCCTCATAGGTCATGAGCTTGACGTTGGTCATTTCCTTCTGTACGTCAACTCTCAACCCCTCCACAAATCACCAAATCCTCTCGGACTCAGGCGTAATCAAAGCCTCTGCGAAGTGGGAGTGTTGAGTGAAGTGAAGCTCATACTGCTGCAATGTCATGTCGCCCTAGACGAGGCTCTCGAACTCCTTGAACTTCTGTGCTCGGACATGGACTCGGATGAACTTCTTCTGGAACTCAGTATTGAAGGCGGTCCACACTATATCATTAGCCAATAACTCATAAGGACCCTGAACGGTCCTCCACCAATTCTCTGCAACACTGCGGAACATGTAGGTGGTAAATTGAACCCTCTGATTCCCTAGGCACTCGAAGACCCTAAAGATTCTCTCTAGCTGGACAATCCACTCATCCGCCTAAAGTGGGTCCTTGGTGCCGAAGGACTCTGGTAGTCCCCTCTTGGTGAACTTCTCAAAAATCTCAGTTGGGTCCCTCTCCCAAATCAGAAAGAGAACCTGCGCTGGCTGAGCAACCCTCTCTATCACCTCCATGACATGCATCTGGGACTGCGCAAGGTTCTTTATCTGCTTTTGCTGAGTCTCCACTTGAAGGTTTTGTGACTTCAAGAATGCCTGTTATAACCTCTGAAACCTTTACTGAAGGTCAAGTTGATCGCCAACGTCGACATCTATCAAGAGAGAAGAATCTAGTTAGTTCAAGTCCAACATTTAAGACTTCACCAGAACTACCCAACCAAACAGTCCTTATACGAAATCTCCACACAACTACACAGGGGAAATTTTTGTGAGAAATAGGCATAGCTAATCTAAGAACAAGATTATTAAATAAATCTATTCAGAACCACGTTCTTTATCCAAATACAAATTAACCATCGCATCCACACAAATCCTAAAACTTAAAACACCGTCCACATATAAAAAATTCTGATGACTCATCACATCAAAAGTAAACACTTACAATATACAAATTATTCGTATCAATTAATGTTTTCTAAATCGCCGGAACGACAAGTATGACTGGTTGGGGAATCCACCTCTCACGAGGATCATCAATCTCCATTGTTAGCAAGTTTCTTAGATGGAAGATTTGGCAGTTAGATCGATGGTCATTTTGTTCCCGCTGGAAGGGCTTTGGCTTGTGGAAGTTGCAACACGTTTTTGGAGCTCTTGGTAGAATGTTAAAGAGTTACAAGTAATGGGAGTTATTGGAGAAATTACAAATCTTAATGGTAAAAAACTCAGTTGTCAATTGGTGGGAGGAGTTATTGAATGGTAAGAAAATCTATTGTCAATTGGTGACAAAACCAGGTCTAATTTTGCAATTGGTTTTTGTTCGCTTCATAGATTATAATATCACTAACAAAACATGCATGTGCTTACCATGGGCAATATAACTCATGAAAATAACACGTACTTGTTTGGTTTAGAAATCTGAATAGAGTTTATTGATTGATTTGATTTGATTCCCGAGTATAGCACTACATAGTAGTTTCTTAAGCTCGTCATAGAGCTGAACTGAATTAATGAATGAATCAATGAGCAGTTACTAAATGTAACAATGTAATGAACAATCCTACTGTAGTAGATGGACTGAGGGGCGTTCCAGAGCTCCGTGGTGATGCCAGTGATCTCTGATCCAGACACTAGTAAATCCCACCAATTGATAAGTCACTTATTAAAGAGTTTTCACTGAAATGAATGAATGGATAGTATTTGTTTTTACAAATACACTAACTACTTCCATTGGAAGAATTGAAATGAAACGAATACTATTGTAGTTGCCAATCTAGTAATTGTTATTACTTGACTCTGAATGCACAGGATATTGAATTGTCTAGAACCGTTAATGGATAAATTGAATAGATTTATTATGAATGATAGCATGTACTATCATAGATCTGTATATACATTGTTGAACCATCGTGTTCGCAGTGTTATTGATAACATTACATGCCCAGTTGCCCGTGCCGGTCATTAGAGGCAGTGCCGCCTATGGAGGAGGCCAATCAGATTCCTCCAGGAGCATTAATAGAATGGAGGTGATGGGATATCATTTGATGGATATCCAAGTGCGAACAAATTGTGAATGGAAATGTTTTGAAATACTTTTGTATATGCATTTTGAGATGAAAATAGTTGTCACCTGCATTGTATTTGAATATGCAGTGGTTGACATAGATAGTAGAATGAAATGTGTATATAAGAACTTTACTTTTAGTAAAGGACTTGATATTGTCAATGTATATATGGTTTCCGCAAAATTGTACATGTTTATCTCTTGTGGATTTCGTTTTAACTACGTTAATTCGGAGTTTATGGGAGTAAGTATGGATCGCGACTCGGGGTTTGTCCGGAGTAGTCAAATCTCGGGCCCGAGTCGTGACATACTTATTGTATGGTATCGGAGCCTAGTTTAAAAGGCTAAGATAAAAACTTTTAAAAGACTTAGCAAGAGTAAGGACGAAGTGAGGAACGTTAAGTTTCGTAACAAATCCAACTTAGGATTTGTGATTTATTGTTTTCACTATATGTGCTCTGTGATGGAAGTGTTGAGATGTATATGTTACCTTCCGTATTGTTTACAACATGGCATCTGGATTAGGATATGGGAATAATGACTTTGTTGAGATTGTCACACCTTCCCCCCTATATCTGATGTGGATGCTAGATTTACTGCTATGCTCTAGCAGATGGCCAAGAGCCATGAGGCACAAATGAGCATGCAAGCCTAGTTAGCCAGAAGTAACGAATAAATAGCTAAGAGCCATGAAACTCAAATGGGTATGTAGGCCCAAATTGCTTCTATGTTACAAGTACAGAGCCAGATGCAGGCTCAAATCCAGACTCCACGGGTACCACCGGTCCAACAACAACATAATGTTGAGACTCAAGTAGTGGTGCAACATAAGGAGAAGGATCCAAATATCATTTTCGAACAATTCTGGAAGAGAGGAGTTACGGAATTCCATGACAATGAAGATGTGATGCAAGCTGACGAATGGCTGGAACACATCAAAGATGTGTTTGATACTATTGTCTGCACTCACAAGCAAAGAGTGTTGCTTACCATTACTATGCTCAGAGGGGTAGCAAAGACCTGGTGGAAGAGTGTCAAAGAGACATTCAAAGTAATGCCAGCCGCCGATATCTGGAAGACTTTTGAGGAACACTTTCGAGGAAAGTTCGTACCAAATCATGTACAACAGTTGAAGTAAGCAGAGTTTCTAACTTTCAAACAAGGTCAATTGACTGTGTCTGCTTATGTGCATACCTTCTTGCAGTTGTCCAAGTATGCTACCGATTTAGTAGATACGGAAGCCAATAAAGTCAATAGATTTATTACTGGATTAAATCCAGCATATAAGGCGATCGTAGTGGCTGGTCAGAAGCCTACTATGTTTGATGATGCCGTTGATAGGGCATATACAGCTGAGGAAGTACAGAGAGAGAAAGAGGCTGTGAACACCAAAAGGAGTGGTGATTCATGGTTTAAGAAAGGAGGATAATCCAAGAATAAGAAATAGAAGCAAAGGTTTGTTTCTAGGACTGAAAGGAATGAGAACAGGCCAGTCTGTGAGACTTGTGGCAAAGCTCACCGGACTGAGTTATGCTGGATAACTACTGGAGCCTGCTTAGTCTGTGGTTCTTTGGAACATAGAATGGCACAATGTCCAAGGGCAAGGAGAGATACCAGGGCTTTATATTAGCAGCCTCAAGGACAAGCAGCACTTCCTGCTCCTCCACAGCAATTGGCTTTGCCAGCTCCTCCTAGGCAACAGCAACGACAGCCTCAACGTCAAAGCCAACAGCGTTAATGGCAGAGGTAGCAGCCAAGACGACAGCAGCAGCCCAATAGGCTACAGATGGCTGGAATGGCTTATGCCTCAACAAAGAGCAAGCTGATGTTGTAGATAACGTGGTTGAAGGTACAATACTTATAGACAATAGACCTATAATTGCATTATTTGATCCCGATTCTACGCATTCATTTGTAGCACCTTCATTTGCTTGTGATATACAAAACCGGATAATGCAATTGTCATATGATTTTACAGTATTTACTCCCTTAGGGAAGAGAGTGGTATGTGAATTGTATATTCCCCAGCGCAATGTCAAAATTGGGGAAGTCCATGCCAATTGATCTAGTAGTACTAGCAATGAATGATTTTGATGTAATCTTTGCATGGATTGGATTGCGAAGTACACAGCTTGTTTAGACTGTTTCCTCAAAATCATCACTTTTAGGGTTGATGAAGCCAGTGCCAGTGTACTCTTTGAAGGAGTCCAAAAGAAATTCAATACCAGACTTGTTTCATCACTTAAGGCTGAACGAATGATGCGTAGTAGTTGTGAATGCTACATCGCATTCATCTCTGAAAAGAAGCCTCTACAGGAGTTAAGATCTATTCATGTAGTTTGTGAATATCTAGACGTGTTTCCAGATGAAGTGCCAGGTTTTCCTCCAGCAAGGGAAGTAGACATTACTATCAGACTTGTGCCCGGTACTGCACCGATATCCAAGGCATTGTATAGAATGGCACTGTCAGAATTGTATGAATTGAAGAAACAGATATAGGATTTGCTTGACAAAGATATTATTAGACCTAGTGTCTCACCATGGAGAGCACCTGTACTGTTCGTGAAGAAGAAGGATGGCACCCTTCATATGTATATCGATTATAAGTAGATAAATCAAATGACAGTCAAGAACAAATATCCACTGCCTAGGATCAATGAGTTGTTTGATTAATTTCAGGGTGCAGCGTACTTTTCCAAGATTGATCTTCGATCTGGATATCATCAGATACGAGTTAAAGATCAAGATGTTCAGAAGACTGCATTCAGGACTCGATACGGTCACTATGAAGTTTTAGTGATGCCTTCTAGTCTAACCAATGCACCTGCAGTTTTTATAGCTTTAATGAACAGAGTGTTTGCTTCCTACCTGGACCAGTTCGTCGTGATCTTCATTGATGACATCCTGGTATATTCAAAGTCAGAATAGGAGCATTCACATCATCTGAGAACAGCCTTGTAGATATTGAGGGAGAATCAATTGTATGCAAAACTAGAGAAGTGCGACTTTTGGTTGTAGCTGGTTGCATTTCTGGGTAATATAATTACCAGAGATGGATCAGTTGTTGATTCAGCTAAGATCAAAGCGGTTACCAATTGGCAAAGTTCGAAGAATGTACCAAAAGTTCAGAGTTTCTTAGGATTGATAGGCTATTACAGGAGGTTCGTTAAGGACTTCTCAAAGATAGCAGCTCCGTTAACGAGACTGACTCGGAAGAACATTCCATTCCAATTGAATGATACATGTAAGTCTAGTTTCCAGAATTTGAAGCAGAAGTTGATTTCAGCCCCAATCCTGGCTTCACCTGATGGAAGAGGAGGATTTGAGATTTACTCAGATGCCTCGGGTATTGGATTGAGATGTATTTTGATGTAGAACGGTAGGGTAATTGCCTACGGTTCGCGTCAGTTAAAGGAGCATGAGAAGAACTATACTACTCATGATTTGGAGCTCCCAGCAGTTGTATTCGCTTTGAAGCAATGGAGGCATTATCAATACAGAGAGACTTTTGAAGTCCATTACGATGACAGAAGCCTTCAGTACTTGTTCACTTAGAAGGATATTAATCTGAGACAACGCTGTTGGTTAGAGTTGATCAAGGATTATGACTTTCCATTCACGTATGTACCTGGAAAAGGTAATGTCGCAGCTGGTGCTTTGAGTCAAAAATCTGCTGACTTGGCATCATTGGTGCGTGAATGGAGCCTAATTGAAGAGTTATGAGACTTAGACGTGTCCATTGAAATGGTGGATGATCGAGTGATGGTTGTAGCAATGTCTGTATTCGAACTAGTTCTTATTCAGCAAATCAAGGATAGACAGTTTGAAGATTCAGAATTGGTATGGATCAAGGACAACATTGCAACAAAACCAGACTTCGTGTTGGTAGAAGGAATTCTCTACTTCAGAGTCAGACTATGCATACCAGCACAAGAAGATTTGAAGCATGCAGTGATATTTGAAGCTCATCACTCCAGATATTCTATGCATCCAAGAAGCATGAAAATGTATAGGAATCTCAATGATAGATTTTGGTGGAATAATATGAAGCGGGAGATAGCAGGTTATGTATCTTCCTGCTGGACTTTTCAACATGTGAAATTTGAGTGCCGGAAACCGCCTGGATTGCTTCATCCACTGAACAACCATAGATGGAAGTGGGAACATCTCACAATGGACTTTGTATCGGTTTGCCAAGGACGAGGAAGCAGCATGACACCGTATGGGTGATTGTGGATCGTCTTACGAAGTCCGCATACTTCCTTCCATTTAGAAAGGATATGGGATTCACTGATAAGTCCAGATTGTTTGTTAGGGAAGCGACTCGATTGCATGGAGCACCGGTCTCGATGTTTTTGTTGACACCAAAATGTCACTTTGCCTCTTCAAGATCCAAAGAGCTACATGAAGTCGCAACCTGCCATAAATAGGCAATGCTGCTTCCAAAAATCAAATCTTGTCAGAATCAAACAAAAACTGCAAGATTCTTCCAGACAGCCAAAAGAGGAGTACACAAGAAGTTTCGGGCCATTTCAAAATCATTTGGCCTAACTTCGCTTCTCCGACAGCTGAAAAGGAGCTCTCGGCGGCAAAAGCATCGGAGACACCTAATCTTCGATCAGGACCGATGGATAGTCTCAAAATACTTCCAAAAGGCTCCACGTCAAGTTCCGAGTCAAACCGACAACGTTTGACCCTACATCAACCCTCGAACAGCTAAATCAAGCCTCTCGGCGGCGAGAACCACCGAGGCCATTACTCATCAGATAGAGCACATGGACGGCTTCAAAATGCTTATAAAGGGCTACACGTCAAATTTCAGGTCATTTCCACAACATTTGACCATAGTTTGACGCTCGGAAGCCAAATCAGGCCTCTCGGCGGCAAAGCTCTCCGGGACCATGGTTTCCAAGACAGAGCCTATGGATCATCTTAAAATGACTCCAATAGGTTCCCTGTCAAATTTCAAGTCAATCGGACATCGGTTGACCGCACATCAAACCGCGACATCTTCATCGCGACAAAAAGCAAGTCTACTAGTGATAGGACCCCAAACGGCTTCAAAACTCAAACAAAAGCCTATGGTTGGTCTTATTTATTGCTCAGGAGGCTTCACACCAAATTTCAGGTCATTCCGACATCGTTTGACCCAGTTTCAGCTTCTGACGGAAAATCGGCAGCTCTGCGCGACAAAGTCTTCGGCTTTCTCAGGAAATTGGAAACTTTGCAAAAATAAAATGCAAGGATTCTCATCAGGTTTCCTACAAAGAAATTAGGCCAATAAATGGTCAGAATGTCAAGGAAAAGTACAGGAGAAAAAAAGAATCGAAAAACAGCAAAAACGGACACAAAACGGGACACAAAAGGGGGAAAACCCCCCCAGGGTCGCAGGCGACCTTGGAACCCGGGGTCGCCGGGAAGGCCCCGGAAACCCCGGTTTTCGCCGTTTTTTCGCGATTCGAAGAGCCCAGCCTCTGGTACTTTCCAAAATTCATGCTTTTGAGACACCAAATCCTCTGACATCTCTCCAAAACACGGGTCAATCATCAAGAGTATCGAAGACAATATTGATCGCCACCCGGTCAACCAAAAAAAAGTGTGCTTTCTACCCGACCGATCGAGAAATCGACAGGACAGATGGCACCGACCCGCTGTTGGCAACAAACACCTGAAATTACATGGTCATCTGATGTCGATCTACATGAAGATCCATCGATGATCATCGACAGAAGAATCCCAAAAGACGTGGCACGGCCCGCGACTCTTCAGTTGCTCGGCGACCACTTAATGCGATTAATTGACTAACTTTATTACAGTCATTAATCCATTTCTTTGGACGGCCCAATCAGAAGCAAGCATTCGAGAGTTACAAGTCAAGAGATTCATGGCATTTAACCCATGAAACTCCTCCCATCATGGCGATTAAAGGCGATTAAATGCCCTCAATCTCCTCCGGCCAATCAGAAGCCAAGAAAAAGGAGTTACAAAATAAACAATTTAATTTTGTAACTCCTCCCATTATGCAGCTTTATGACAATCAAGGCTCATAAACCCTCCTAAATGGCTACCTAAAAGCCTATAAATAGGAGAGCTCTCCAAGAAGAAAGGATAGTCACAGGACATCAGAAAAAAACACAAACACAGACAGACAGAAGCACAGAAATCCAGAGAAAGGAAAAAGAGAGAAAACTCTGCGGAAGTTCTACACCGGCCACCGCAACAAGGTGACAAAAGTCCCTTGTGGGGTACCCCCCCCCCAAGGTCCTTGCCTTCTCCTCCTGCCTCCAATGGCTTAGATGTGGCTTTTCAGCCCGTCTACTCGGCTTTTTATTGGACATAGGACCTCCTTTTGGTCTTTGTCCTCTAAAAACCCGAGGTTATAGCCAAGCCAAGCGAATCAATAGCATCCTCTGTTCTCATCTGCATGGATGATCGCTTGCGACCGTCAATCTAAACGAGTCCCCCACAATCTCCTGAGAAGTTAGATCCTCCTTTTCTTGCTTTTCATTGTAGTTTGTATTTTTTTTAAAAGAGACAAAAATCACAATTCTTGTCTTTCATTATTGATAAGGATTGTAAATCGGCTATAAACGCCAAAAATCGGCTATAAACGGCAAAATCGGCTATAAACGCCAAAATCGGCTATAAATGCCAAAAAAATCGCCTTTCACGACAAACCAAGAAAAATGTCTCTTTTCTTAAATATATGTGCAATGTAAAACTTGAAAGAAGTTGATTTCCTTTTTACTTGCGAAGGTTGATCTCCGGATCACCACTTGCAATTCCAAGTAAAAATAGAAAATCTGGCACACCCACACAAAAAAAAGAAATGTTGATGCACGCCCCTGCCCCCCCGGTTACGAAAGGGTCGGACCCGACGGACTCCCACGTCCGCCGACCTCGGTAGGAACTCGAGCATTGGAGCGCGGTCCATTAAGCTGGCTCCACCCGGTGGGACCCGTTTATTTGAGAACACGATGCTAGAAATGAAATATTTGCATATCATATATTTTGCTCTATGCTTATATTTCTTTTCTCGATTCCTTGGCTACTTTATAATTGGTGGCCTATGTTGAATTCCGCATCTAAAAAAAAATGAGATGAGATTTTTTGTTTGGAAATTTCTAATTCTTTGAATTTATTTCCACTCTTTCTCTTTTCAAAAAAAAAAAATTTTTTTTAAAAAAACAACAAAAAAAAAAACAAAAAAAAATCAGATTTTTCATTTTGGATTCAAAATTGAGAAACTTTGATCCTCTCCCTTCTGGGCACTAGCGCTCACGGAAATCGCTGAGACCGTGTTCGGATCGGGGGTTGGGCCATTGTTTCTCTTCGATGAGTTCATTAAAGATCTAAAAATATATATATATATATATATAAATATATATAAATTTTTTTTTTTTTTTGGATTCAAAATTGAGAAACTTTGATCCTCTCCCTTCTGGGCACTGGCGCTCACGGAAATCGCTGAGACCGTGTTCGGATCGAGGGTTGGGCCATTGTTTCTCTTCGATGAGTTCATATAAAAAAAATAAAAAAATATTAAAAAAAAAGAGACATAGACCACTAAGGTTAAACCAACTGTGTTCTTTGATCATGGTTGATTCAAAGAAAAGCCTTGTCCAGAGTGTGGAGACAGCTTGACTGTTCTAGGCAAGGGTCTTCTAAACGGGTTCATTAAGTAATCCTACCCTTACCTGGGGGCAATTCTATCAATCAAGATTTCATAAGACCGGGTTAGGAGGCCTATGTGTACTCTCTCGTCTTTTAAACAAATAAATTAAAAAAAAAAAAAATTTAAAATAAAAAGTAAAAAATAAAAAAATTTTTCAAAAAAAGAATCTTAAAAATAATAAAAAAATAATAAAAAAAATAAAATAAAAAAAAAAGATTAAAAAAAAAAAATCTTCAAAATTTTCAAAAAAAAAAAAAACTTCTGTCATTTTGGGTTTAGATTGGAGAAATCTTGGTCTTCTCCTTTCTGAGCACTGGCGCTCATGGAAATCGCTGAGACCATGTTCAGATTGGAATGCCTTTTGCTCTCTTTGATGAACCCGATATTGACTTTTCAAAAAAAAAAAAAAAACTCGTCATCTTTAGATTCAGATCCGAGAAATTATGGTTCATTTCTTTCTGAGCACTGGCGCTCGCGGAAATCGCTGAGCCCGTGTTCAGATCGGAATACCATCTGCTCTCTTTGATGAATCCAATCTTGACCTTTTTCAAAACAGAGAATCTCATCTCATGGATGCGGTCTCAAAACATTTGTGTCTAGCAGTACTAGTACGCCCTTTCAGGGTCTACTGTATTGCGACCGGCACATCTGTAACTCCAACTTTATATTCTTCTTACCTCGAGCAAGCTCTGCTTCTCGATAAGTCGAATTTAAGTTCACAATTGCTTCTAGCAGTCACTGGGATGCCCATTCCGGGCTTACCATACCTGCGATCAGAACAATTATACCTTCTATGGCATTTTGCCTTCCTCATATTGCTTGGGTCATCTACCTCGAGCAATTTGAAAAGATGAAACCATAGAACTTCCCATTTATGATCATTATATTCTTGTGATTACTAATGAATGTGGTCTTGTTTCAGAAATTTTCGAAAACTAACAATGGCAGCTTCACTAACCATTACTTTCGATGAAAACAAGCACCAACTCATGCTTCAACAGAAGCAAACCACGCGCACCTACAAGCGCCCCATCAGCTGCCGAAGCGTCAACTCCCTCAGCAACTCTTTGAGCTCCGGGTCGACCTCGACTCCCCGGACTATCGTCTATGGGAAGCTGGGACCATTCCCACTTCCTGAGGAACAAACTGCTCCCTCCAAGAAGCAGAAACTCGCCTCTCAACGTGTCACTACCGTGACACCAAAGGCGAGCACCAGAAGGCTTGAAGCCCGTGGCAGCCCCACGAAGCCTCAACCTGCAAACAACCAGGTCTACCCCAAGACTTGGTCCCCAAGACCTTCACCAAAACAGAGAAGGTCCCAGACATCCACTAAGCCAGCATACCTGGCCCCACTCAAGGAGAACCAGTTCTACCCTCTTGCTTGCATGAAAGAGGAGAGACCCATCACCAACCTGACTCTCAAGTCAACCCAGCATGAGCCAGCTTGTTCCTACAAGCCCAAAATCAAGTCATGCATCACAAGGCCTCCACAAGCACATGCTAAGGCCTACAAACCTGCAGTTCGACCCTTCATCTCTACAGGGGCCGAACTTCAAAAATTCAAAGCTTCGCTGCAACAGGCGAAGGACAGGGTTCACATCCTGTCCTTGCCCAGCTACAAAGAAGACAGGCTCGGCTGTTGCGTCCGAGGGAGCACATCCTTCATCGTCAAAGCCCAGTCAGAGCTGACCGAAGCTCAAATTGCTCGTCGTATATGCCGCCGCGCGTCGTACCGACAAAAGAGACTAGAGAAGCAAAGGACCCAGCCTCCCACACTTCAAGTCTCTCCTAAATGGGTCGAAAAAGAAAGACCCAACCAAGTTACTGCCGTCCATATGGTTGGAAAAACCAGAAGGCGCCAAAAATCAGCAACAAAAATCCATGTCCGACGTCCGATGACCCGCAGCGTCTCAAGGACAAGAAGACATTCAGAAGAATCCCCTGCTCCTTCAAGCAAAGGACAGCAGAGTGATCCTTCCTCAAGCTCTTCTTCAAAAAGAATGAGCCCCAGCTCAGTCACCAGGACAGTTTCTTCGTTCGAATCACGAAGGATGAATGTCTTGGCTACAAATTCTGAGCCACCACCCCGCAATCCACCTCCAGAAGATGCGATCACCCGCATCCAGCAGTTGGAACAGGGCCAGCAGAGGATTGAAACTCTGATGGAAAACCTTCTCCTCGCCTTCCAAAATCAGGCGAACAATGAACCTCCTCCGAATCATCAAGACGACGAGGTAAATAGAGAAGAAAATGAGTCACGCGCCCTTACCAAAAAGGACGTAGACGGTATCCTCGCCAAAGCAAAAGAAGAGGATATACTCAAGGAGCATGGGATCAAGCCACCATATCCCTTATGGATGGACTCGGTCCCGTTCCCCACCAAATTCAAGCATCCTACTCTCCAAACATATACGGGGAAAGGATCAGCCAGACAGCACGTCATCCACTTCAAGATCCTGACGGGAGCTATCGCGGATCAAGATGCACTCAAGATCCGCCTCTTCGCAAGTACCCTAAAAGGTACGGCCTTCGATTGGTACTCCACTCTGCCGGAGGACTCAATCCAAAACTGGGCCATGCTAGAGACACGCTTCCTGACTCACTTCAAAGGTGAAGATCATCCCGCTACTATGGCTCAGCTGTGCAGCCTAAAACAGGGGGAGAATGAATCAACATATGACTTCATTCACAAGTGGAAGACAATGGCATACAAATGCTCTGATGTATTGCCACAAGCGTCGCTAGTCGACATCTGCCGAAACAACATGAGAGCCAGAATCCGCTCCATGATCATCGGCAACAAATCAAAAAACCTGGGAGAACTCCTAGAAGCTTCCATGGAAGCTGAAATGGTGATTAAAGACCTTAACAGTCAGAAATCATCAAGAAAAGAGCCAACCGCCATTGCAACCTCTAAACCAAAGAAGAAAGAGGTCCTCAATGTGCAGACCAAGTCAGCTCCTCAGCCACCAAAGAAAGCTGAAAACAAAGCTGTTGGTAAGAAACCTGAACTCTCTGATGCCTTCAAAGAACGAGTAGAGAAGAAATACCCGTTTGATGAAGATGTTGATGAAATCTTCGGGGCTCTTGTGGCAAACGGCAAGCTCACCTTGCCTGAACAAAAAAGACCGGGTGATGTTGGCAAAACCAACGATCCTCGGTACTGTCCATACCACCAGATGATCTCGCATCCTCTCAATCAATGCTTCGTTGTGAGAGAGAAAATAAATGAGATGTGGAAAAACGGAGTCATCACCTTTGACAAAAACTATGGGTCTGCCTCCATCAACATGGTGGCATGTGGACAAACATCAAAATCACCGAAGAAGAAGATCACTACTTCCTTCAAGGTGATAAACTCAATCGCAGCGTCCGAGGAACTGGTTCCTTACCCGACACCAGACGGACAAACAATATGGGTACATCCCGATCTCCTGGAAGATGAAAATTGGGAGGTCGTGAAAACAAAGCCTACAGCTGAAACATCTCCTCAAGCTCAAACGGTAAGAGAAGACCCAACCAAAACTAGAGGTCAAAGAAAAGGCAGAGGCTTCCTCTACCGCTTCACTGGAGGTAACAAAAACATCCCTTCCAGAGACTTCAAAGGGGGTAAGGAAATTCACTCTCAGTGATTTCATGCCACCTCAATTCAAAGAAGCCATACAGGAGGCATCATACTCCTGCAATTCGGTAGTTGGATTCTCCATTGATGGATACGAATCCAGCGACACCGATGATGGATTCGAATCCAACTACACAGATGAGTGGGAGGAGTCCCTTGAAACAGGAGAATATCTCTCCGATGAAGAATGGGTTCCTGAGTCTCATCTTATGCCAGTAATCTGGTATAACCCCCTACAGCCACAAGGATCCTGGTCTGATGATGAAGAAGACCAAGAAGCTGTACAAGAAAATGTTGCTGACCCAGCACCTCTCATTACTCCAGTGGAAATCAACAATGTTGAGCCACAAAGAGATGATGAAGAAGAAGATCCGGCTCCCTTGCCTGATCTTGAAGAATATGCAAGGATCTTGCAGCGACTCGCTCTCTAGAACAAGAGCAAGAACGCGTCAACGAGCCTCCTCGCAATCCAGAGCCTGAAGTCCCTGAAGACCACCAGGTACATCCTCCCTTAACTCCTGAAAATGGAGAAAATTGCTGGATAGACGATCCTCTCACATCCGAGGATGAGTCTGACTCCGATCAGGCAACGTCTCCCGTCAGAGCTTCCTGTAATGTGATAATTCGGGATTATAGCTCTTCCGAAGCATCGTCTGATGACAGCACTTACACTCCGGCGACGCCTAGCAATATATCTTCTGAAGCCACCTCGTCACACGTGACTTTCACTGAGATGACACCCTCTCAGGTTTCTTCTCCTGAGACTGTGACTTCAAAGTTCACACCCTTCCTGACTGAAGAATTCCCAGCTATTGATGCTTGGGACGATGAATTAGTCAACGAAGAAGAAAGATTGCTGGATGCTGTTCAGGACTTGTTCCCGGAAAATGCTCCATGCAACACAATCACTGAGGATGGTAACTCTGCTGCTGATACATCCTCAGTAAATGAAAAACGACAGCCTCTTGATCCTGAAGACAATCTTCCAAACGAAGACCCTTCTCAAGAAGCTCTCGAAGTTGGTAGAGGCACCCGCTCTGGCCGGGACTACTGTAAGTCCGTGGGATCCTAACCCTAGAGGGGGGGGGGGTGAATAGGGTGAGCTACACTTAATGACTAATTATGAACAATTTTAACTTCTTTAATTTAACTAGTCACTTGTGATGATTAACATACATAATGCGGAAGCTAAACAACATAATCACCACATAGCACACACCACAACACAATATTTATAGTGGTTCGGCCAACGTGCCTACATCCACTACCGGCTTGTGTTCCTCACACCCCACCGGATTTCCACTATGTATGCTTTTCAATAGGCTAAGCAATAACCTTTACACTATGCTTTTCTAGGCTAAGCAATAACCTCTTACAATTATGCTTTTCTAGGCTAAGCAATAACCTTTACATTATGCTTTTCAAGGCTAAGCAATAACCTCTTCAACCAAAAGGTTGGTTATCTCTCTAAGTAGTGTCTATAATACACTTGATGGAGATTACAATTTTGGCTCAAATAAATTGCCTCTAAATAGGCGGATATGAAAGTGAAAAACTAATTCATGCAAACACTATATGAATGCAAAGATGTATGTTCAAAGTGTATGCATGATGTCCTCAATCAATTTTAAAATAAAAGCTCATAAATGTATGCCAAAGGCTTTTGAAAGTTTTAGCTCAAAACATTTATGATTGAGGAAATGCTAATCACATGTTAAAAGTAACTTGTAAAAGACATACCTATGTATTCTAAACAAGTTGTGAAAATCAAAGAACAAAACATGTGATGCATATGGATTTCAATCAAATTAACAATGAAGCTCAATGTATGCTTAAAGTATTTGAAAGTGTAAAACATACAAATATATTTGATTGAAATCAAGGGTCAAATCACATGTAATTAAAAGGACAACTTGAAAATGATATACCAATCAATGTTTAAACAAGTTGTAAAACTTTAAAACAAAATACATGTGATTTATAAAGTTGTTGAATCCAAAACATAAGATAGATTTGAAAGTGATTTTCTTATGATGAAAAACAACAACAAAAGATTCAACCAAGTATAGGAATCATGTTACATATGATTTCAAAGATGATTCCAAAACATGATCTACTTAGATATACCAATTTAAGTACTACTTGGTTTGAATCAAGGTGATGTATCCAAAACAATGAATCAATTCAAAACATAACCATGTTAAGGATACAACAAATCATACATTAACATGCTAGAAAAGATTTACCAATAAATAGAATAAAGCATGAAAACATATGATTAGGAAAAGCAAGCTTACTTAGTGATTTAACTTCATTAATCCCAAGCTTTAGCTTTCCTAATGACCCTTAGAAATCCCTAGCTCCTTCCCCTTTGTTTGGCCCCAAATCACCTCAAGAAGGGCCTTAAAGTTCCACACTTTTGGCTAAGGAATGAGCTTCTTTTTATACAAAAAATTGCCCAACGGCTAGTCCTCGGTCGACCCCATACAGGGCTCGGTCGACCTGCCCTTCAACGGGCAAAAATATGACCGTTTGAAAAAAAGGCTCAACGGTCACTTTTTCGGTCGACCTGCAGTGGGCTCGGTCGACCGGCCATGTGCTCGGTCGACCGGCCACACTGTAGGTCGACCGGGTCCCCTGGACCAATTCCCCCAAAAATGCATATTTTGCATATTTTAAAGTATTTTTCTTTGGGGACTTTTTGGGCCATTAAATCAAGCTTGAAATCATGTTTTAAATCATTCTAAGTGGTTTAAAAACATGAAACATAAAAAGCCTAAAAATGATTTGAAACTTTAAAATCAAAGGCTAGCTTGATTCTTAAAAACTCTTTTCAAAACTAAATGCATCCAAGTTTTAAAATCAAAACATGCATGAAACATGAAATTTAAAAGACTTAAATCAATGCATGTGAAAATATAGATTTCAAGTATTTTTAAAATCAATGCTCATGTGAAAATTCAAATGATGATGAAAATGATAATGCATCCACCAAATTGCAATCTACAAAATTCCTAACAATCTCCCCCTTTGCAATTTGATGGCAACTCACTCAACACTGAATTTTCACACTAAGTCTTCAGCTCCCCCTTAGCTGGACAAGTCTTGAAATCTCTTGGATGCTTCTTTGACTTAGCTTGGGCTCTTGTTCTTTTTCTTCATTCTTGATGCTTGGAGCTTGATCATTCTTCAAGCTTTCTTTTCTTCTTTAGCCAAGCAACTTCTTTAACTCCCAAGCTTAGTCTTCTATCAACTCTCCCCCTTTGACCATGCACTCTCTCTCTTTGGCAAGATATGCATCTTCTCCCCCTTTGGAAGATAATACAAAATCTCCCCTTAGATAAATTGGCTATATTCTCCCCTTTTGACATCTAGAATATTCTCCCCCTTTGACATTAAATTGCAAAGGTACCTACACACATGAAATAAGGAAAATACCTTTTAGTAGCACCTGTTAACGAAAGAAATCGAAAATGAAATATATAACAGGTATCATGTATGGTAGTAGTCTAAGGGTATAAAACCAATTCAATGGTGAATTTGATCAAAACTAATACTTCCTATGAAGGTTTATACTCCCCCTCAATCCATTCTCTCCTTTTGTCAAACTTTTGACAAAGATTTAACTATTTGGTTCAAGAAGAAGATGGTTTTACCAATTGAGGGTCAACTTCAAGGAAAGGATTAGATTCATTTAACTATAGAGCTTAATATGATCAAATTACCAAGATTAAGAGCAAGGTCATTGAGAAAAGCAACCATGGATACCAATTGGAATAAAGAATACCAATTGAGATTAAAGGATATGACTATTATCTCAATCACTCTAAAATGGAGTTAAAAAGAATATAACTACTAGGATCAATCCAAATTAGAGCTATCCATGATGTTATGGGGTTTATTAAACATAGCATCAATCAATATACCTATGAAAAACATATGCTATGTAAATTTTGAAATCATTTCATCCAATCAAAAAATATGACTATTATGTGCACAAGATGAATGAAATGAAGTTCAAACATGAAGCCTACCTCAACCATTGACCAACCAAGATTATTAGCACATAAAAATGGTGGTCATAAGATTTACCTATATGAGCATGAGAGGAGGCAACCATGAACATTATGATGCTAATGGGATGTGACATGGAATAAAGACATATTACTTATCAAGTTCAATCCAATGTACACAAGGTTTATCACAATCACAAGATATCAATTGGATATGACAACAATCGAAAATTAAACTAATTGAAACCAATTGAATATGTAACATGATTAAGAACATAGATGTGACAAACACAAAATCCCATCAAGCATCATAAATGGAAAATCATCACTTTAATGATATAGTAACTTAGTGAGCATAGTGATGAACATTTTAAATTGCATGAAATAAAATGTCTTTAGGTGATACATGCAATTTGAAAATTGAAAAAAACCATATGAACTCAACATGAAGGAAATCCATCAAAAATAGATATGCCTATGAGATACAAATAATGGATTTTGATGAGAGTCTCATATGATCATAAATATGATATTGAAAAAATGCACAAGCGATATTACTATGAAATTATGCATAAAACAATATCACAACCATCCATCTATAGCAAAGCGTATGAAGTACAAAGGATGGATTTGAGAGTTCTAGTATGGTATCCACAAATGGAACTTAAGAGCACAACCATACATGGAACTATATGACATTTGCATAGAGAGGATCAATTATAATCAAGATCTAACTCATACCATATCATCAATAAAGAATATAACTATTCATGCACAAGGTATGAAGTTAGAACGATATCATGGATCGTATATAGATGAAAATGGATCTCATATAAGGTATACCTATGAAGAACAATGGTTTAATTCAAATTCATCTAAAATGATCCATTAATCTATCATGTAAAATTTCCACTCTTAGCAAATGTAGTATGCTTACAATGCAATGGAAAATGGATATGAGAATCATACCAAATGAACTTAGCACACAAAATCACATATGTACTTAAGAAGCTCAAATGATCATGAAACAAAAGATTTTACTATAAAGCATAAACAACATCAATTTGCACTAATGAAACGATATACAAAGTTAGGCACAAACATGCAAATCAATGACATCATACCCAACCACACAAAGTAAGACATAACAACAAAGTCAATTTGCATTTGAAAGAATGTAACTTTGATGAGCAAAGATGCAAATTGCTTGTAAAATGTATTTCCTTCTAAATGATATAAACATAAGCACAAGGAAATAAACTCATGGAAAATGCTTCAATAAATATAACTAATAAAGCTTTAAACATTTTCCAAAGATCTTTTAATTCACTCCAACATTCAAAATCCAACAATGAATCATTCATAAAATTATGATCAAGTGACTTTGAAAAACATGAAGTGAACTAATATCAAATCTCAATTTGTAATCAAGGATATAAATACAAATGCTCATACAAATTGATTACATATTTTCCATACCAAAGGATATAACTTGTAAGTTCATGGAAAATCTAAATTGATTTGAATCATTTGTTTTACAAAATAATCTAACTATGATATCCAAACAAATGATTTTCCAACATCAAATGATCATGAAAAATCTAGCTAAGAAAGCTTTTGTAATCACAATCAATTGATGATCATCAAATAGAAATGCACTACAATAGATATAACTATATGAGAACAAAATGCAAATCTATATGAGAATATTGCAATCAAATGATTTTGAAACCCAAAGATATAACTAAGAAAGTTCATGGAGACAAAATCAAATGATCACAAAGAAACATTGCATTTTATAAGATGTGACTATGTAGAAACAAAATGCAAATGTAACATGACCAACAAATAGATATGACTAAAAAGAATAGGTTGGTCTAGTGAGGTTCAAGGCCTTAAGGTTAGTCCAAAAGTCTACCTTTGAAGATTCACCTAAGGTCTTGATAAGGTTGTCCTTGAGGGTTTACTTTGAGGTCCCACCAACTCTTGGGGTTTTAACTTGAATAAGTTTTAGAGTGGTGAGATAGATTCTTAGGGGAAATTAGAGAGCTAGGAAGGAAAATTCCATTTTCAACCATAGTGGAAATCATTCTTCATGATAAGCAATAAAAAACAACTCTAGGGTTCAAATCTAGATTTAAGCATATAAGGATCAACTCCGGGTGTTTAAGCCCTAAATGGAGTAACCTTGCTCTGATACCAATTGTAAGTCCGTGGGATCCTAACCCTAGAGGGGGGGGGGGGGTGAATAGGGTGAGCTACACTTAATGACTAATTATGAACAATTTTAACTTCTTTAATTTAACTAGTCACTTGTGATGATTAACATACATAATGCGGAAGCTAAACAACATAATCACCACATAGCACACACCACAACACAATATTTATAGTGGTTCGGCCAACGTGCCTACATCCACTACCGGCTTGTGTTCCTCACACCCCACCGGATTTCCACTATGTATGCTTTTCAATAGGCTAAGCAATAACCTTTACACTATGCTTTTCTAGGCTAAGCAATAACCTCTTACAATTATGCTTTTCTAGGCTAAGCAATAACCTTTACATTATGCTTTTCAAGGCTAAGCAATAACCTCTTCAACCAAAAGGTTGGTTATCTCTCTAAGTAGTGTCTATAATACACTTGATGGAGATTACAATTTTGGCTCAAATAAATTGCCTCTAAATAGGCGGATATGAAAGTGAAAAACTAATTCATGCAAACACTATATGAATGCAAAGATGTATGTTCAAAGTGTATGCATGATGTCCTCAATCAATTTTAAAATAAAAGCTCATAAATGTATGCCAAAGGCTTTTGAAAGTTTTAGCTCAAAACATTTATGATTGAGGAAATGCTAATCACATGTTAAAAGTAACTTGTAAAAGACATACCTATGTATTCTAAACAAGTTGTGAAAATCAAAGAACAAAACATGTGATGCATATGGATTTCAATCAAATTAACAATGAAGCTCAATGTATGCTTAAAGTATTTGAAAGTGTAAAACATACAAATATATTTGATTGAAATCAAGGGTCAAATCACATGTAATTAAAAGGACAACTTGAAAATGATATACCAATCAATGTTTAAACAAGTTGTAAAACTTTAAAACAAAATACATGTGATTTATAAAGTTGTTGAATCCAAAACATAAGATAGATTTGAAAGTGATTTTCTTATGATGAAAAACAACAACAAAAGATTCAACCAAGTATAGGAATCATGTTACATATGATTTCAAAGATGATTCCAAAACATGATCTACTTAGATATACCAATTTAAGTACTACTTGGTTTGAATCAAGGTGATGTATCCAAAACAATGAATCAATTCAAAACATAACCATGTTAAGGATACAACAAATCATACATTAACATGCTAGAAAAGATTTACCAATAAATAGAATAAAGCATGAAAACATATGATTAGGAAAAGCAAGCTTACTTAGTGATTTAACTTCATTAATCCCAAGCTTTAGCTTTCCTAATGACCCTTAGAAATCCCTAGCTCCTTCCCCTTTGTTTGGCCCCAAATCACCTCAAGAAGGGCCTTAAAGTTCCACACTTTTGGCTAAGGAATGAGCTTCTTTTTATACAAAAAATTGCCCAACGGCTAGTCCTCGGTCGACCCCATACAGGGCTCGGTCGACCTGCCCTTCAACGGGCAAAAATATGACCGTTTGAAAAAAAGGCTCAACGGTCACTTTTTCGGTCGACCTGCAGTGGGCTCGGTCGACCGGCCATGTGCTCGGTCGACCGGCCACACTGTAGGTCGACCGGGTCCCCTGGACCAATTCCCCCAAAAATGCATATTTTGCATATTTTAAAGTATTTTTCTTTGGGGACTTTTTGGGCCATTAAATCAAGCTTGAAATCATGTTTTAAATCATTCTAAGTGGTTTAAAAACATGAAACATAAAAAGCCTAAAAATGATTTGAAACTTTAAAATCAAAGGCTAGCTTGATTCTTAAAAACTCTTTTCAAAACTAAATGCATCCAAGTTTTAAAATCAAAACATGCATGAAACATGAAATTTAAAAGACTTAAATCAATGCATGTGAAAATATAGATTTCAAGTATTTTTAAAATCAATGCTCATGTGAAAATTCAAATGATGATGAAAATGATAATGCATCCATCAAATTGCAATACACAAAATTCCTAACAACTACCACAAAAATTACAACCAATCTTCCTTTACATACGTAAATCCTTCGGGAAAAGATGTTGTAAGCGCCCCTAGTGGCAACAATGATGAACATGCATGCCCTAAGGAGGCTTTCAAGTATGACTTGATTGAACATTTCAAGCACATACCTGCACGTCTACACATCCTAGATTTGTTGCGAATGTCTCCGCACACTCGTGATAATCTCATTTCGGAATTACAAAAGCTGAATGAGGATGTCGACAAACATGCCCCGCAAATCCTCCAAATTGAAATGGATTACCGGGTCAAAAACTCAGAAGCCTCCTCAAAGGGAGAAAAGAAGAAAACTGAGGGATCATGCATTGAATGCCTCTCGGTTAAAAAAGCAGCCAGTGCAACCATCGCCTTCACAAAGGATGACCTCCTACTTGGCGAAACCAGGCATAACTGACCCCTGTACTTCACAGGGTATATCAAGGAAATGCCTATGCATAGAGTTCAGATCGACCCAGGTTCTGCACTCAACCTCATCTCCACATCGGCTCTTGAAGAGTTGGGCATCCCACCCAGCAAACTGAGCCACACATCTGTATCTATCTTTGGATACGATGGGAGTACTCAAAGGCCTATCGGCAAAATCAGGTTCAAGTTGCAGATCGGTGATCTTATCTCTGAGGTCACAGTGTATGCAATAAAGACCCCTTCATGCTACAACATCCTTCTCGGACGCCCTTGAGTCCATGAGAATGGTGTTGTCCCTTCAACTCTACATCAATGCATCAAGTTTGTTGGCGACGACGGCATGATACATGAGTCTTTGCGGACAGAAAACCCTTCAAAGGTAAAGAAGTCCACTTCGCAGACTCACAGATGTATGAAGGTGAAAAAGAAGAAGAGGAAAAACACACAGCATCCTTTGCCGAAAATCTCCAGAAAGATAAAGGCAAAGCTCCTCAACAATCACCGGAAGAAAATAAACCATCCGGTAAATCTGAAGAGAGCATGCAAACTCCCTTCATCATCTCCCTCAAATCTTCAAAGCCTTTGGTCATCACAACTAAAGTGAAGAAGGCAAAACAAAAGCCTGGGGGCAAATTTGTTGTCTCTTTCGTGTCTATCATGCAAGACACAGACTCGGATTCAGAGCCAGAAGACGACACATCGTCAAGCCAAGCTGACACTCAGCAAGTTCAGCCTGCTCTTACTCCAATGGAGACAACTTCTGACATAGAAGATCCTACGTCAGCTTCCTTCGTTGTTCCAGCAACTTCAACAAAGGAAAAGCCGATCTTCTTCCATAGATCGGATGCTTCTTCATCAAACTCCATGCTTGAACCTTTCCAAAATAAAGGTACGCCTCAACTATCCTTATACAGTTCTGTGGCACAAGCTATTATGAAGAAAATGGGCTATGACCCTCAAAACCCAGTCGGTTTGGGAGAAGGACGCGGTATTCTCACACCATTGGGGCCCGTCTTGACCAAAAGCCAGCTGGAAGATTGGAGACTCTACGGCTATGTAGAAAAGTCTTCACACGGGTTAGGGTATGATCCTAACACTCCCTTGAGACAGTTGACACAAAGGCTTAAAAGTCAATATACTGACCAAGCCTCAACATCTCAAGTCCATGAAGACATCGATCTCCCTGGATATCTCTTTGATGAGTCACCTGACAAAGATCCAGGAAGCTCATCCAATTGGCACGATTTCTCCGAAAATGAGGAGTTGTCCGATGGCACACACGCGTGGACTTCTGACCCAGAAGAACCCTCATCTCCAAAAGAAGTAGCCTACTTCGACCCGGTTTCAACAGGCGATTGGGATCATCTCATAGCAAGCCTTGGGAAAATTACCGATCAAGAAGACCCGTGGAAAGGAACAAAACCTTGGTCTGGAAATGCCCTTGAAACCCCAGAAGGTTTCGTTGAGCTGGAAGCCTCCGAAAATATTGTGGAGGAACCACCTTCGAACCTTCCAACAGAAGATCCTGTTCAAAAGATAGACTTGGGAACACCAGATAACCCACGTCCTGTATTCATAAGCAAGAATATAAAGGATGATGAGTAACCCGAGTATATCGCCTTTCTTCGTGAGTTCGTTGATTGCTTTGCATGGTCTTACGCTGAAATGTCAGGCTTAGACCCCAAAATAGCAGTTCAAAAACTCAATCTTCAAGAAGACATCAAGCCTGTCAAGCAAGGCCAAAGAAGATTCCGTCCAGATGTGATGGATAAAATTGAACAAGAAGTTCAAAAACTCAAAAGCGTCGGCTTCATCCGTGAGGAACAACATCCTGAATGGTTGGCCAACATTGTCCCCGTGACAAAGAAAAATGGGCAGATCAGGGTCTTTATTGATTATAGAGACCTGAATGGCGCATGCCCAAAAGATGAATTTCCGCTCCCCATACCAGAGGTAATGATTGATAATACCTGTGGATTCGAGCGAATGACATTCATGGATGGTTTCTCTGGCTACAATCAGATAAAGATGCATCCTGAGGATGAAAAACATACATCCTTTCGAACCCCATTTGGCGTGTATTGTTACACTGTCATGCCATTTGGTCTGAAGAATGCTGGTGCCACATATCAGAGGGCTATGATGAAAATATTCCAAGATATGCAGCACAAGACGGTTGAATGTTACGTTGATGACCTCGCCGTCAAAAGCAGAAGAAAAGAAGATCATCTCAAAAACCTCCGAGAAGTCTTCCTCCGGCTTCGCAAACACAAACTGCGAATGAATCCATTGAAATGCTTCTTCGGCGTCTCGTCGGGTAAGTTCCTCGGATTCTTAGTTCGGAAAGCTGGAATAGAGCTTGACCCCATAAAAGTCAAAGCCATTCTAGAAATGCCCTCTCCAAGAACCTTGAGAGAACTCAAAGGGCTTCAAGGGAGATTGGCCTACATTAGACGGTTCATCTCCAATCTTTCGGGGAAATGCCGTCCATTCTCCCGGTTGATGAAAAAAGGTGTAAACTTTGTCTGGGATGCTGACTGTGAAGCTGCTTTCCAAGACATCAAGTCATACCTAACAAAACCTCCAGTGTTAGCTGCTCCTACCACTGGAAAACCATTCATCTTGTACACAAGAGCCCTTGATCACTCTTTGGGAGCTCTGCTTGCGCAAGAAAATGATCAGAGAAAAGAAGCTGCTCTATATTACCTCAGCCGCATGCTAGTAGGTGCAGAGCATCGCTACTCTCCAGTCGAAAAAGAATGTCTTGCAGTGATGTTCGCCGTACAAAAGCTGCGTCACTACTTGTTTTCCAACACAGTCTACCTGGTCTCGAGGGTCAACCTCTTGAAGGTCCTTGTCACAAAGGCAGGTTCTCTCAATGCTTGACTGGTAAAATGGTCCATCCTTCTGTCACAATTTGATATTAGGTATGTACCACAAAAAGCAATCAAAGGGCAAGCTCTAGCGGACTTCCTCGCAGAGCATCCATTGCCTAAAGATTCTCCGCTTAGAGATGATCTCCCAGACGAACCAGTCTACAATGTGGAGACTTTCTCACAAAGTGCCTCCTGGGATATGTACTTTGACGGTGCAACCAGGACAAATGAAAAAAGACAGCTGATCTCGGGAGTTAGCATCCTCTTTGTTAGCCCCGACAAATACATGATTCCACACGCTTTCTTGCTACTGGAACCATGCACAAACAATGCAGCTGAATATCAAGCTCTGATCTTAGGATTGGAACTCGCCATCGAATCCGGTATCACCATGCTGGAAGTCTTTGGAGACTCTCAACTGATCGTCAACCAGATGAATCAGAAATTTGAAGTCAGGAAGCCAGATTTGTTGCCCTACTACAACAAGGCACAATCACTTCTGCAAAAGTTTGACATCTGTCACATCACCCACATTCGTAGAGGTGAAAACATACGTCCAGATGCCCTAGCCGGACTTGCCGCATCCATGGCAATCCAGGAAGGGGAAAACATGCAAATCATAGTGTGCGAAAGGAGAATCCTTCCTCCTCTTAACACACACCAAGTAGTTGCTGAATGCCACCAAGTGGTCGGAAGTCGGATTTCAATCCTTCAAACTTCAATCGGCGACTGGAGGGATCCGTTCATTGATTACATTATGTTCGGAATCCTACCTGAAGATCCAAAAGAACGGGTAAGCATCCAAAGGCGAACCCCAAGTTTCCATTTGGATATTCCTTCAAAAATCCTTTACAGGAAATCCTTCAACGGAGTACTTCTACGCTGCTTGTCACAACAAGAGGCTGAAGAAACACTCAAAGAAGTTCATGCTGGTCTTTGTGGAGCTCATCAGGCTGGACCTAAGCTCTATGATCAGATAAAAAGGTTAGGATATTACTGGCCTACCATGGTAGCTGACGTAATGCAATTTGCTAAGCGCTGCCAACAATGCCAAGTTCATGGAGATTACATTCACATGCCTCCAGAATGGCTGCATCCTACAGCGATCTCATGGCCTTTCGAAGCCTGGGGTATGGACATCATAGGTCCTATTTCTCCCCCTTCAAGCAAAGGTCATCGCTTCATCTTCGCCGCTACGGATTATTTCTCCAAGTGGTCAGAAGCATTTGCGTTTAACGAAATGAAGACCTCATCAGTCCTTCAGTTCCTGTGCACCAACATCATTTGTCGTTTCGGCATACCCAAAAGATTCGTCCATGATAACGGACCACAGTTCCGGGATCATCGATTCTACAGGTTCTGCGACAAATACAAAATCCAAAGCTGTCCTTCGACTCCATACAATCCGGCAGCAAACGGGTTAGCAGAAGCTTTCAACAAGACACTCTGCAAAATCCTCAAAAAAATGGTCTCTAGTCACAAAAGAGACTGGAGCGACAAAATGTCCGAAGCTTTGTGGGCCTATCGAACCACCGTTCGGGGACCAACCCATAGCACACCATTCTCCTTGGTCTATGAATGTGAAGCTGTCGTGCCCTTGGAAGTACAAATTCCTTCCTTAAGGGTATCCTTGCAAAATGACATCACTCAAGAAAGCAATGTCAAATTGCGACTCTATGAGCTGGACAATCTCGATGAGAAACGGCTCGAAGCTCAACAAAGCATTGAACTTTACCAAGCACGTATGGCAGGATCTTTCGATAAAAAGGTCAGGCAACGCGCCTACAAAAAGAGTGACTTGGTTCTTGCGGTAAAAAGACCAATGGTCTTCACTCACAAGTCTAAAGGCAAATTTGAGCCAAAATGGGAGGGACCCTACGTCATCGACAAGGTTTTCTCTAATGGTGCATACGCACTCCTAAACATGGAAGGTGACAGATGTATGTTGCCTATCAACGGCAAGTTCTTAAAGCGGTACTACCTTTGAAGACTTACCCAACTGGGTAAGAGCAATGCCTGCACGGCCAAAGCCGGTTTCCAGGTACACGCTCGCTAAACCCACCCTTTTTTTTAGAATTTTCATATCAAATGTTGAAATTTCTAGAAATCTAAAGCAATGCTTACTTTCATCGTTTCATTGTTCAAAAAAAAAATATATCCAAGTTTAGGAACCTTTCCCTAACTTGACCAAAATTTTCAACCCTTGAACCCAAAATTCATGGTTTGAAACAAAATCCGGATTCAGGGATTTCCACTCTAGTCCACCCTGCCTTTTACCGCCAAAATGGTTTTAGGTCAAAACTTATGACCTCGTGTCTTTAAACAAAAAAAAAAATGGTTTTTCAAAAAACCGCGAGGAAGCGACGCTTAGCCAATACTCGCACAAATCGGAAGCAAGCGAACCACGTTCACACTTCCAAAATCGCAAGGAAGCGACATTTCATCGGTACTTGCAAAATCCAAAACTGTGGAGACGCAACATTTCAGTTGATATCCACAACCCAAATTTCAAAGGTTCGAAAAAACCTAAAAAACTGTGGAGACGCAACATTTCAGTTGATATCCACAACCCAAATTTCAAAGGTTCGAAAAAACCTAAAAAACTGTGGAGACGCAACATTTCAGTTGATATCCACAACCCAAATTTCAAAGGTTCGAAAAAAACCTAAAAAACTGTGGAGACGCAACATTTCAGTTGATATCCATAACCCAAAGGTTCGAGAAAACCACAAATTTCAAAAATCGTGGGGAAACGACATCAAGTCAGTACCCGCAAAACCAAAATTTTTGAAAAGCAAGGATGCGACATCCCATCGATACTTGCACCCAAATCCGCGAGGATGCGACATTCCATCGATACTCGCAACCGAATGAGCAAGGATGCGACATTCCATCGATACTTGCAAGAACATTCAGCAGGGAGGCGACTTTTAGTCGATACTTGCATTTTTTGAAAACCAAATCGGCTATAAATGCCATCAAAACAGGCTATAAATGCCACAAACCGGCTATCAATGCCAAAAACAAAAAAAAATTTGGATTTAAAAAAAAAAAACGGCTATCAATGCCACCAAAACAAAACAGGCTATCAATGCCACCAAAAAGCGGCTATCAATGCCACCAAAACAAAACAGGCTATCAATGCAACAAAAACCGGCTATAGATGCCAACAAAACAAACCGGCTATCAATGCCACCAAAACTGGCTATAGATGCCACAAAAAGAAAAAAACTCGGCTATCAATGCCACAAGAAAAGCTGGCTCTCATGCCAAAATTGGCTTCCATGCCACAAACAAAAACCTGGCTTTCATGCCAAAACAATTACTTGACAAAAGATTTTCACAAAATGACAACCTTTTGATCAAATCCCATTTAGCAATTACTTTTATCACAAAAAGATTCAAGTGAGCGTAGGGATAACCAAAAAAAAGAGTACCAAAAAATACATGTGGTACCAAAAAAAAGAAAGTGTTCACAAGCACTAAAAAAAAAAGAGTACCAAAAAAATACAAGTGGTACCAAAAAAAAAAAAGAAGGATGGTTTTTGTATACAGGAGCTCAATCAAAAATGGTCTCCAGCCAAGAGTTCAGCTCCTTAAGCAAGCTTTTGGCTTCATCCGTCAAGGATTCCAAGGCACGCTTCTTCAAGAACCTGCCATGAGATGTTGGGGTGGGCTGTAACCCTTCTTCTGCATTGGGAAGCTTCCCCTCGAGCGGTTTTCCATTGTTTGTCCTCATCAGACTTCCTTTTGAGAACTCGATTGGCATCCGCAACTCGATGAATCAGAGCAGTCTCCCTTTCACGAGCCTTTGTTATTTCAGTCCACTTGGCAGCGACTTGTGCCTGCAGATGCTCAAGACGTTTCCTGGCCTCATCGACCTCCCTATCAAGGATGTTAAGGTCATGTGTCAGCCTAATGATGGTTATCTCTTCTAAGTTCCTCTCTCGGACTGCCTGCTTCTTGATTTCTGTAGCCTCATTCAGGTCAGATTGAGCCTTATCCGCAGGGTCCAAGAACATCTCCTTGAAGAACTGATCGTCAGGAAAACCCATGGTCTCAAACCACTTGTCACCCAGCTCAATGATCCTATTAACGATCGCCCTGGCATATGTGACATCCAGACCAGCTTCTTCAGCATCACCGAGAATCTCACGCACATGCTGGATCATGCTAAATCCGGCTTCCAAGTGCCCAGAAAAGAGAGTCTCAATCCAAGAGCTCAGAACTCGCACCACCACCTTCTTCGCAAAAAGAAGAGATGGCCCAGCTGAAGATTCGCCCAACTCCGTTGGTCGGCTGCTCATGTCATCATCTGTTGAAAGAGCAACAAAAGAACTCTTTCCAGTTGAAGCTGCTCCTGCTCGGGAAGGAATCTCAGCGCGAGGAATCTCCTCAATATTGTCAGAACTGGTCCCAGGAGTCTCTACCTCTGGATTAACCTCTGGCATCCCTTGCTCTGGAAGCGACAGACCCTCCTCTGTCACTTCAAAACCTGCCAAAGAAACACAAAAAGGTATGAATATAATCCTGTTTGAAAATCATTATCAGGGTTATTACTATAAAATACCTTCTTCGACGACTGGCGGAACACTCTCTTCCTCCATGAACTCATCGAAAGCATTATCAACATTTGCGTCCATCGATGGTTCAAAGTCATCAGAACCCTGTGGCAAGTCAGCTGACAAAAAAAAAATGTGTTAGCAAACCGAGCCACAAACTCAAAAAAAAGAGCAAAAGAAGTCGTACCAATTGGAGATTCTGGATTTACTCCAGAGTCCCTCGGTTCTTCTTCAGGTGCCTCAATAGGATCCATCACCACCTCATCGGTTGGGACCTCAGGCATCACCAAGTCTTCCTCTGCTAAAAAAAAAGAAGAAAAGCAGAAAACGAGAAAACAAATCAGAACATGGAAAAAAAAATCCCATGAAAAGAAATGGAAAGAGAAAAAGGAAGGATCATACCTTCACCGACGGTCTCTTCTTCTCAACTTCTCTTCTCTAGAGGCTCGTCAGCATCCACTGGCACATCCTCATCGATAGTAAGAGGAACTTCCAAGTCAGGAGAGTCCTCATGTTGCCCCTTGCTGTGATGATGACTCCTCCCCCTCTAACCCCGGCGGGCTCGCTTCTTAGAGGAACCTGCCCCACTGTCAGAGTCAGGTTTCCCACTTGACTCCTCACTGGATGGTCTACTCTTGCCAGTAGACTCCACGGAAGCTTGCCTCTGTGCCGCTTGCATCCAAGCGCCAGTTCGGCTTCCTCCTGTTCTAGCTGCTCCAAAGCCTCATCAGGTATTTCTCGAACAGCTTCAGAACCAATGATGCCCTGGTCACCGAGAAAGCCTATCTTGTGCTTCTCTCCAGAAAGGAAGGCCCAAACTTCCTCTCGCCGGACGCCATCCAACTTTCCAAGGCCCTTTCCAGATGCCAGCTTCACATCAAGCTCCTTCTTGGAAAGCCCCCGATATGCCGAAAAGCTCTCCGCGAACCACTTCGCAAAGCCGGCAGTCCGGGAAGTCAGCAACACAGGATAAGAAATCATGGCTGTAGTGTCTTCAGCACTATAGAAAGCCCATGCATTTCTCCCGTCCTGTAAACCTCCAAAGCGCTTCACCATGCTTGAAGGCGCTCCAACAACGCCTTGAGAAAAGCCCAGCTGCAAAGCAAAGCGAGAGGGTACATACGGCTGGATGTCGACGAAAAGATGTCTACGGTACACCATCGTGCCGACACGTATGCTGAAAAGCCACTCTCTCTCTGCATTTGTCAAGGAATAATGCCTTCCCGACCCCGCCCTGGTAGAGTCTCGGGAGGCACCAAAATCAAAAGCCTTCTTCCGCAACTCCGGAGAAAGCTTCACTGAAGATTGCCCCATCTCGACGTCCCTGAACCGTCGGATCCTCATGCGGGCAAACAAAAGTGATTCGGACACGACTTTGCCCTTAGCCAGTCGAATCATCAGAGGATCATCATCCTGTGCAGCACCCAGCCGATGGAAGCCAGGATAGTGGTATACATACCACGAATAAAAGATATGGGCTGAAAATACCCTATTCATGGGAAGCCCAAGCCGAACCAAAAAAGCAGCAGCCTGCAGTTCGGTACACAGGTAGGAGTAAAGAGCTGGCACCAAAGCAAGCTGCTCTCCAAACGCCATCTGACAAGCCGGAAAAATACAATGCGGCCTGATGTGCGTTCCATCTCCTCCAGCAAAAAACAGCCTCACCAAGCCAATAAGTGAGGTAAACAACGAGATCTCTCCGCAGTGCAATGTCAGGACATATGGCGTTTGTACTTGCACAGAAATCTCTCAACTCTTCTTGCATGGCCAAGATCTTCTTTGAACTTGGATCCTGAGCTCCGGCTTCCTGGGTCACGCTATCAGAAGACTCCCTGCTATCAAAAAAGTTGGGGAATGAAGAGCTAAAACTCTTCCAACTGCTGGATCTAACTTTCAAACCCTCCTTCTCCTTCAAAAAATCATAGAAGGCGACGAGCTGAAAGTACAGAAGCCTGAACTCCTCAGATTGCCCCTCAAGGACACTGTCAATCGGCATAAACTCCTCATAGAGTTTTCCAAGGATAGGCAATCCAGTAATGGCGCTCAGCTCCTTCAAAGAAAAACCAATCTCACCATTCGTCACAACGAAGGTATTGGTTTGTGGGAAGAATGATTCCAGCATAGCCATGAACGCTTCGTTGGAAAAGATCACGGTCTCCCTAAAGGAGCGGACCGCATCAAAAATCCCGGCTTCCTTCAAAACGGCGCCACCAATCAGCAGGACGCGATCAGTCCACGACTTCCATTCGGAGTCGGCATTGAAACGGCCTCGAAGTCGAAAAGGCTTGATCCAATTGCTGCCGTCACCACTGAAAATACCAAGGCCCACCGGTCTCAAATCGACCGACGGATAATTAGAGCCCTGGTAGCCGCTGGATGGCATCAACAGGTCCATGTCAACAGGCGACCTCTCCGTATATCCAGGAGAACCGCCAACAAAAACCCCGGTCTTGATTACATTTGTCCTTCTCACCCAACTTGGAGGATCTTCCCTCTTAGGGCACGTGGGGGCAAGGATCAGAATCGAGACGGTGCGATCAAACGTCGACCGGGTAGCAACAGTCTTCTTCTCACCATCTGCTGTGAAAGAAAACTGAAAACATCTCCTCTGGTATGTCATGTCATCAGGGACTGCATCACCAAAGAAGAAGGTAGGCTTGGGCAAAACGCTCTGATCTTCCATCACCCATGGACGACTGCTTACCATGATCTTATAGAACTCCTCTCCCTTGAGAGCGATCAGTCGCTGCCTCATCTCATCTCTGTTGAGGGAGTCGCACTCTTCCAGATTTCTCTCAACATACTGGACCTTCTCAAAAGCCTGCTGAACGGCCGGATTAAAAGATCTAGAAGATCGACGAGGTACGCTTGTAGCAGGCTCTTTACCCTTGTTCGTTCTGGAGGAACCACCTGAAAAGGATGGAAATGAAAAAGATCAAACATCAGACAGAATCTTGCTAAAGAAAATCTGGCGAAATTTGACATGATGACGGGGCAATTCCGAAGAAAAGGAACTATCCCGAAAGAAATAGAAAGCTTGAAGATGGGCTCAACATCGCTGCGAGCTCCGAAACTCCAAACTTTCGAAACCTCAAGTCTCCGCAAAATCAGGAAGGGCTCAACATCACTACGAGCTCCAAATTCCCAAATTTGCAAAAACTTTCAGGTATGCTATCACATCATGCTACAAATTTAATTTACAAATTAAAGGCATGCATGAACATCTAGGTTTGCAAAAAAAAAAAAAGAGGGGCATTATCATGATGAGCAAAAAAAAAAAAAAAGAAACTTTCTCAAAAAAAAGGGAAAGAAAACAAAAAAAAAAAAAAGAAACTATCTCAAAAAAAAGAGGAGAAAGAAAAAAAAAAGGGGGGGGCTGGCCCACAGGCCACGTGGCCGTACGGCCAGATCCGTACGGATCTGTCCGTACGGCCCACAAAAGAAAAAAAAATGCAAAAAAAAAAAAGAAGAGAAAGCAAAAAGAAAACACGTGTGAAAAAAAAAAAAGAAAACACGTGAAAGAAAAAAAAAAGAAGAAAAGAAAAAGAAACAAAAAAAAAGAAAGAACTTTATTTTTCCTACAATGGAGTTTTCTTGAAAAAAAAGGAGAACTTACTTGAAGCCATTGATGGAGAAGAAGAAGAAAAGTCTTGAAGATCTTGAAGAAGAAGAACTCTTGGTCTTGAAGCCCTCTTGAGATTATTGCAAAAGAAAGTAATAAGAGCAAGAGATCCAACCTTCTCCTTGCTTTTATAGAGGAGAGCAAACCAAAGAAGGAAAGAAGAAAGAGGTAAGTGTTACTAATTAGTAACCTTACCAAAAGAAAGAGATTAGAAAGATTCTTTCCCAAAAGAAAGATATCTTGAAGGATTTTCTCCCAAAAAGAAATCGATGACGGATTCTTTCCCAAAAGAAAGATATCTTGAGATATCCTATCCCAAAATAAAGGGATCATGAGAGATTCTCTCCAAGTAAAGATATTCTTAGATATTCTCAATCCAAATGAGATATTTTTGGATATTCTTTACAAAAATGACACCATTTGAGATCTAAGCTATTTCAAAAGCTTAAGGTCCCATGGGTTAGCCCATATGAGCCAGGTTTGACCACCTAGGCACTTAAAAAAAAAATTATTATTTTGGGCTTTTAGTCAAAGAGAAATCCCTCTTACCAAGAGCATACAAAAATGGTTCCATGCCTCTTTTGAGTTGATTGGACCATACAAAAGAAAGTTCCAAGCCCCATGAGCTTCCAAAAAATCAAACCATCCAGCCTCATCAACCAAATTGAGCCAAGATCTTGAAATTGACATTCCGCAAAAACCAAAAACCAAAACCTGATCCCCTAACTTGCCACATACAGCCTGTTAGGTCACAAGATCAAAACCAAAATTGATCCCCCAACATTCCACATACAGCTTGTTGGGTCACACGATCAAAACCAAACCCGACCCCCTAACCTGCCACATACAGCCTGTTAGGTCACAAGGTCAAAACCCAAATCCACATCCCTGATGTCATCTTCAAAACTTTGCCTCGAGATGGTACGTGATCCCTTTCACTACCATAAAATTCCCCTGGAAGCTCAAAAGGCTACAAATACCAAAAAGAAAGACTGCTCAAAGACTCTTGGTCAAGTCACAGGCTCTCCTTCAAAAATCTCTTCGAGGCACATCGACTACAAAAGTTAAGCAACTCGTCGCTGTACCTCGAGGGGGCATTTGTTGACACCAAAAATGTCACTTTGCCTCTTCAAGATCCAAAGAGCTACATGAAGTCGCAACCTGCCATAAATAGGCAATGCTGCTTCCAAAAATCAAATCTTGTCAGAATCAAACAAAAACTGCAAGATTCTTCCAGACAGCCAAAAGAGGAGTACACAAGAAGTTTCGGGCCATTTCAAAATCATTTGGTCTAACTTCGCTTCTCCGACAGCTGAAAAGGAGCTCTCGGCGGCAAAAGCATCGGAGACACCTAATCTTCGATCAGGACCGATGGATAGTCTCAAAATACTTCCAAAAGGCTCCACGTCAAGTTCCGAGTCAAACCGACAACGTTTGACCCTACATTAACCCTCGAACAGCTAAATCAAACCTCTCGGCGGCGAGAACCACCGAGGCCATTACTCATCAGATAGAGCACATGGACGGCTTCAAAATGCTTATAAAGGGCTACACGTCAAATTTCAGGTCATTTCCACAACATTTGACCATAGTTTGACGCTCGGAAGCCAAATCAGGCTTCTCGGCGGTAAAGCTCTCCGGGACCATGATTTCCAAGACAGAGCCTATGGATCATCTTAAAATGACTCCAATAGGTTCCCTGTCAAATTTCAAGTCAATCGGACATCGGTTGACCGCACATCAAACCGCGACATCTTCATCGCGATAAAAAGCAAGTCTACTGGTGATAGGACCCCAAACGGCTTCAAAACTCAAACAAAAGCCTATGGTTGGTCTTATTTATTGCTCAGGAGGCTTCACACCAAATTTCAGGTCATTCCGACATCGTTTGACCTAGTTTCAGCTTCTGACGGAAAATCGGCAGCTCTGCGCGACAAAGTCTTCGGCTTTCTCAGGAAATTGGAAACTTTGCAAAAATAAAATGCAAGGATTCTCATCAGGTTTCCTACAAAGAAATTAGGCCAATAAATGGTCAGAATGTCAAGGAAAAGTATAGGAGAAAAAAAGAATCGAAAAACAGCAAAAACGGATACAAAACGGGACACAAAAGGGGGGGAAAACCCCCCCAGGGTCGCAGGCCGCTGCGACCCTGGGCCAGGGTCGCCGGGAAGGCCCCGAAAACCCCGGTTTTTCGCCGTTTTTTTCACGATTCGAAGAGCCCAGCCTCTGGTACTTTCCAAAATTCATGCTTTTGAGACACCAAATCCTCTGACATCCGTCCAAAACACGGGTCAATCATCAAGAGTATCGAAGACAATATTGATCGCCACCCGGTCAACCAAAAAAAAGTGTGCTTTCTACCCGACCGATCGAGAAATCGACAGGACAGATGGCACCGACCCGCTGTTGGCAACAAACACCTGAAATTACATGGTCATCTGATGTCGATCTACATGAAGATCCATCGATGATCATCGACAGAAGAATCCCAAAAGACGTGGCACGGCCCGCGACTCTTCAGCTGCTCGGTGACCACTTAATGCGATTAATTGACTAACTTTATTACAGTCATTAATCCATTTCTTTGGACGGCCCAATCAGAAGCAAGCATTCGGGAGTTACAAGTCAAGAGATTCATGGCATTTAACCCATGAAACTCCTCCCATCATGGCGATTAAAGGCGATTAAATGCCCTCAATCTCCTCCGGCCAATCAGAAGCCAAGAAAAAGGAGTTACAAAATAAACAATTTAATTTTGTAACTCCTCCCATTATGCAGCTTTATGACAATCAAGGCTCATAAACCCTCCTAAATGGCTACCTAAAAGCCTATAAATAGGAGAGCTCTCCAAGAAGAAAGGATAGTCACAGGACATCAGAAAAAAGCACAAACACACAGACAGACAGAAGCACAGAAATCCAGAGAAAGGAAAAAGAGAGAAAACTCTGCGGAAGTTCTACACCGGCCACCGCAACAAGGTGACAAAAGTCCCTTGGGGGGTACCCCCCCCCAAGGTCCTTGCCTTCTCCTCCTGCCTCCAATGGCTTAGATGTGGCTTTTCAGCCCGTCTACTCGGCTTTTTATTGGACATAGGACCTCCTTTTGGTCTTTGTCCTCTAAAAACCCGAGGTTATAGCCAAGCCAAGCGAATCAATAGCATCCTCTGTTCTCATCTGCATGGATGATGGCGAAGCCCACATATGGCTTGCGACCGTCAATCTAAACGGGTCCCCCACAATCTCCTGAGAAGTTAGATCCTCCTTTTCTTGCTTTTCATTGTAGTTTGTATTTTTTTTAAAAGAGACAAAAATCACAATTCTTGTCTTTCATTATTGATAAGGATTGTAAATCGGCTATAAACGCCAAAAAATCGGCTATAAACGCCAAAATCGGCGATAAACGCCAAAATCGGCTATAAATGCCAAAAAAATCGCCTTTCACGGCAAACCAAGAAAAATGTCTCTTTTCTTAAATATATGTGCAATGTAAAACTTGAAAGAAGTTGATTTCCTTTTTACTTGCGAAGGTTGATCTCCGGATCACCACTTGCAATTCCAAGTAAAAATAGAAAATCTGGCACACCCACACAAAAAAAAGAAATGTTGATGCACGCCCCTGCCCCGCGGTTACGAAAGGGTCGGACCCGACGGACTCCCACGTCCGCCGACCTCGGTAGGAACTCGAGCATTGGAGCGCGGTCCATCAGTTTTCGATCGGGATAGTCGGTTTATTTTCCAATTTTGGCAGTCATTTCTGCACTTGGAGCCACAATAAAATTTTTGGTGCCGTTGCTGGGGAGCACTATATAAGGTAACTTTTCTGGGGAGCGCCATATAAGGTAACTTTTCTAACTTTCTTTGTTTACATTGCTTTATGGGTGTGCTATTTTTGGCATCTTTCTAGATATAGGTGGTGGATGCATGGATTGAAAAACCGCCCTAAATTGGATTAGGAAAATGCGTGGATTACTAATTAGAAAGGGCACATCATCTTATTTTTAAAAACTTTCTAAGAATTGGCAAAGTTACTTTATTTTTCAAATTGTTTAGAATTTTTAACTTTTAGCGGCGACTTGTTTCAATTTTTTTACTACAAGTCACCGCTAAATATTTAACTTTTAGCTGTGATTACAAGTCGCCACTAAATATTTAACTTTTAGCTGTGACTTATTGTTGCCGCAAAAAATTAAACTTTTAGCCGCAAGCACAAAATTGACACAAAAAGTATTAGTTGTAACAGTTTCAGCGGCACATTCAGTGGCGACTTACAGTCGCAGCTAAAAGTTTATGTTTTAGTGGCAAGTTACCTCATACTTATACTAGCGACTTGTTGCTACGACTAAAAGTTTAGAATTAAAAATATATAAAATATAATTTTAATTTATTAAATTTAATTTCTTTCCATTTATTTGTTTTTCACGAACCTGCTCATACAAGATGAAAACAATAAAATTTCCAATCACCATCAGGTATTGAAACATATATAACTTCAAATTCAAAATCATCAACTTCCAACATATTTAGCATACAAAAGTTTAGAATTAAAAATAAATAAAAAATAATTTTAATTTATTAAATTTATGTTCTTTCCATTTATCTGCTTTTCACGAACCTGCTTACGCAAGATGAAGACAATAAAATTTTCAATCACCATCAGGTATTGAAACATAACTTCAAATTCAAAATCATTAAGTTCCAATGTATTTAACTAGCAAAAGTTAAGTCTACATCATCATAATAAAATAAAACCTCAAATAAAATATAAAAAATTATGTTCTTGGGCTTTTGACCAGTTATGAATCACATTAGAATTTGCCCTGACTCTTTGAACTGCTGGAGGAGGGTGGTGAATTGAGACTTTAGCGAAGCTTGCACCTCATGTATCTGTGCTTGCTGCGAGGCTACCTGGGACTTTAGTCGTAAAGCCATATCTCTTTTCTCCTTTCCATCTCCTTGAAGAGCCTTATATCCTCCTTAGCTCGCCTCCTGAACTCCTCATTCTCTCTTTCCAGTTGCGCACGGATCCGCTGCCCAGCTATACATGTCATGGGCTTTGGACCAGCCCCACGACCACATATATGTTGATCGCTCTGGTCCAAGCACTGCTTCCAACCTCTCATCCTTGGTCATGGGAGGAATGCCCTCCTTCAACGGTTGAGACTCTAGCTTCTTAAGCTCGTCCTACATTCAACAACCAATTTTTATTATCAATCAATTTAGTGATATATATATAATATAAAAAATTGAAATAGAAATAAAAAATGGAACAATAAGTTACATTGACTTCATGGGAACTCGAATCCACCCAAGCGTTTTTCTTCTTGCTAAACCAAGTAGTGAACCACAACTTAGTCCGGGAAGGCCCGTTCCCCGTCTCAAGATCACGATGTCATTACACAAGTTAACACATATAATATTTATTTAATAAACAAATTGTTCTAAACACTATGAGTGAAGTTTACACTATCATAACTGATCCGAGCAAAAGCCTTTGTCCCGCCAATATGGCCAATAGTCTGCTTTTTCCTGTTCTACTTGTTTCTATTGCTAATTTTCTGCATTCTGGAGCCATAAATTATAAGCAATACATGTATAAATGATAGATTGAAAGGGTAGACAATATAACTTAATTAACATCCATACCATGAATTCTTCAGATCCGAAATACCTGACAAGATCAACCCAATCATCACTGCTCACACTTGAGGGGGGATTCTCGAGTCTCATTTTGTTAGTGTCGTACTTGCAATAATGATCTTTATGCAGCCTATGCCAATAGTCTCGATATTGGCAATTTAGTTACTGCTATATAGCTTTCTGGATATGGGAATGCTCCTCGAGAGTAAATTTTTACTGCACGGTATTTTAAGAGGAAGTAAACATAGATGTAAGGTAGTACATCGAATGTAACTAGAGCTTTTCATGCTAACACATAAGCTTTTTAATTTAAATGACTTACTTTTGTAGCATGTTACATTTTAAGCTTGTCATCATTCGGAATTGACTTCCATTTGGAAAAACAGAGCGGGGCCATTTGTCTGACAATAATGCCCAATTCAATAACTAATACCTGGGCATTATTACCTACAACTCTCATCAGGTTTGGTGGAATGTCCACCGCTAGCTTTTCCCCCTCGCACCTCCTCTTTACGAGTGTAGTGTTCCTGGTCTTCCCTCGTCCTTTTTTCCAGGACGTGCATGACCCTGTTCACTTAGAAATTTAATTAAACTTATTAGCTTTCGTCAAAATGAATTTATATATATAATGCATAAACTATAAAAAAAACACATGCATAATTTATTTTAATAGTTAACATACCGGCGTTGTTGATGGCAACCTCATATTGAGCAAATGCTTCAACCTGTCTGGGTCTGAGGGTCCAGCCTCTAATGTAGGCTGCCCGATCTGTGAGGGCTGCCCTACCCGAATTCCTCCTCATTTACCTCCACCTCGGCCTCTACTGGCCATATTTGTGTTCTACCCTACAACACTTTACATTAAATTGATTATTCATTAAGCATATGTATACACATCAAGCACACGTATCACATCAAAGAATGTTTAATGTATGAGAAAGAAATATAAGCTTTCCTTAATGTATTAGTTCATCAAAAATGATAGTGAACATATCATATAAATTATATTAAGTCGTTGGTCTCACTATCATCATCAGTATTCATTTCATCTTCCTCAGTATCATCATCAATAAAGGCACAATCCTCCTCACCTTCACCATTAATGAAGGTGTTAACATCCTCATCTTCACTTTCCTCATTCATTACAAGATTTACATCAACAAGAATTGGAGGAATATCATCTCTTTGCCACGCCATGAAGTCGTTGTCACTAACCTCAATGCGTCAGCTACACTATATGACTCATTCTATTGGTATGGCTCGTCATCACCAATCGACTGTTCATCTTCATCTTCTGGCACATCGTATAAGTATCGAGCTTGTGTCTTCACCACGACCTACCAATTATTACCTTTACATAAAAAACTTATTCCGCTTGAGATGCTAGCACAAATGGCTCATTGGTATTCCATTTCTTTGTTAAATTGACACTGGTATAGTTGTATTTATCTGTTTGGATTCCTCTACCATCTTTGCCGACAACCCACCAATCGCACTTGCACAAAAAAACATTGTTGTCCCCAAAATAATCCAATTGAATAATGTCTGTCAGGACACCATAGTAATCTTGGTTTCCTGTTTCGTCATCTCCCTTTACAATCACGTCACTATTCTGACTTTTCCGAAACATCTCACGATCTTTTGTGTGAAATCGTAGGCCATTAATGATACAACCCTTGTCTCATGTCACTCTTCTGTCAGGGCCTTGTGCTAAGTCTAGAAGTTGCTTATTGACACGCGCGTTCCCTTGATTGTACAATCGTGTAACCTGTTCATACTTGTAAGTGAGATAAATATAATATGATAGAAGTAATGTGTGATGTAAAAAGATTTGTGTTGCGTGACACTTACACGTTCTTCAAACCATTTAGGAAACTTCTCTTTGTGCCTCTTTACCACATTCCTTGGACTCTCTCTCTCCAGCTGTTCCTTGTGTTCACTATACCAAAAGACATAACAATTATAGCCCCAAGGAAATACATTAAAAGAGAGATAAAAATGGACAATTGAAAATACTAAATATATATCAAATACTATGGGATAAGTGTCATACATAAGAAACGGCAGAACTTCATCCCAGTTTTTCAATACGTAAATGCGAGCCTGCTCCCAAGCTCTGTCATCAATATATTCTCCTTTCCCTAGTGGACAACGATCCTTTGAAAAAAAGGATAAGCCTTTATGCATTTGTATGTTACTTCCATCATAATTTCTTTCTACTTTATTAAACTTGGTCTCAACCCTATGCAAGTACATTGAGCAAAACATCAGGTATTCTGCGGCAATGTAACCTTCTGCGATTAACCCTTCTAGGAAAGCTTTATTGCTCACATAACGTTTCAGTATATACAAGTACCTAATTAAATATAAATTCAGGATGATAAACAAAGGAGCAATATGATGTAAATATGATAAGTGCATAATTAACACTAAGAATAATAAAATACACTACCTTTCAATCGGATATATCCATCGATATTGTACTGGTCCGGCAAGAATCACCTCTCGCACGAGATGAATGGAAATCAACATTAGGGGCCGATATTTTACTTTATAGTTGTTACTAATGGAAATCAACATTATTCTCTAGCATTTTACAATATCTTGGATTCCTTTGAATATTTTCTCAAACATTACAACAAGTTGCACTTTTAGCGACGTTTTTATAAATTCGTCGATAAAGATAACCATTTACCGACGTTTTTAATTTTGTCTGTAAAAATTAGACTTTTACCGACATTTTTTAGTAAAACGTAGGTAAAAGACAACTTTTTACCGACGTTTTTTAGCAAAATGTCGGCAAAGGTCATTCTTAAATTAACTTCATTTTAAAAAAAGCAGAGATTTTTACCGACGAAAAAAAACGTCGGAAAAAGTTTTTTTAGTTTTATTTTGGGGTGGAAATAATTATTGCCACTACAACTGCGACAGATAAAGAACTGTAAGTGGCCGATACCATGATAGTATCATTTTTTGGGATCGACCAATATCTCAATTTTCATCCATGCCTTGGTGTAAGCAAAGATGGTTTATTCTTGCATAGATCTATGCACGTGTTTTAGTCATACACATAGTTTCCCGACGCCTTAAGTTCGCTCATCATTTTATTTTTTTTAAGATCAAATCTCAACCCAACTTAATTTTAAAACTCATTGATTCCGCTAGAATACTTTTTTGCATCTTTGATAGTGTGTGATCGCATTATAGTGGGACCCACTTTATTCAAATTAAAGTTTGACGATACCCCACAAGAAAATAATAGATAAAAGTAAGACACCTAGGAAATTAGCTATGGAAAAAAAAAGGTTATCGCTAAACTCCTAGACCACATTAGTGGTGAAAGATTAAAACTCACTATAATCCTCTTTCCCCCTCCAAAATAACATTTAGCCACGACTTATAAGTTGCCAAGAAATGTGGTTACTATAATACCTTTTGTGTTGACATCATAATTCCCCCACTAAAGTGATTATTTTGTGGCAAAAATAAAATTGTGGCAAAAAATGCCGCCACTAAAAGCCAACTTTTGTATCATATATCTTTAGTGGCAATAGAAAGTCGCCACAAAAGGTGGCCCATACAGTGGCAAAAAACATGTCGCGGAATTTGTAAGACAACTAAGCAATTAGCCACGAAAGTAAAAAGTTGTCACTAAAATTCTAGACCATTAGTGGCAAAAAATAAAATTTGTCACTATATCTCCTTCCCCTCCAAAATAACCTTTAGCCACGACATATAAGTTGTCATTCAATGTGATCACCATTATAAGTTTATTGTCGACATTAGCTTTCGCCACTAATAAAGGTGAGTTTTTAGTGGTGAAAATTAAATTATGGCAAAATATGTTACCATTAAAAGTCAACTTTCTTGGGAAATATCTTTAGTGGCAATATAAAATAGCCACAAAAAAATAGAACTTAAAGTGTCAAAAAAGGGGCATTCGGCGACGGATCCCTGAACATATCACTTTATTGCCTTAGGTCCACAAAAAAAAATTATGCAGCCAAAGGTCCCTCTCACACTTATTCACACCTAAAATGTCCAATTTGCCCTTTCTTTAAATCATATTCAATGATTGGTCGGATCCCATGATTGGTGGGATATCTCATTAATAATTGCTAACTACCATTTAATTGCCCACGATTAATGGAGTCCAATGAGATTTTTCAAATAAATTCTAAAAACACAAAAGCATATTTCAAAAAAACGCAAATAAATTTTTAAAAAATGCAATAATTTTAAAAAACACAATAAATTTAAAAAAACTCAGCAATAAATCTCAAAAGAACGCAAATAAATTTAAAAAGTTGCAAATAAGTTTCAAAAGATCAAAATAAATCTCACAAAATGTAAATAAGTTTCAAAAGAATCAAATAAATCTCAAAATATCCAAAGAAAATTCAAAAGATGAAAATAAATTTCAAAAGACGCAAATGAATTTCAAAAGACGCAAATAAAATTAAAAAACGCAAAAACATTTGCCAAAACTAAGATAAATTAATTTTCTAATTTTCTGTAAAATTTGTCAAAAACTCAAGTATTTTTGCCAAAACTCGGTTAAATTTATTTGAAAAAAAGCAAATAAATTTGAAAAGCCACAAATAAATTTCAAAAGGGGGAAAAAATTAAAAAACGAAAATAGATTCCAAAAAATATAAATAAATTTGCTAAAAAAACTCAGATAAATTTGCCAAAAACATAAAGAAATATTACAGAATACAGATAAATTTCACAAAAACTTGGATAAATTTTCCAAAAACATAGAGAAATATGACAGAAGATAGATAAATTTGACAAAAACTCAGATAAATTTCACAAAAACTTAGATAAATTTGCCAAAAACATAGAGAAATATTACAGAAGACAGATAAATTTCACAAAAACTCAGATAAGTTTCATAAAAACTTAGATAAATTTTTCAAAAACATAGAGCAATATGACAGAAGACAGATAAATTTGACAAAAACTTAGATAAATTTCAGAAAAACTAAAATAAATTTGATAAAAACTGAGATAAATTTGACTAAATAGATAAATTTGCGTGGATTGGGTTAGCCTGACCTGACCCGACCTGACTTGGACCTGGACCAAAAGACCCAGACAACTGGGTTGTCTTCTTCACGTTCTGGATGTGGAATCAAAACCAGAACCAATAATCTTCCTCCTTCCGCCACGGCAGGGCGCGGTGGAAGCAGACGGAGCTTCTCCGGAATCTTTAGACGATGACTATAATAGTTTTTTTCTCGGCGACACGCAATCCGGCAGATCCAATAATCCTCTCATCTCTGGTCTTCTTCTTCAGTCAAAACAGAACCCAGATCTGGCCTGCGTCTGGGCTCTTCTTCCTCTCCGACCACGCAGTGGAGGAAGAGACTTCAAGTCGCCTCGGACTCCCCAACCTTTCACTGCCGTTCGTTCCCGGAGAAGACCGCAAACTGCGCCTTAGTTCTCTGTTGCAGAGGAGAGACCAAACAGGGCTCTGTTTTGCCCAGTTTCTATGACCGGAGAAGTTTCTAACAAATTGGAACGCCTGTGTTGCGCATTGATGGAGAAGCATCGCTGCCGGAATCGGAGAAAATCATGGAGATCAAATTGTACCAGCAGTCGTCGACGCCACTCTCGCCAGAGAGAAGATTAATAGATCAGATACATCGAAGGTGGGCCACTGACTGATCGGAAAAGGATCGCTGCTCGTGGGTTGCAGATCGGAGTCTGTTGCAGAAACCAGGTCTGATCTGGTTTGGTTGATTTGTAATAGAGAAAACCTGGGTTGGCTGTCGCTGCACAAAACTTCATCTTCTTTGTGCACTCTCTGAGCGTGGGCCACCTACAACACCTCTGATCTTCAATCTCCTGATTTGTGATTCTCACGAGGATCAGGTCTAATCTGTTCTCTTGTCTCAAAAGAAGAGGGATAATTAAAGATTTAAAATTTTGAATTTCAAAATTTTATGCCAAAAACAGTTGAAAGGGCAATTTCGTCTTGAAAAATGCAAACGTGTGGGTTTAGGGACCTCTCACGGCAAACAGTCTAGCAGAGTGGACCATAGGCCTTAATAAGTTTTTCCTTGGACTGGAGGCTGGATACATTCACTTATAGGGTTTTGCTAATTTACTCGGCAAAAAATATACCGCTGCTAAATGTAAGAAACTAAGCAATTAGTGACAACCATAAAAAGTAGTCACTAAAACCATACACCATTAGTGGTGACAAATTAAAACTTGTCACTAAATCTATTTCCCTCCAAAATCTCATGGCATCAAAAACTTCCGCCAAGCAATTAGTGGAGAAATTTAGTTGTAACATATAAGTTGCCACTAAATATGGGCATTATATCACCTTCAGTGGCAACAGCAAATTTTTACCACTAAAGGTGAGTTTTTAGTGGCGAAAGTTAAACCGCGGGTAAAAAAGTCGTCGATAAAAGTCAACTTTCTTGTAGTGATTATTTCGTTAATGCTCCATGATCGGAGGAGTTACATGTTTTTAAATTTGTATTTTTGTAACTCCTTTTTCTTGAGTTTTGATTGGCTGTTGGAGAATAATGGTCCTTTATTTGCATTTAAAGTTCATGATGGGAGGATTTACATGGCTTTAATACTAAAATTGTTTTAATTTTTACCTCCTCCTTCTTGGATTCTGATTGAGCCGTCCATGATAATGGGTAATTAACTACATTCATTTTTTATAAAAATGGGTCATTAACAACATTAAGTGGCCGCCGAAGTACTCGAACGGTCGTGGGCCATGCCACATCTTTTGAAATTCTACCCGCAACGTAGGGAGCCCCTATCACCGGTGGATTTCTCATGCTGATTGTCGTTGGATAATTATGCAATTTCAAAAATTAATTGTGAGGCCCCACCCCTTGTGGGCCCTCAATTTGAAATTGAATACTATATTTTAGCCTATTATATCTAATTATTCTAATTAATAGGTTTAGTGGGGGTAGATAAGTATTTTGCTAAGTTTTTAGTGGTTTAGTGTAAGACCCCAACCCGAGAGACCTCGATTAGAGTTAATTAAGTTGTGCTTTAGCTTTAAGTGTGTTTAGTGGGTTTTGAATTAGTTTGGGGATTAGAATAGCTTTTATAATAGCTTTGGGGAATTTTGAGAGCCTTTTTACTTGTGGGACTCTTTGGGGGTTCTTGTTACGAATTGTGTGAGATTGGGGGTTTATTCATGATTTTCAAAAATTGTGTTTTTAACCCCGTTTGACTTATCTTGTTAATCCCTACAACTTTCATGTTGACATCGTTCCCATTCGAGAGCCCTAAACCTGACTTTTTTTCAATTCGAGGGCAAAATGGTCTTTTTACCCAAAAATCTGGACACCAATTTCAATGTCACCAAAACGTGCAAAATATATACTTTTTGGAAACTAGAAATTTCGCCGATCAACTTTGTCTTCTTCGTCGAATTCGTTTAAAGCCCCGAAAGCCATATTTTTAGCCCGAGAAGTCTTTTAAGTTGTGGGCCCCATCCCCATTTGCTATATAAGGAGAGCTCTCTTCTTCATCTACCTCTTTCTTGCTAAAACCCTAGAAGGAGAGGAAGTCCCAGCCCTAAGGGTTTCTCCCTTGTCCCTCTTGCTTCCTTTCTCATTATCACCATAAGAGCTCTTGTCAATCAAAGAATGGACTCCATGATCATCTTCCTCACCTCATGAGCTTCTTATTGGTACCATTTGTGAAGACATGCATCACCATTGGAGCCCCTTTTGAGCTCTCTCTACCTATTTGAAACATTTCCAAGTAAGTGGTCCTCCCAATCTTCTAGATTCATACTTTCCTAGCCCTAGAGAGACTAAATCTTGGCTATTGCAAACTTTCTCTTTCTATTGTTTGGTTTTGATGGTTTTAGGGTTTGGATTTGGGGTTTTTTTGTAGATTTGGGATCTTGGCTTGAAGAGGTGTTAGTGGCTTGATTTGCTTAGCTTTGGACCTAAGGCAAGTGGATGAATGGATTAATTTCATGTTTTCTTGCTATTAAAGAATTGAACTCTTACTCATTGCTTTCACCTAATTCATCCTTATGAGTTTTCATGGTTTTGGAAATATGCATAATGATAGGCTACTCTCTATTAATAGCCCTCTTGGAAAACAGGTGCATCATTGTCTTGTTTATAGATCATTGTGTTCATTTATGGACTTTTATCAATGGAGTTGCCTTGCATTGAATGAGGTGGAAGTGATGGAGAAGTTAATGTTGTGTTGGTGTGGTTGTTGGGGGACGTGAATGATGGATTGAAAAGGAGTTTGAGACCCTCAAATACTTGTAGGAAGGGTTCTCAAAGTGCATGAAAGGAAAGAAAGAAGAATGGCTGAACTGTACACAGAAAACAGTTTTTGGACAGTTCGCTCGAGCGACCTTGACACATCGCTCGAGCGAACCCGTCACAGAACCTCGTTGGCTCGAGCCAACCCTCTGATCGCTCGAGCCAACCTGATCCGAGCAGGTCCACTCGAGCGAACCTTGGTCCGCTCGAGCGAACCCCAAACAGAGAGCAGTCCGCCCTAGCGAACTGCCTGTCATGCATGGGTCAATACTTAAGGACTTGAAACATTGTTTTAGGCTTGGGGAGGTATTGGTTGGAGCTCCAATGCAATGTAAAGACTTGTATGGCGTCGTATGAAGTCCAAAGGAAGAAGAAACCCCATTTTGAAGATTCATTGGGGATTTTCTAGGTTGGTCAATGTGTATAAGGACCCGAGATGTCCCTAATTCTTAAAAGAGTACCAATGTATATAATAATCGACATAAGGAACCCTATTCACATTGGCCCAATCTTGAAACCTCAATGCCTAGTCTGGAGATGTATGAGGACCCACTCGTATTTGATTTTTAACTAAATTCTTACTCATGGATTTCAAACCCACGATATGTGATTATACTTGCCCCGAGAACATTGCTTTAGCATATTGCTAACCCGTTTATGCCCGTTCCGTTACTGATGTGTTTTGTGCCTACGAACACCCCGTCCCGTTATGTGTATTCAGTTGTTTCGATTTTCTGCATGTTACCTATGAGTCGGCACCACTAAGCTTGGATAACCTTATCTGTTTGATCCACCGGTTTAGAGATCCCCCTTCTGTTATACCAGCTGCAACATGGTTTCCGCCTCGCCCCGATATACCCGGTTCGCTACCATGGTCCCACAGAGTATTATATGTATTTATTGTATAAAAATCGTTGATTCTCCTCACCTCGTGTGACTGAGGTCAACGTCGTTGATTCTCCTCACCTCGTGTGATTGAGGTCAATGTCCCTATGTGCTCTCATCACTTTTATGAGAGAGGATTTAGCTTTGTGTGGTTGCCACCTTGTTAGTTCTGAATCCTTGTTACCTTACATGTTTTATTTGCATATGTACCTCTTTTAAATGATACATTCTTCTTTTATGAAATTCATTATTTATATATAGGTTTTCTAAACTCTTGCAAAGTATCATTGTTTTGTCTATTGCCATATCTTTTCACCCACCTGCCATACCGTAATGTCTAACCAATTTATTTTGGTACTCAGGTCCTGAACTTATTGCCATCGAGGAGGAGCCTGAGGAGGCGGTCGGTGAACTGCGGCGCGTGATAGAGTGGCAAGCTGACGATGTCATGTAGACATTTGTTTAGGCCTTGAGGACGACATTTTGGGAACACGGGATATCATCTTTTGGGTTTTATTGGATGTATGGTCTTTGTTGACCATTATTTTGGGGCAATTAATCAACTGATCTTTTGTATATACAATTAACCTTACTTTTAGGAAATATGCTTATGATCATTGCTCATTCTGATATCTTGTCATGTCAATTATAAAACAGTATTGTTTATGGAATGGAATAACACTAATATGATTTGCTACACGCTTCCGCAATCTCGAATACATGTTTGATATGTTTAAATGTGAAATGATATGTACGGATAATCCTCACCGCGAAACCCTGTGGGGAATCACGTGCACGGATAAATGTTTTCTCAATTTCGTGTGCTGATTAGCCAAAGAGATGCACGTGGCGTGGCATCATCATAGTCCCGATCCCGGATTTGGTCCCCTAACCCGGTCCGGGGTCGCGACATTTAGCCTTGTTGTGCAATTAGTAGAGTTAATAGGGTGTCCTTTGTTATTTTCAGAATTAGTTAGTTTGTTAGAGGCCCTAGCTAGAAATTAGTACATACCATAGGGGGGTCTCCACTTGAGAATCTTCTAGAACCTTACCCAAAGACCAAACTACCCTTGGCCCTAACCCTAATCCTATTCAAACAAAAAGGGTATTTTAGTCCCTAGCCCCAAATCCCAACCTATATATACTGCACCCTCTCATGCCATATGTTGGCTACTTCCTTTCTCAACTCATTCCCCCTCTTTTCTCTCTTCTTCCCAAATTCCCTCCAATCCTCCCATCTCCCTCTCTTTCTCTCTTTAGAACTCTAAAAAGAAGAAGAAGATGCCTACTACGATCTCAGCTGCAACCTATTATAAGGATTCTTATCTCTTGTTGACACCAAAAATGTCACTTTGCCTCTTCAAGATCCAAAGAGCGACATGAAGTCGCAACCTGCCATAAATAGGCAATGCTTCTTCCAAAAAATCAAATCTTGTCAAAATCAAACAAAAACTGCAAGATCCTTCAAGACAGCCAAAAGAGGAGTACACAAGAAGTTTCGGGCCATTTCAAAATCATTTGGCCTAACTTTGCTCCCAGCGGCGAAAGCATCGGAGACACCAAATCTTCGATCAGAGTCGATGGATGATCTCAAAATACATCCAAAAGGCTCCACGTCAAGTTCCGAGTCAAACCGACAACGTTTGACCCTACATCAACCCTCGAACAGCTAAATCAAGCCTCTCGGCGGCGAGAACCACTGAGGCCATCACTCATCAGATAGAGGACATGGACGGCTTCAAAATGCTTTCAGAGGGCTACAAGTCAAATTTCAGGTCATTTCGACAACATTTGACCATAGTTTGACGCTCGGAAGCCAAATCAGGCCTCTCGGCGGCGAAGCTCCCCGGGACCATGGTTTCCAAGACAGAGCCTGTGGATCATTTTAAAATGACTCCAATAGGTTCCCTGTCAAATTTCAAGTCAATCGGACATCGGTTGACCACACATCAAACCGCGACATCTTCATCGCGACAAAAGCAAGTCTACTGGTGATAGGACCCCAAACGGCTTCAAAACTCAAACAAAAGCCTATGGTTGGTCTTATTTATTGCTCAGCAGGCTTCACCCCAAGTTTCAGGTCATTCCGACATCGTTTGACCCAGTTTCAGCTTCTGACGGAAAATCGGCAGCTCTGCGCAACAAAGTCTTCGGCTTTCTCAGAAAATTGGAAATTTTGCAAAATAAAATGCAAGGATTCTCATCAGGTTTTCTACAGGGAAATCAGGCCAATAAATTATCAAAAATGTCAAGGAAAAATACAGAGGAAAAAAGAATAAAAAAATAGTAAAAACGAACACAAAACGGGACAAAAAGGGGGGAAAACCCCCCAGGGTCGCAGGCGACCCTGGGGCCCGGGATCGCCCGGTGGGCCCCGAAAACCCCATTTTTCGCCATTTTTTCGCGATTCGAAGCGTCCGGCCTCTGGTATTTTCCAATATTCATACTTTTGAGACACCAAATCCTCTGACATCTGTCAAAAACACGGGTTAATCATCAAGAGTATCGAAATCAACATTGATCGCCAACTGGTCAACCAAAAAAAGTGTGCTTTCTACCCGACCGATCGAGAAATCGACAGGACAGATGACACCGACCCGTTGTTGGCAACCAACACCTGAAGTTACATGGTCATCCGATGTCAATCTACATGAAGATCCATCGATGATCAACGCCAGAAGAATCCCAAAAGACGCGGCACGGCCCGCGACTCTTCAATTGCTCGGCGACCACTTAATGCGATTAATTGACTAGCTTTATTACAGTCATTAATCCATTTCTTTGGACGGACCAATCAGAAGCAAGCATCCGGGAGTTACAAGTCAAGAGATTCATGGCATTTAACCCATGAAACTCCTCCCATCATGGCGATTAAAGGCGATTAAATGCCCTCAATCTCCTCCGGCCAATCAGAAGCCAAGAAAAAGGAGTTACAAAATAAAGAATTCAATCATGTAACTCCTCCCATTATGTGGCTTAATGACAATAAAAGCCCATAAACCCTCCTAAATGGCTACCAAAAAGCCTATAAATAGGAGAACACTCCAAGAAGAAAACACAACAGACTGCAGAAAATCCAGAAACTAAGACAGAAAAAGGCATCGGAAATCTAGGAGAAAGAAAGAGAGAAAACTCTGCGGAAGTTCTACACCGACCACCGCTACAAGGTGACAAAAGTCCTTTGGGGGGTACCCCCCCCCCCCCCCCCCCCCCCCGAAGGTCCTTGCCTTCTCCTTCTGCCTCCAATGGCTTAGGCGTGGCTTTTCAGCCCATCTACTTGGCTTTTTATTGGACATAGGACCTCCTCTTGGTCTTTGTCCTCTAAAAACCCGAGGTTATAGCCAAGCCAAGCGAATCAATAGCATCATCTGTTCTCATCTGCATGGATGATGGCGAAGTCCACATATGGCTTGCGACCATCAATCTGAACGGGTCCCCCACAATCTCCTGAGAAGTTAGATCCTCCTTTTCTTGCTTTTCATTGTAGTTTGTATTTTTTTTAAAGAGACAAAAATCACAACTCTTGTCTTTCATTATTGATAAGAATTGTAAATCGGCTATAAACGCCAAAATCGGCTATAAATGCCAAAAAAATCGCCTTTCACGGCAAATCAAGAAAATGTCTCTTTTCTTAAATATATGTGCAATGGAAAACTTGAAAGAAGTTGATTTCCTTTTTACTTGCGAAGGTTGATCTCCGGATCACCACTTGCAATTCCAAGTAAAATAGAAAATCTGACACACCCATACAAAAAAATATTGATGCACGCCTTTGCCCCCTGGTTACGAAAGGGTCGGACCCAACGGACTCCCACATGGCCGACCTCGGTAGAACCAGGCAGAAGCGCGTTCCATTAAGCTGGCTCCACCCGGTGGGACCCGTTCATTTAAGAACACGATGCTAGAAATGAAATATTTGCATATCATATCTTTTGCTCTATGCTTATACTTCTTTTCTCGATTCCTTGGCTACTTTCTAATTGGTGGCCTATGTTGGATTCCGCATCTAAAAAAATGAAATGAGATTTTTTGGAAATTTCTAATTCTTTGATTTTATTTCCACTCTTTCTCTTTTAAAAAATACAAATAATCAGATTTTTCAGTTTGGATTCAAAATTGAGAAAACTTGATCCTTTCCTATCGTTCATCGCGCTTGCAGAAATGTTGAGCCTGTTCGACTAAGGTTTTGGGCCATCGTTTCTCTTCGATGAGTTCATTAAAGATCTAAACACAAAACAAAAAATTAGATTTCTCGGTTTGAACTCAACATTGAGAAACCTTGATCATTTCCTATCGTTCATCGTGCTTGCAGAAATGTTGAGCCTGTTCGACTAAGGTTTTGGGCCATCATTTATCTTCGATGAGTTCATTAAAGATCTTAAAAAAAAAACAAAAAATTAGATTTCTCAGTTTGGATTCAAAATTGAGAAACCTTGATCCTTTCCTATCGTTCATCGCGCTTGCAGAAATGTTGAGCCTGTTCGACTAAGGTTTTGGGCCATCGTTTCTCTTCGATGAGTTCATTAAAGATCTAAAAAAAAATTAGATTTCTCAGTTTGGATTCAAAATTGAGAAACCTTAATCCTTTCCTATCGTTCATCGTGCTTGCAGAAATGTTGAGCCTGTTCGACTAAGGTTTTGGGCCATCGTTTCTCTTCGATGAGTTCATTAAAGATCTAAAAAAAAAAACAAAAAAAAATCAGATTTTTTCATTTTGGATTCAAAATTGAGAAACCTTGATCCTTTCCTGTCGTTCATCGTGCTTGCAGAAATGTTGAGCCTGTTCGACTAAGGTTTTGGGCCATCGTTTCTCTTCGATGAGTTCATTAAAAATCTAAAAAAAAAATAACAAAAAAAAATTACATTTCTCGATTTGAATTCAAAATTGAGAAACCTTGATCCTTTCCTATCGTTCATCGTGCTTGCAGAAATGTTGAGCCTGTTCGACTAAGGTTTTGGGCCATCGTTTCTCTTCGATGAGTTCATTAAAGATCTAAATATATATATATAAACAAAAAAAAAGACATAGACCACTAAGGTTAAACCAACTGCGTTCTTTGATCATGGTTGATTCAAGAAAAAGCCTTGTCCAGAGTGTGGAGACAGCTTGACTGTTCTAGGCAAGGGTCCTGCAAACGGGTTCATTAAGTAATCCTACCCTTACCTGGGGGCAATTCAATCAATCGAGATTTCATAAGACCGGGTTAGGAGGCCTATGTGAACTCTCTCGTCTTTTAAATAATTTTTTTTCAAAAATAAAAATTTTAAAATAAAAAATAAAAAAATTTTAAAAAAAAATCTTTAAAAAAATAAATAAATAAATAAATAAATAAATAACTAAAAAAAAGATTTTTTTTTAAATCTTGAAAAAAAAAAACTTCCGTCATTTTGGATTTAGATTGGAGAAATCTTGGTCTTCTCCTTTCTGAGCATTGGCGCTCGCGGAAATCGTTGAGCCCGTGTTCAGATTGGAGTGCCTTTTACTCTCTTTGATGAACCCGATATTGGCCTTTCATAAAAAAAAAACTCATCATTTTTTTATTCAGATTCGAGAAATTATGGTTCATTACTTTCTGAGAACTGGTGCTCGCGGAAATCGCTGAGCCTGTGTTCAGATCGGAATATCATCTGCTCTCTTTGATGAATCCAATCTTGACCTTTCAAAACAGAGAATCTCATCGCATGGACGCGGTCTCCAAACATTTGTGTCTAGCGGTAGTAGTACACCCTTTCAGGGTCTACTGTATTGCGACCGGCACATTTGTAACTCCAACTTTATATTCTTCTTACCTCGAGCAAGCTCTACTTCTCGATAAGTCGAATTTAAGTTCACAATTGCTTCTAGCAGTCACTGGGATGCTCATTCTGGGCTTACCATACCTGCGATCAGAACAATTGTACCCTCTATGGCGTTTTGCCTTCTTCATATTGCTTGGGTCATCTTCCTCGAGCAATTTGAAAAGACAAAACCATAGAACTTCCCATTTATGATCATTATATTCTTGTGATTACTAATGGATGTGGTCTTGTTTCAGAAATTTTCGAAAAAAAAAAACTAACAATGGCAGCATCGCTTACCATTACTTTCGATGAAAGCAAGCACCAACTTATGCTTCAACAGAAGCAAACTACGCGCACCTACAAGCGTCCCATCAGCTGCCGAAGCGTCAACTCCCTCGGCAACTCTCTAAGCTCCGGGTCGACCTCGACTCCCTGGACTATTGTCTTTGGGACGCTGGGACCATTCCCACTTCCTGAGGAACAAGCTGCTCCTCCCAATAAGTAGAAACTTGCCTCTCAACGTGTCACTACCGTGACACCAAAGGTGAGCACAAGAAGGCCCGAAGCCCGTGGCAGCCCCACGAAGCCTCGACCAGCAAACGACCAGGTCTATCCCAAGACTTGGTCCCCAAGACCTTCACTAAAACGAAGAAGGTCCCAAACATCCACTAAGCCAGCATTCCTGGCCCCACTCAAGGAGAACCAGTTCTACCCTCTTGCTTACATGAAAGAGGAGAGACCCATCTCCAACCTGACTCCCAAGTCAACCCAGCATGAACCGGCTTGTTCCTACAAGCCCAAAATCAAGTCATGCATCACAAGGCCTCTGCAAACACCTGTTAAGGCCTACAAACCTGCGGTTCGACCCTTCATCTCTACAGGGGACGAACTCCAAAAATTCAAAGCTTCGTTGCAACAGGCGAAGGACAGGGTTCGCATCCTGTCCTTGCCCAGCTACAAAGAAGACAGACTTGGCTGCTGCGCCCGAGGGAGCACATCCTTCATCATCAAAGCCCAGCCAGAGCTGACCGAAGCTCAAGTTGCTCGTCGTATATGCCGCCGCACGTCGTATCGGCAAAAGAGACTAGAAAAGCAAAGGACCCAGCCTCCTACACTTCAAGTCTCTCCCAAATGGGTCGAAAAAGAAAGACCCAACCAAGTTGCTGCTGTCCATATGGTTGGAAAAATCAGAAGACGCCAAAAGTCAGCATCCAAAATCCATGTCTGACGTCCGATGACCCGCAACGTCTCCAGGACAAGAAGACATTCAGAAGAATCCCCTGCTCCTTCAAGCAAAGCACGGCAGAGAGATCATTCCTCAAGCTCTTCTTCAAAAAGAATGACCCCCAGCTCAGTCACCAGGATAATTTCTTCAGTCGAATCACGAAGGATGAATGTCTTGGCTACAAATTCTGAGCCACCACCCTGCAATCCACCTTAAGATGATGCGATCACCCACATCCAGCAATTGGAACAAGGCCAGCAGAGGATTGAAACTCTGATGGAAGACCTTCTCCTCGCCTTCCAAAATCAGGCGAACAATGAACCTCCTCCGAATCATCAAGACGATGAGGTAAATGGAGAAGAAAATGAGTCACGCGCCCTTACCAAAAAGGATGTAGATAGTATCCTCGCCAAAGCAAAAGAAGAGGATATACCTAAGGAGCATGGGATCAAGCCACCATATCCCTTATGGATGGACTCGGTCCCTTTCCCTACAAAATTCAAGCATCCTACTCTCCAAACATATACGGGGAAAGGATCAGCCAGACTGCACGTCATCCACTTCGAGATCCTGACGGGAGCTATCGCGGATCAAGATGCACTCAAGATCCGCCTCTTTGCAAGTACCCTAAAAGGTACGGCCTTCGATTGGTACTCCACTCTGCCGGAGGGCTCCATCCAAAACTGGGTCATGCTAGAGACACACTTCCTGACTCACTTCAAAGGTGAGGATCATCCCGCTACTATGGCTCAGCTGTGCAGCCTAAAATAGGGGGAGAATGAGTCAACATATGACTTCATTCATAAGTGGAAAGCAATGGCGTACAAATGCTCTGATGTACTGCCACAAGCGTCGCTAGTCGACATCTGCCGAAACAACATGAGAGCCAGAATCCGCTCCATGATCATCGGCAACAAATCAAAAAACCTGGGAGAACTCCTAGAAGCTTCCATGGAAGCTGAAACGGTGATTAAAGACCTCAACAGTCAGAAATCATCAAGAAAAGAGCCAACTGCCATTGCAACCTCCAAACCAAAGAAAAAAGAGGTCCTCAATGTGCAGACAAAGTCAGCTCCTCAGCCACCAAAGAAAGCTGAAAACAAAGCTGCTGGTAAGAGACCTGAACTCTCAGATGCCTTCAAAGATTGAGTATAGAAGAAATACCCGTTTGATGAAGATGTTGATGAAATCTTCGGGGCTCTTGTGGCAAACGGCAAGCTCACCTTGCCTGAACCAAAAAGACCGGGTGATGTTAGCAAAACCAATGATCCTCGGTACTGTCCATACCATCAGATGATCTCGCATCCTCTCAATCAATGCTTCGTTGTGAGGGAGAAAATAAACGAGATGTGGAAAAACGGAGTCATCACCTTTGACAAAAACTATGGGTCTGCCTCCGTCAACATGGTGACATGTGGACAAACATCAAAATCACCAAAGAAGAAGATCACTACTTCCTTCAAGGTGATAAACTCAATTCAAGCGTCCGAGGAACTGGTTCCTTACCCGACACCAGACGGACAACCCATATGGGTACATCCCGATCTCTTGGAAGATGAAAATTAGGAGGTCGTGAAAACAAAGCCTACAGCTCAACAGCGAAGGCAGGCTAGGAAATATCTCCTCAAGCTCAAAAGGTAAGAGAAGACCCAGCCAAAATAAGAAGTCAAAGAAAAGGCAGAGGCTTCCTCTACCACTTCACTGGAGGTAACAAAAACATCCCTTCCAGAGACTTCAAAGGGGGCAAGAGAATTCACTCTCAGTGATTTCATGCCACCTTAATTCAAAGAAGCCATGCAGGAGGCATCATACTCTTGCAATTCGGTAGTTGGATTCTCAATTGATGGATACGAGTCCAGCGACAGCGATGATGGATTCGGATCCAACTACACAGACGAGTGGGAGGAGTCCCTTGAAACAGGAGAATACCTCTCCGATGAAGAATGGGTTCCTGAGACTCATCTTATGCCAGTAATCTGGTATAACCCCCTACAGCCACAAGGATCCTGGTCTGATGATGAAGAAGACCAAGAAGTTGTACAAGAAAATGTTGTTGAACTAGCACCCCTCATTGCTCTAGTGGAAATCAACAATGTTGAGCCACAAAGAGCTGATGAAGAAGAAGATTTGGCTCTCATACCTGATCTTGAAGAATATGCAAGGATCTTGCAGCGTCTCGCTCTAGAACAAGAGCAAGACCGCGTCAACGAGCCTCCTCGCAATCCAGAGCCTGAAGTCCCTGAAGACCATCAGGTACATCCTCCCTTAACTCCTGAAAATGGAGAAAATTGCTGGATAGACGATCCTCTTACATCCGAGGATGAGTCTGACTCCGATCAGGTAACGTCTCCCGTCAGAGCTTCCTGTAATGTGATAATTCGGGATTATAGCTCTTCCGAAGCATCGTCTGATGAGAGCACTTACACTCCGGAGATGCCTAGCAATGCATCTTCTGGAGCCACCTCATCTCACGTGACTTTCACTGAGATGACACCCTCTCAGGTTTCTTCTCCTGAAACCGTGACTTCAAAGTTCACACCCTTCCTGACTGAAGAATTCCCAGCTATTGATGCTTGGGACGATGAATTGGTCAATGAAGAAGAAAGGTTGCTGGATGTTATTCAGGACTTGTTCCCGAAAAATGCTCCGTGCAACACAATCACTGAGGATGGCAACTCTGCTGCTGATACATCCTCAGCAAATGAAAAACGACAGCCTCTTGATCCTGAAGACAATCTTCCAAACAAAGACCCTTCTCAAGAAGCACTCGAAATTGGTAGAGGCACCCGCTCTGGCCGGGACTACCACAAAAATTACAACCAATCTTCCTTTACATATGTAAATCCTTTGGGAAAAGATGTTGTAAGCGCCCCTAGTGACAATAATGATGAACATGCACGCCCTAAGGAGGCTTTCAAGTATGACTTGATTGAACACTTCAAGCACATATCTGCACGTCTGCACATCCTGGATTTATTGCGAATGTCTCCACACACTCGTGATAATCTCATTTCAGAATTACAAAAGCTGAATGAGGATGTCGACAAACATGCCCCGCAAGTCCTCCAAATTGAAATGGATTACCGGGTCAAAAACTCAGAAGCCTCCTCAAAGGGAGAAAAGAAGAAAACTGAGGGATCATGCATTGAATGCCTCTCGGTTAAAAAAGAAGCCAGTGCAACCATCGCCTTCACAAAGGACGACCTCCTACTTGGCGAAACAAGGCATAACCGACCCCTGTACTTCACAAGGTACATCAAGGAAATGCCTATGCACAGAGTTCAGATCGACCCAGGTTCTGCACTCAACCTCATCTCCACATCGGCTCTCGAAGAGTTGGGCATCCCACCTAGAAAATTGAGCCACACATCTGTATCTATCTTTGGATACGTTGGGAGTACTCAAAGGCCTATCAACAAAATCAGGTTCAAGTTGCAGATCGGTGATCTTATTTCTAAGGTCACTGTGTATGCAATAAAAACCCCTTCATGCTACAACATCCTTCTCGGACGCCCTTGGATCCACGAGAATGGTGTTGTCCCTTCAACTCTACATCAATGCATCAAGTTTGTTGGCGACGACGGCATGATACATCGAGTCTTTGCGGACAGAGAACCCTTCAAAGGTAAAGAAGTCCACTTTGCAGACTCACAAATGTATGAAGGTGAAAAAGAAGAAGAGGAGAAGCACACAGCACCGTTTGCCGAAAATCTCCAGAAAGATAAAGGCAAGGCTCCTCAATAATCGCCGGAAGAAAACAAATCATCCGGTAAATCCGAAGAGAGCACTCAAACTCCCTTCATCATCTCCCTCAAACCTTCAAAGCCTTTGGACATCACAACTAAAGTGAAGAAGGCAAAGCAAAAGACTGGGGGCAAATTAGTTGTCTCTTTCGAGTCTATCATGCAAGACACGGATTCGGATTCAGAGCCAGAAGACGACACATCGTCAAGCCAAGTTGACACTCAGCAAGTTCAGCCTACTCTTACTCCAATGGAGACAACTTCTGACATAGAAGATCCTACGTCAGCTTCCTTCGTTGTTCCAGCAACTTCAGCAAAGGAAAAAATGATCTTCTTCCATAGATCGGATGCTTCTTCATCAAACTCCATGCTTGAACCTTTCCAAAATGAAGGTATGCCTCAACTATCCTTATATAGTTCTGTGGGACAAGCTATTATGAAGAAAATGGGCTATGACGCTCAAAACCCAATCGGTTTGGGAGAAGGACGTGGTATTCTCACGCCATTGGGGCCCGTCTTGACCAAAAGCCAGCTGGAAGATTGGAGATTCTACGGCTATGTAGAAAAGTCTTCACACGGGTTAGGGTATGATCCCGACACTCCCCTGAGACAGTTGACACAAAGGCTTAAAAGTCAATATACTGACCAAGCCTCAACATCTCAAGTCCATGAAGACATCGATCTCCCTGGATATCTCTTTGATGAGTCACCTGACAAAGATCCAAGAAGCTCATCCAATTGGCACGATTTCTCCGAAAATGAAGAGGAGTTGTCCGATGGCACAGATGTATGGTCTTCTGACCCAAAAGAACCCTCATCTCCAAAAGAAGTAGCCTACTTCGACCCTGTTTCAATAGGCGATTGGGATCATCTCATAGCAAGCCTTGGGAAAATTACCGATCAAGAAGACCCGTGGAAAGGAACAAAGCCTTGGTCTGGAAATGCCCTTGAAACCCTAGAAGGTTTCGTTGAGCTGGAAGCCTCCAAAAATATTGTGGAGGAACCACCTTCGAACCTTCCAACAGAAGATCCTGTTCAAAAGATAGACTTGGGAACACCAGATAACCCACGTCCTGTATTCATAAGCAAGAATATAAAGGATGATGAGTTACCCGAGTATATCGCCTTTCTTCGTGAGTTTGTTGATTGCTTTGCATGGTCTTATGCTGAAATGCCTGGTTTAGACCCCAAAATAGCAGTCCATAAACTCAATCTTCAAGAAGACATCAAGCCTGTCAAGCAAGGCCAAAAAAGATTCCGTCCAGATGTGATGGATAAAATTGAACAAGAAGTTCAAAAACTCAAAAGCGTCGGCTTCATCCGTGAGGAACAACATCCTGAATGGTTGGCCAACATTGTCCCTGTGACAAAGAAAAACGGGCAGATCAGGGTCTGTATTGACTATAGAGAACTGAATGGCGCATACCCAAAAGATTCGTCCACGATAACGAACCATAATTCCGGGATCATCGATTCTACAGGTTCTGCGACAAATACAAAATCCAAAGCTGTCCTTCGACTCCATACAATCCGGCAGCAAACGGGTTAGCAGAAGCTTTCAACAAGACACTCTGCAAAATCCTCAAAAAAATGGTCTCTAGTCACAAAAGAGACTGGAGCGATAAAATGCCTGAAGCTTTGTGGGCCTATCGAACCACCGTTCGAGGACCAACCCATAGCACACCATTCTCCTTGGTCTATGGATGCGAAGCTGTCGTGCCCTTGGAAGTACAAATTCCTTCCTTGAGGGTATTCTTTCAAAATGACATGACTCAAGAAAGCAATGTCAAATTGCGACTCCATGAGCTGGACAATCTCGATGAGAGACGGCTCGAAGCTCAACAAAGCATTGAACTTTACCAAGCACGCATGGCAGGATCTTTCGACAAAAAGGTCAGGCAACGCGCCTACAAAAAGGGTGACTTGGTCCTTGCGGTAAAAAGACCAATGGTCTTTGCTTACAAGTCCAGAGGCAAATTTGAGCCAAAATGGGAGGGACCCTACGTCATCGACAAGGTTTTCTCCAACGGAGCATACACACTCCTAAACATAGAAGGTGACAGATGTATGCTGCCCATCAATGGTAAGTTCTTAAAGCAGTACTACCCTTGAAGACTTACCCAACTGGGTAAGAGCAATGCCTGTACGACCAAAACCGGTTTCCAGGTACACGCTCGCTAAACCCACCTTTATTTAGAATTTTCATATCAAATGTTGAAATTTCTAGAAATTTAAACGATGCTTACTTCCATCGTTTCATTGTTCAAAAATCCAAGTTTAGGAACCTTTCCCTAACTTGACCAAAATTTTCAACCCTTGAACCCAAAATTCATGGTTTGAAATAAAATCCGGATTCAGGGATTTCCACCCTAGTCCACCCTGCCTTTTACCGCCAAAATGGTTTTAGGTCAAAACTTATGACCCTCGTGTCTTTAAACAAAAAAAAATGGTTTTTCAAAAAGAAAACCACGGGGAAGCGACGCTAAGTCGATACTCGCACAAATCGGAAGCATACGAACCACGTTCGACACTTCTAAAATTGCAGGGAGGCGACATTTCGTCGATACTTGCAAAATCCAAAACCGTGGAGACGCAACATTTCAGTTGATATCCACAACCCAAATTTAAAAGGTTCGAAAAAACCTAAAAAACCATGGAGACACAACATTTCAGTTGATATCCATAACCCAAAGGTTCGAGAAAACCACAAATTTCAAAAATCGTGGTGAAACGACATCAAGTCAGTACCCGCAAAACCAAAATTTTTGAAAAGCAAGGATGCGACATTCCATCGATACTTGCACCCAAACCCGCGAGGATGCGACATTCTATCGATACTCGCAACCGAATGAGCAAGGATGCGACATTCCATCGATACTTGCAAGAACATTCAGCAGGGAGGCGACTTTTAATCGATACTTGCATTTTTAAAAACCAAACCGGCTATAAATGCCACAAAAATGGCCATAGATGCCACCAAAATAGGCTATAAACGCCACAAACCGGCTATCAATGCCACAAAACAAAACCGGCTATCAATGCCACAAACAAAAAAATTGGCTTTCAAAAAACCCGGCTATAGATGCTACAAAACAAACTCGGCTATCAATGCCACAAAAAAGCTGGCTCTCATGCCAAAATCGGCTTCCATGCCACAAACAAAAATCTGGTTTCCATGCCAAAACAATCATTTGACAAAGATTTTCACAAAATGACAAGCTTTTGATCAAATCCCATTTAGCAATTACTTTTATCACAAAAAGATTTAAGTGAGCGTAGGGAAAACAAAAAAAAAGGCATCCCATTTAGCAATTACTTTCATCACAAAAAGATTTAAGTGGGCGTAGGGAAAACAAAAAGAAAAAGTACCAAAAAAATACATGTGGTACCAAAAAAAAAGAAAGTGTTCACAAGCACTACAAAAAAAAGAGTACTAAAAAAATACATGTGGTACCAAAAAAAAAAAAGTGTTCACAAGCACTACAAAAAAAGAGTACCAAAAAAAAATATACATGTGGTACCAAAAAAAAGAAAGTGTTCACAAGCACTACAAAAAAAAAGAGTACAAAAAAAATATATACATGTGGTAAAAAAAAAAGAAAGTGTTCGCAAGCACTAAAAAAAAGTACCAAAAAAATACAAGTGGTACCAAAAAAAGAGAGAAGGATGGTTTCTGTTAAAAAAAAAAACAGGAGCTCAATCAAAAATGGTCTCCAGCCAAGAGTTCAGCTCCTCAAGCAAACGTCAGGGATTCCAGGGCATGATTCTTCAAGAACTTGCCATGAGATGCTGGGGTGGGCTGTAACCCTTCTTTCGCACCGGGAAGCTTATCCCGAGCAGTTTGCCATTGTTTGTTCTCTTCAGACTTCCTTTTAAGAACTCAATCGGCATCTGCAACCCGGCGAATCAGAGCACTCTCCTTGTCACGAGCCTCTGTTATTGCAGTCCACTTGGCAGCGACTTGTGCCTGCAGATGCTCAAGACGTTTCCTGGCCTCATCGACCTCCCTATCAAGGATGTTAAGGTCACGTGTCAGCCCAATGATGGCTAGCTCTTCTAAGTTCTTCTCTCAGACTATCTGCTTCCGGCTTTGTGTAGCCTCATCTAGGTTAGACTGAGCCTTATCTGCAGGGTCCAGGAACATCTCCTTGAAGAACTGGTCGTCAGGAAAACCCATGGTCTCAAACCACCTGTCACCCAGCTCAATGATCCTATCAACGATCGCCCTAGCACTTGTGACATCCAGACCAGCCTCTTCGGCATCACCGATAATCTCACGCACATGCTGGATCATCCCAAATCCGGCATCTAAGTGCCTAGAAAGCAGAGTCTCAATCCAAGAGCTCAGAACCCACACCACCACCTTCTTCGCAAAAAGAAGAGATGGCCCAACTGAAGATTCGTCCAACTCCGTTGGTCGACTGCTCATGTCATCACTCGTTGGAAGAGTAACAAAAGAACTCTTTCCAGTTGAAGTTGCTCCTGCTCGGGAAGGAATCTCAGCACGAGGTATCTCCTCAACAGTGTCAAAATTGGTCCCAGGAGTCTCTACCTCTGGATCGACCTTTGGCATCTCTTGCTCTGGTTTTGATGGAAGCGACAGACTTTCCTCTGTCACCTCAAAACCTGCCAAAGAAACACAAAAAGGTATGAACATGATCCTGTTTGAAAAATCATTATCAGGGTTATTACTACAAAAATACCTTCTTCAACGACTGGCGGAAGACTCTCTTCCTCCATGAACTCATCGGAAGCAGCATCAACATTTGCGTCCATCGATGGTTCAAAGTTATCGGAATCCTGTGGCAAGTCAGCCGACAAGAAAAAATGTTGGCAAACCAAGTCATAAACACCAAAAAAAGAAAGCAAAAGAAGTCATACTAATTGGAGATTCTGGATTCACTCCAGAGTCCCTCGGTTCTTCTTCAGGTGCCCCGACAGGATCCATCACCACCTCATCGGTTGGAACCTCAGGGATCGCCAAATCTTCCTCTGCTAAAAAAAAAGAAAAGCAGAAACAAGAAGCAAATCAAAACATGGAAAAATCCTATGAAAAGAAATGGAAAGAGAAAAAGGAAGAATCATACCTTCACCGACGGTCTCTTCTTCTCGGCTTCTCTTCTCTGGAGGCTCGTCAGCATCCACTGGCACATCCTCATTGATAGTAAGAGGAACTTCCAAGTCAGGAGAGTCCTCATGCTGTCCCTTACTGCGATGATGACTCCTCCTCCTCTTACTCCTGTGGGCTCGCTTCTTAGAGGAACCTGCCCCGCTGTCAGAGTCAAGTTTCCCACTTGACTCCTCACTAGATGGTCTACCCTTATCAGTAGACTCCACAGAAGCTTGCCTCTGTGCCGCTTGCATCCAAGCATCAAGTTCGGCTTCTTCCTGTTCTAGCTGTTCTAAAGCCTCGACCGGCTTCAGAACCAATGACGCCCTGGTCACCGAGAAAGCCTATCTTGTGCTTCTCTCCAGAAAGGAAGGCCCAAACTTCCTCTCGCCGGACGCCATCCGACTTTCCAAGGCCCTTTCCAGATGCCAGCTTCACATCAAGCTCCTTCTTGGAAAGCCCCCGATATGCCGAAAAGCTCTCCGCGAACCACTTCGCAAAGCCGGCAGTCCGGGAAGTCAGCAACACAGGATAAGAAATCATGGCTGTAGTGTCTTCAGCACTATAGAAAGCCCATGCATTTCTCCCGTCCTGTAAACCTCCAAAGCGCTTCACCATGCTTGAAGGCGCTCCAACAACGCCTTGAGAAAAGCCCAACTGCAAAGCAAAGCGAGAGGGTACATACGGCTGGATGTCGACAAAAAGATGTCTGCGGTACACCATCGTGCCGACACGTATGCTCAAAAGCCACTCATTCTCTGCATTCGTCAAGGAGTAATGCCTTCCCGACCCCGCCCTGGTAGAGTCTCGGGAAGCACCAAAATCAAAAGCCTTCTTCCGCAACTCCGGAGAAAGCTTCACTGAAGATTGCCCCATTTCGACGTCCCTGAACCGTCGGATCCTCATGCGGGCAAACAAAAGTGATTCGGACACGGCTTTGCCCTTAGCCAGCCGAATCATCAGAGGATCATCATCCTGCGCAGCACCCAGCCGGTGAAAGCCAGGACAGTGGTACACGTACCACGAATAAAAGATGTGGGCTGAAAATACCCTATTCATGGGAAGCCCAAGCCGAACCAAAAAAGTAGCAGCCTGCAGTTCGGTACACAGGTAGGAGTAAAGAGCTGGCACCAAAGCAAGCTGCTCTCCAAACGCCATCTGACAAGCCGGAAAAATACAATGCGGCCTGATGTGCGTTCCATCTCCTCCAGCAAAAATAGCCTCACCAAGCCAATAAGTGAGGTAAACAGCGAGATCTCTCCGCAGTGCAATGTTAGGACATATGGCGTCTGTACTCGCACAGAAATCTCTCAACTCTTCTTGCATAGCCAAGATCTTCTTCGAACTTGGATCGTGAGCCCTGGCTTCCTGGGTCACACTATCAGAAGACTCCTTGTTATCAAAAAAGTTGGGGAACGAAGAGCTAGAACTCTTCCAACTGCTGGATCTAACTTTCAAACCCTCATTCTCCTTCAAAAAATAATAGAAGGCGACGAGCTGAAAGTACAGAAGCCTGAACTCCTCAGACTGCCCCTCAAGGACGCTGTCAATCGGCATAAACTCCTCATAGAGTTTGCCAAGGATGGGCAATCCAGTAATGGCGCTCAGCTCCTTCAAAGAGAAACCAATCTCACCATTCGTCACAACGAAGATATTGGTTTGTGGGAGGAATGACTCCAGCATAGCCATGAAGGCCTCGTCGGAAAAGATCACGGTCTCCCTAAAGGCGCGGACTGCATCAAAAACCCCGGCTTCCTTTAAAACGGCGCCACCAATCAGCAGGACGCGATCAGTCCACGACTTCCACTCGGAGTCATCATTGAAGCGGCCACGAAGTCGAAAAGGCTTTATCCAATTGCTGCCGTCACTGTTGAAAATACCAAGGCCCACCGGTCTCAAATCGACCGACGGATAATCAGAGCCCTGGTAGCCGCTGGATGGCATCAACAGGTCCATGTCAGCAGGCGACCTCTCCGTATATCCAGGAGAACCGCCAACAAAAACCCCGGCCTTGATTACATTTGTCCTTCTCACCCAGCTTGGAGGATCTTCCCTTTTTAAAGCACGTGGGGGCAAGGCTCATGATCGAGACGGTGCGATCAAACGTCGACCGGGTAGCAACAGTCTTCTTCTCACCATCTGTTGTGAAAGAGAACTGAAAACATCTCCTCTGGTATGTCATGTCATCAGGGACAACATCACCAAAGAAGAACGTAGGCTTGGGTAAAACACTCTGATCTTCCATCACCCATGGACGACTGCTTACCATGATCTTATAGAATTCCTCTCCCTTGAGAGCGATCAGTCGCTGCCTCATCTCATCTCTGTTGAGGGAGTCGCATTCTTCCAGATTTCTCTCAACATGCTGGACCTTCTCAAAGGCCTGCTGAACGGCTGGATTAGAAGATCTAGTAGATCGACGAGGTACGCTTGTAGCAGGCTCTTTACCCTTGTTCGTTCTGGAGGAATCACCTGCAAAGGATGGAAAAAAAAAGATCAAACATCAAAATGAGAGAATCTCGCTAAAAAAATCTGGCGAAATTTTGACATGATGATGGGGCAATTCCGAAGAAAAGGAATTATCCCGAAATAAATAGAAAGCTTGAAGATGGGCTCAACATTGCTGCGAGCCCTGAAACTCCAAACTTTCGAAACCTCAAAGTCTCCGCAAAATCAGGAAGGGCTCAACATCGCTGCGAGCTCCAAATTCCCAAAATTGCGAAAACTTTCAGGTATGCTATCACATCATGCTACAATTCAATTTACAAAAAAAATACATGCATGAACATCTTGGTTTGCAAAAAAATAATGCATTATCATGATGAGCAAAAAAAAAAGAAAGAAACTTTCTCAAAAAAAAAGGGGGAAAGAAAAAAACAAAAAAAAAAGAAGAGGGGACTGGCCCACAGGCCACGTGGCCGTACGGCCCACAAAAAGAAAAAAAACATGCAAAAAAAAAAGAAAAAGAAAGCAAACAAAAAAACGTGTGAAAAAAAATAGAAGCAAACACGTGAAAAAAAAAAGAAAAGAAAAGAAAGAAACAAAAAAAGAAATAAAGAACTTTTTTTTTCTACAATGGGGTTTTCTTGAAAAAGGGAACTTACTTGAAGCCATTGATGGAGAAGAAGAAGAAAAGTCTTGAAGATCTTGAAGAAGAAGAACTCTTGGTCTTGAAGCCCTCTTGGGATTGTTGCAAAAGAAAGTAATAAGAGCAAGAGATCCAACCTCCTCTTGCTTTTATAGAAGAGAGCAAACCAAAGAAGGAAAGAAGAAAGAGGTAAGTGTTACTAATTAGTAACCTTACCAAAAGAAAGAAATTAGAAAGATTCTTTCCCAAAAGAAAGATATCTTGAGGGATTCTCTCCCAAAAAGAAACCAATGAGAGATTCATGGCATTTAACCCATGAAACTCCTCCCATCACGGCGATTAAAGGCGATTAAATGCCCTCAATCTCCTCCGGCCAATCAGAAGCCAAGAAAAAGGAGTTACAAAATAAAGAATTCAATCCTGTAACTCCTCCCATTATGTGGCTTAATGACAATAAAAGCTCATAAACCCTCCTAAATGGCTACCAAAAAGCCTATAAATAGGAGAGCACTCTAAGAAGAAAACACAACAGACTGCAAAAAATCCAGAAACTCAGACAGAAAAAAGCATCGGGAATCTAGGAGAAAGAAAGAGAAAAAACTCTGCGGAAGTTCTACACCGACCACCGCTACAAGGTGACAAAAGTCCCTTGAGGGGTACCCCCCCCCCCAAGGTCTTTGCCTTCTCCTTTTGCCTCCAATGGCTTAGACGTGGCTTTTCAGCCCGTCTACTTGGCTTTTTATTGGACATAGGACCTCCTCTTGGTCTTTGTCCTCTAAAAACCTGAGGTTATAGCCAAGCCAAGCGAATCAATAGCATCCTCTGTTCTCATCTGCATGGATGATGGCGAAGTCCACATATGGCTTGCGACCGTCAATCTGAACGGGTCCCCCACAATCTCCTGAGAAGTTAGATCCTCCTTTTCTTGCTTTTCATTGTAGTTTGTATTTTTTTTAAAGAGACAAAAATCACAACTCTTGTCTTTCATTATTGATAAGAATTGTAAATCGGCTATAAACGCCAAAATCGGCTATAAACGCCAAAAATCGGCTATAAATGCCAAAAAAAATCGCCTTTCATGGCAAATCAAGAAAATGTCTCTTTTCTTAAATATATGTGCAATGGAAAACTTGAAAGAAGTTGATTTCCTTTTTACTTGCGAAGGTTGATCTCTGGATCACCACTTGCAATTCCAAGTAAAATAGAAAATCTGGCACACCCACACAAAAAAATGTTGATGCACGCCTTTGCCCCCCGGTTATGAAAGGGTCGGACCCAACGGACTCCCACGTCCGCCGACCTCGGTAGAACCAGGCAGAAGCGCGGTCCATCATCTCTATCTTACTAATCTTCCCTTTCTCTTCTAATCAATGTATGTACCCTCTTCTTCTAGTTCAATTTCATTAGAAAGCCCTCTTTCTAGATCTCTTTCCTTATAGCAATTCTCTTGTGGATATGTGTATAGGAGTAGACTTCTCTTCCAGATCTGAGTAGTGGGCTGGTTTTGTGATTGGAAAGACCTTAGGAGCTGGAATCTTCTTTTGTTAGCTTGGATCTTTATTTTCTCTTGCTACCTTCTTGCAATCAATTGAGGCAAGTGCAATATGCTTACTTAATATAGAATGGGTGTTTACTGTTGTTGATTCTCTGTACTTCTATTCAAATGATGTTGGATTGATAGATTTACCTTTCAGCATGTTTTCATGGATTCTTGGCCATTGATGGATGGGTTGGTCTCATTTGGAAGATCAATGGCCCATGGATTGGATGGTTGGATGTATATTGAAGTGTCCTTTTATGTCTTTGATGTTTCTGTGATGATTGGGCGGGATTGGTTGAGTTTTGACAGAAGATTGGATTGAAGAAGAAGGAATCCAGAATTCTAGAAATTGCCCGAGCTTAGTGTTTGGCCGAGCTCTGTGTCTTTGGCCGAGCTCAGTGTTTGGCCGAGCTCAGTGTTTAGTCAAGCTCAGTGTTTTGACCGAGCTCAGTGTTTGGCCGAGCTAAGTGTTTGGGCCGAGCTCAGTGTATAACCGAGCTCAGTGCTCAACCTAGCTCAGTACTTAACCTAGCTCAATGCTTGACCGAGCTTAATGCTTGACCGAGCTCGGTGCTTGACCAAGGATATGTGAATTCTGAAAGAGATGACTGCAAGCCGATTTCTCCTTTTGACCGAGCTCAGTGTTTGGCCGAGCTCAGTGTATTTGGCCGAGCTCAGTGTATTTGGCCGAGCTAAGTGTTCGGCCGAGCTCAGTGTTTGGACCGAGCTCAATGCTTGACCGAGCTCAGTGCTTGGCTGAGCTCAGTACTTGACCGAGCTCAGAGTCAGGTAGACCGAGAACTCAGAATTTTCAGAGAAAGAAGCTGAAACTTGGGACACCTCCTTAGCCAGAAGTTGCAGTGTGCGCGATGACCGACCAGGCCAGGAGGTCGACCGAGCACACTGAAAATTCTGAAAAAAAAAATCAGGACCTTACCTGAAGGGTGATGCTCTCTGATCCCAATGTGCCAGGTCGACCGACCAGGCCAGGAGGTCAGCCGAGCACACTGTGTACAGTAACCTTCCCAGATTTCAATTTCTGATGTTGTGATCATTCGTGGGGCCCATTGACCATCCAATTGGACTTCTATTGATGTGCCAAGCATGAGTCAGTGGTGTGGCTCAACCATGACTTGTGGGGTCCACTAATTTAAGGTCTAGGTAGTATATTCTAAGATGATTCGATCATTAAACGTTGTTAATGATGCCCGTAACTTCTGGAGCTCCAAACAAAGTATCCATTGGCATCTGAGACTTCATTTAGAGGTCAAATTACCTGAGATGGACCTGGTTCTGAAAGTGGACCAATTACTTAGGTTGGACTGTTGATATCTCCATTTGATCTCTATATTTGGAGATTTATCTCATTTATGCTTTTACTGTCACTCTATTGTCCTTATTATTGCTTACTCCTGTTAATTAAATGAAAAATGGATGACCTGAACCTATGACTACTTAGAGGTGACCTGGTGGTATGAATGGGTGAACACGGACCCATGTCTGTGGCTAGGCGAGCCCTTCTATGGCCTAAGTTTGGATGTGAATTATCCTAGACTAGAGCGGTTGGATTATATGCACTTGTGACTCATTATGAATGTAAATGGACTATATATCATTGGACATGGACTTATCTCTTCATTCGGACTGTTATAGACCAGGACATGTATTCGATGGGCCTTGGTATGGATCCAATAATTGGACTTGAACTTGGATTATGATCCATGGATTGTATTGGGTACTTGGACCTCTTAGGGACCTTGTTAGGACCTTGTTCACGCAAGGTAAAGCCTAGACAGACACAGACCTTTATTGTTTTCCGAGTCGGCATAGACATTCACTCAGTTGATATAAGCTCAACCTTTGGACTGATCATCATTGGTAGGAGCTACTGAGAGTGTTGAGTGAGCTATCATGATGAGCATTTTTGTAAACGGACGGTGCGATACCGGTCCGGTCTCTAGGTGATGAATGTGGTGAGGATGTTGTTTGCTGGGCTAGATAATCCCCAGCATTGGTGAGGTTTTCCCGCCGCGACTGTGTTCAGTATGGGAGGGCCGCGACATAGTATCCCGCGATATCCAGCTCGTGTGAATGTGCCATATTGTTTAGATTAGATATCTTATTTATTATGATCCTAAATGCTTATCTTGCTCAACTGCCTAGATTCTATATCATTGTTACTCTCCTTAACTTTATCATTGTCTCTACTCTTTTGATGCATGCATCCTATATAACTTGCATATTGTGACTTGCCGATCTTTAGATCTCATTCATTCTTGGTGTTTATGTCTCGACCTAGCGTTTGAGGACGGGGAGCTCGCGCTTGTTGAGGTGCCCATAGCAGGGGACTACGGATGGGGACCAGTCGACCAAGAGGTCGAGTCGGAGGTTGGAGAGTCGGCACTTATTGTTTAAGCGTCTATTTTGTTTGGGCTTTTCGAGTGATCTTTTGTAGTGAGTTGGGTGGTGATTCAAAATGTAATAAACCTTTGATTTTATAATTTGTCATTTTTAGGCTGGACTTCAGCCTGATTTCATTTGATACATCTTTTATGATACCTTATGCTTCCGCTATCTTTATAAATGCTTTCGCTTTACTCTTATTGCTTCCGCAATTTAACCATTGATATTATATTGTTCAAAAAGTTTTAAATTGAACCTCACTGCGGACCTAGGATCTTAGAAGTTCTCGGATTTTCCAGGAAATAGCGTGCCAACTTCAGAACCTTGACGAATTTCTCGTTATTTGGAATTAGGGCATTACATTAATTGCTACCAGTGGGCCGGTATCATCTGTCCTGTCGATTTCTCGATCAGTCGGGCAGAAAGTGTGCTTTCTTGGTTGGCCTGTTGGCGATTTCGAAGTATCCAATGAGGCAATGATGAACCCATGATTTCGACAGTAAATTCGTGATGTTGTCAGAGATCGACGGATTTCGTGTCCCAAAAATCAGATTTTTAGAAAATCACAGAGGCCAAATAGCTCAAAACTCAAAAAGGACCCAAAATTGAGGCTTTCGGCGAAAATTCGGCGACTTGGATTTCCAAGGGCACATGCACCTATCGTCGCTGGCAACCATGGGCCACCTTGGTCCCATTTTTGGCCTTTTTCTGATTTATTTTTTTGTCTTTCTTCTTTGGCATATTTTCCTTAGTGTTTTTGTACAATTTTTGGGATGATTCCCTTATAGAAGATTTGACGAGAAGCCGTGCAAAATGGATTGCAAAGTTCTTGATTTTCTGGGAAAGCCGAAGACTTTGTTGCATAGGGGTACCGATTTGTCATCGGAAGCTAAAATTAGGTCAAACGATGATGAAATGACCTGAAATTTAGGTGAAGCTTATGGACAAAATAAATAAGACCAACAAAAGGCCTTTGTTTGAGTTTTAACGCCATGCGGGTCCTGTCACCAGTAGACTTGATTTTGTTGCGAGGAAGATGTCGTGCTTTGATGTATGATCAAAAGATATCCGATTGACCTGAAATTTGACAGGGAGCATATTAGAATCTTTTTAAGATGATCCATTAAGTCTGATTTGAAAATCATTGTCTCGAGGGGCTCCGTCGCTGTGAGACTTGATTTAGCTTTCGAGGGGTGAAAGCTTGGTCAAATGATGTCGAATTGACCTGAAAATATTTTGAGACCATCCATGTGTGTTGTTTGATGAGTGATGGCCTTGATGGTTTTCGCCGCCGAGAGGTTTCGTTTTACTGTTTAAGGCTTGATGTTGGGTTAAACGTTATTGGTTTAACTTGAAATATGACATAGAGCCTCTTGAAAGTATTTTAAGATCATCCACAGGCTTCAATTGAAGATTCGGTGTCTTTGATGCTGTTGTCGCTGTGAGGGCTGACTTTGCTAGATGGAGAATGCGACTTTTTATATTTTGGGTCAAACAGTGTCGGAATGGCCTGGAATTTGATATGGAGCCTTCTAGTGGAATTTTGAAACCAACTGTGTGCTCTATTTTGTGAAACAAGGTCTCCAGCTTCACCGCCGCCGGGAGCTCCTGTTTAGCTGTTGAAAGAGTGAAGTTAGGCCAAATGATGTCAAAATAGCCCAAAACTTTATGGGTACTGTTCTTATGGTTGTTTTGAAGGATCTTGAAGTTTCTTGATGGTTCTAACAAGATCTGATGCTTGAAGTAGCATTGCCTGTTGTGGTCGAATGCAACTTCATGTAGCTTTTTTTGTGTTGAAAGTGTATGAAGAGGTAAAGTGACATTTTTTGTGTCAACAATCTTATATATACCCAATAAGACTTATGGGTTTATAGTCTTAGATGCCAATCTCTCCCTTTCTTTTAGGAATAAGGGAAATGAATGACGCCCACAAGGTTTTTAGGAGCTTGTCTCTAGTATGGAATTCTTTCATAAAATCCATAATATCATCCTTTAACACCAACCAAAATTGATGAAAGAAAGCCATAGGAAAGCCATCTAGACTTGAAGCCTTATCCTGTAAGAGCGAAGACGAATAACTTTTCAAAATATACTTGGAAAAGTAGGATTAACTTCATATTTATGGACTTCTAACCAAAATATTGGGTACATTTCAATAACTGCACATTATATTGATAATGATTGGATTATGCGGAATAGAATAATCTCGTTCTCTTTATTTGAGTTCCCACACACTAGTGATAGGATATGATCAATTATCCTCGAAAAGAATTAGTGATTATAATATTAAAAATAAAATAATCTCTATAACTAATGCAAGCTCCAACAATAGCGCAGTAGATATACTAAAACTTGCACTGCAACTTAATTTATATGGAGCTCTGTTTCAAAAAAAAAATGTGCATGTCATATCTTAAATCTTATAGTAAAAGAAGGCTTAAGATTTATTAAGCTTACCCATAAGTAATTAAATATATTGTAATTTACATTTTTTTTTCATCTCTCTCAAGAAGACAACAATGAGGGGATATATGTGAAAGTCTTAATAAATTTCCAGAAAAATACAACCAGATGTAAAGCATAGGTGAAAATTTACTTATGGAATGTTAAAAAAGCCTACAATTATAAAGCTGCAATTAACCAATATTGTGCTTTATATTTATCACATGCACAAATTTCTATACCCTAAGAAAATTGGCAAATTCTTGAAACAACAAAAGAGTTTTAGAAGTTTTCCATGATGCATCTATGTTTTTTTTCTTTGGGTACATTATCCCACATCAACTCAAGCTTTGAACCATTTTTATGAAATTAGTATCGCTTTTGAAAAATATATAGATGTACTGATTTTCAAGAGCATGTGTGAAGAAATGGAGGTGAAGTTTTCACAATTTTGGAAAAATGCTCCATTAACATTTTGTCTAGCTGCTGATAGACCCTAGGTTGAAATTACTAGAGAAAGTTTACTTGCTGATAGACCCTAGGTTGAAATTACTAGAGAAAGTTTACTTAATGCAATAAATAACAATATAAATCAAATTAATGTAAATGATATTTCTATGATTAAACTTATATATAACAAATTTATTTGGAATATTCTACCCAAATGGGTAGATCCGAAACACCCTCTGCCCTATGGGCCCTCCCCAACCACATAAATGGAGAAAGAAGGTTGTTTGGGGTTTTATTAGGATCACTCTAGGAAGTGGCTCCTCTACCTTTGGATCCAGTCACACCATTAATGAATTAACAATATATTTTTAGATGGGTTTGATTGAGAACCTGGATGATGATATCGATTTTGACCTTTTTTATCATGGTGGAAAGCATGTGAAAGTAACTTTTCTGTGCTTTTCGTCATGGCTCTTGATTTACTAACAATTTCAGTGTCTACAGTTGCATCGTAATAAGCTTTTAGTGTAGGTGAGCAACTTATTGACAACAGGCAGGTGATGCTATTGGAAGAAACGGTGGAGACTTGCATGTGCCTACAAGACTGGTTCTAAGCATAGAGTAAGGCACATAACTTGATGGAGGAAGAGGAAATAGAATATGGTCTTTCAACATTACAAATATCATAGTGTTTAAAAATTATCATACTTGTAATCTTTGTGAAGTTTAATTGAAGTTAGAAACTATCATCATAGTTGTTCATGATGTAACTTTTTTTCAAAATATTTTTATACTTGTAAAGTTGTAATTCTTATTTTTTCATTAAAACTTTTATAAAGTTGGAATTTCACCAAACTTGTAAAAAAGAATTTAAAGTCTTTGTAAGTTAATTTAAAAGGAATAAGAATTATTTGGTGCCTTTTTTCAATGAATGTTGTGCATTAGTTCCAGTTCATTTTTAAGTTGAACACCATTTAAATTTTTTTTATTTTAAGAAAAGGCCCGTGCCGCTTAGCCCAGATGGGGCACGGCCCAGCATGGCACGAAAATGTCCGTGCCGTGGTCTATGCTGGGCTGACTTGAGCATGGCACGGCACGACAAGACCTAGGCACGACTGGGCCGGCTTGAAAGCGGCCAACACAACCCACTTTACACCTTTAGATACATCTCATAATCACATGTTTTGATAATGAGCAAGTAAAGTTTTTCATAAAAGACATTATATAAATCATAATTATATTAGAGTTGCTAAACATTAACTGATACAACCTTGGCCAAACAAGGGCCAATTACAAAATATAAGAAAGGAAACCAATCCCAAAGAGTGTATCAACTCTTTTTCACCGCGAAAAGCTAAAAACAACGGGGCCATGAGTGCATCACTCTAACTAATATGGGGTTCCAAGACAAACCTCCTTACCAGTTGCGCTAGTAGTATGAGCACTTGTTATCTATAAGGGCTTGTTTGGCATTGTTCCAATGTTGTTCCAGATTTTGTGTTGAGATCCAGTTGTGCTGAGATAAGGTTTTGCTAAAAATGTGCACCGTAGAATTTGTTTGGCAATATTATATTAAATTGTTCCACAAGAGAATATGTTGTGGGGGACTTGTTTGGTAATATCATAACAATCTTGTTTTAAAAATAGACTTAAGAAAATCACATTTGGCGGCACTATTGAGCTTAAATATGTTATAGCTATTTATGGATTTGTATTAAATATTTATAAATATAAATATTAATTAATTAAGAATATTCATACAAAGACTTTTTAAAGAGAATAATTGGACAACTTAGGTAAATCACCAAAATATAATGTAAAAATCAGACATGATTTTTTAGCAACAAGTCATTTAATCTTGGTTTAGTCTATAGTAATTACAAATCGACATTTGGAGTTCTCATGCATTATCTTTGCAAGATATTAAAATTTAAAACTAGAAAAAGATCTATTTGACATTATAAAATGGCTGAAATTTGTAATGCCTTAAGCCATTTAATCATGAATTTGTAACTACATGATATCCTAGTTTTCATGCCTTATGTTTGTATAATTACTAAAATCTACAAGTAGGAAAGAACTTTTCTCCACTTCAAAACCAAGGGAAAGAGCCAAAGCACTATCTCAAACCAATAGAGGTCAAAACCTATTCTTGATCATACATCAAAGCCAATTGCCCATGCCGAGAGAGCAAGAGAAGGGATTTTTTCTATGGGGCGCATGAGAGAGAGATTGGAGAGGATCGTTGGATGTTGGGTTGTAAGGAACCGTCCCTAAAAATACCAAGTGGGATCCAGTTTGACCAAGTCAACCCTATGTATCATATTTAAAAGGCGATTAGCACAAGTAGTTTAGTAATTCCCTACTAATTAAGCCTAGTTTATAGGATTAGGACCCTTTTTGAGATTAGTAATTCCTTTAGGGGTTAGTTGACTTCCCTAGAATTCATTAGATGAATAGAGGCCCCTAGTTGTAAACCCTAATTTTAGGATGGCTTTCCTTAGAGAGTTGTACAAAAAACCTAGAATCAGCCAATTACCATGGCCTTATCCATTAACTTATTACCCGGAGGTTATTCTAGTAATTCCACCCAAATTATTTCTCTCCAAATTAGAGAAACCAAATCCCTTAAATGACCTTGGTTTCCTTCATTATCAACCAAGCAAACATGAGCACTCTAGTCATTACAATTAGCATACCTTTAATACCCTTAGGCTCCTTCATTAGCAACCACTCAATTAAGGATACCCAATTAAGGGTACCTTAGTCATTGAACTTAGATACCTAAACTACCATAATCCTTATCTCTTATTTCAATTAACTAACCAAGGATCCCTTAGTCATTTCACATAGACTACCCAAAGGATCCTTATCCATTACCCTCATTTGCAAGAGAGGGCATTTTAGACAAAGAAACCCAACCAATTACTATATAACAAACCCCAACTTCCCCTAAACGTTTCATGCTCCTTTCCCTTTCATTTCACTTCATTTCCTCCCATCTCTCTCTCTCTTCTCTCACTCTCAAAGCTAGAGAATTAGGGTTTCTCTCTCTAGACCTAGGGCTTCCAATTGCAAGAAGACAAGGCCCTCACCAAGATCCGCCCATCTCGTTGAGGGACTCATCTTATCTCCTAGATCTCTCTCCCCTCTTCAATTAAAGGTAATTCCCATCTCTTCCTTCCAATTTCTTGTAGAGAAAGCTTCTTCTCCTAGAATTCCTCATTCTAATGCATTTCTCTCTTTGGGAATGGGTGTTAAGGCTATAGATCTAGCTATTGGAGGGAATTCTAGAAGATTGGAGCGAAGCCCAAGCCATTTGTGGAGTTTCTTCCTAATTAGGCAAGTAGACATGCTTAGATTCCTTAATTTGATTTATTAATATGCTTAGAATGTTAGTTTCTATCTTGGATGGTTATTTAGCTTGATTTCTATAATTAGATGGTTGATTGGATGATATGATGTATGAGATTGTTGTTCTAAGCCTTTTATATGTGTTTTTGGCCATTGATGGATGTGAATCCCCCATTTGAAAGATCAATGGCCCACTTGTGATGGAATTGTGATGTGGGAGGTGTATTTGATGTATGGAGATGAATGGGAGTAGATTTGGTCGGAATTGGTTGAAGAATGGAGTTTTGATGGAAATTGAAAAGGGCAAAGTACTGAAAAATGTGGAGTCCGTGTGTATCTGGTCAACCTGGTGCCCCATGACGTCGACCGGGTACACTGCGGACTCCACCTAACTGGGAGCATAAAAATACTCAGGATCAGTGTATCTGGTCGACTGGATGACCATGATGTCGACCGGGTACACTACGCATCTAAAAACCACTGAAGTCTGGTTCCTAGGTCCTCCCATGTATCCGGATGACCATGATGTCGACCGGACACACTACAAATCCAGAAAATTGACTTGTCTGCCCGGTTCTTATGCGCTGGTCTACAGTGCACCTATTCGACCAGCCTGTCCATGATGCGACCAGGTACACAGCAGACAGCCACTTCCAGATTCTATTTCTTTTATAGTTCAATCATGTGTAGGCCCCGTTGACCTTCCATTTGGACTGTTTGAGATACGCTAGACACGAGTTAAGGGCCGGGCTTAACCTTGACCCTTGTAACCACCTAAGTAGGGTATTTGGTTGTAAAACAGAACTTAATACAGTGGTAATGGTTGTCCTTCGATGCACTTGCAGGAGCACCAAGAATACTTAATAAGCATCTAGGATTCCATTAATCACTGTGTTAGGTAAAGTGGGACCTTGGATCTGAAGAGAGGGACAACATTTATGGTAGATTAAGGCATACGGTGCCTATATTGCTATGGATGGACACTAAGGTTGGCTTGTAGGTTCGAACCGTGGATTGAGACCTCGGGAAGTATCAAAAATCAAGGTATTGCACTTAGACTTTGATCCATAATCACAGTCCGCATTAGATGAGAGGTCAGGGCATTGCACTTGAAGTCTTAACCTACAATATTAGGAACTTAACGATAGACATTGATGGACAGACTGAATAATGGAATAATATTAATTAAGCGTATAGAGAAGTGGAGTATACATAGGTACGCATCATTAACTATTGAGAAACGAAAGAGGGATAGTGGTACCTAAGCTCCATTTGTCATACCCTTGACTAATATCGTCTTACATTGAGACAGTAAGGCGATCCAATTTGGAGTACCCCACCTGGTGATCCGTATGATTGCGGATGTATGGTTGGACGGCCGACAGAGTCCGGTATCGGTATATATACTTCTTATTGAGATGTGGTATGAGTACAATAGGTACTTCGGGGTATTGAGATTGCTGGCGCTCAGATCGGGTACAATGGAATTTTACAGATGTTGAGATAACATGTGTGACCATGACTGGGACTTGGCTGTGGCTATGGATATGGATACGGATATGGATATTGATGGTTGAGGTGGACTCATGTGTACACTCCTATTCGATGAGACAACAGTGATGGGTGGCCATGACCCCCTATGGTTGATGTCCATCGACGGTTGTTGGAATGACGACAATGGGCTGGCTCGACCTCCCACGTCCCTTGTACTTCAACCGTGGATGAACCCTTATGAGCTCCTATGAATTTATATGAGATGTATTAGTATTATGTTATTGTGGATGCTGTTGCATAGTTCCTTTAGCTACCGACATTGATACGGTTGGATCAAGATACAATGGACATGGACATGGTGAGACTATTTCCCCAGGTTATCTCTATTGCTGGTGATACTTATATCCTTGCTATGATATAGCCGATCTCCTGATGATGTACTACTATGCTGCGTACTTTGTAGATCTCTGGACTATAAATTATAAAATGATATTAATGATGATGGCTTCCCTCATTCACCTGATATACTGTATGCAGCATCTGTTATATACCTATCTCTTTTATTGTTCATACACTACACTCCACATTGTTTCTGTTATACTCTAATATCATATCTTTATTACTGTGGTACTCATCATGGAGGTACAGCTGTGATCAGGTATGACATTCTTCCCTATCTATTATTGTAAAGTATTGCCATTTAAACATGCCATTTGCCTAGCTCATCGAGCCTGACCCAATTCTTGGTGCTTTCAGGTACCATTCCCTCTTTTTTTACTTAGCGGTTGATCCGTTGGCTCAGGGTTTGGAGAGTGATGCAATTGGTGCATTGAGAGACCTCTATCGCTTAGAGTTTGTTATTTTACTTCTTTTATTGTAGATGTCCACGTTGGCCTAAGATTGTACTTAGTTTAACTTTGGAAAGTACCTTGTAATTCCTGAAAGTGAAATTAAATTATAGGGCATTGCCCATTTACTTGCTCAAATGAGATTCATACTTTTTATCTTATTGGATTTTTTGATTCTCTTGGCTACTTTCCCGTAGCATCCTGAGACTTGAGGCGCCCGAATTTTGGGGTGTTACATGCGTGGTGGCGGAGGGAGAGATAGAAGGGGCTTTTCTTGTGGGGTGCATGAGAGAGAGATTGGAGAGGATCATTGGCTGTTGGGTGGTGGAGGGAGAGAGGGACAAAGGGGTTTTCATGTGGGGTGCATGAGAGAGATTGGAGAGGATTGTTAGCAGTTGGGCAATGGAGAGAGAGATTGTGAGTGGGGAAGAGAGACTGGGTCGGGCATCATTGGGGAAAGACAGAGAGGAGCGTGGAGAGATGTACCAAATAATCTGTAAAGGGGAGTTTGCAGGGGAGACTGACAGTAGAAATAGATCTAAAAAGTTTTCATTGGATGTATTTTACGCCTCAAACCATTCCAGCGGGTTGTATCTTTTAAAAAATGAAATAATAACGTTTCACAAATCTTGTTCTAGGGGCCATGATTCTTGAAATCGTTCCGAAGAGTCCAACGTGGGAACGCCTAACAAACACTACCAACCACAGTTCTCACATTCCCGTCCCATGAGAACTTGGGAACATCTCAAGGGCACTTTGCCAAACGGGCCCTGTGACGCCCCATGATTGTGACCCCTTGCAGAAGGGTGATTAGAAGGGTTCGCATATGGACTGAGTTTGTGTGAGGAATACATGAGTCCTACACTGGAAATGGGCTGTCCAGATCTCTGGGCTTATAAGTCAAACTCAGTATTAACTCAACATGAGACCTTTTAAAACAATGTGGCCTAGAAAATCGTAAACTATGGAATTAAGCTTGCTTGGCGGGAGTAGTACTAGGATGGGTGACCTCCTTGGATGCCCACACACGCGCACGTGGGCCAAAGCGGACAATTTCATGCTGAGTTGGACTCACTTGCTCACGTGTACCAAAGCGAACAATTTCATGCCGAGTTGGGTCTACGTCTCAGAACGTGAGATGGGAATTAATGTAATAATAATATATTTTCTTATCTATGTATGTGAGAATATAAAAAGTCCCGCTTATAATATAAATATTTACCGAAAGCTTATGCTATAGTACAACTTGAAGTCCAGTGCTTAATAACTTTGTGTATGTTTGCTAACATTACTTGTAGTTTGAAGTGAGCTGAAGCCTCAAATCAAGAGAGAATAAAACATGAGGGGGGCCTAATCATATATATTGGTTCCCAAGGTGGGCACCACAATCTATAGGGTGCCAAATGCTATAGACATTTTTAGTTGTTTCAAATTTTAAATATAAATACCAATTTTATTTCCATGCATTTACATATGTCTTTGAAACAAATATTTCCATGCATTTACATATGTCTTTGAAACAAACGTGGTAAAATGAACCACATACGTAAATCATGTGAAAATGGTGCTTATTGCCAAACAGCGTAAACAGAAACACATGCGTAAAGCTTATATACTCATCATTTACACATGTAATTTGCATTTACGCATCCCATGTGTTTATGCCAAACAACCCCTTACTAATTTGATAAGAAATGTTTTTGACCTTCTGTATAAAAAGTAGATGAATTTTTGATATTTAGTGGCTTGAAAATATGACTTTTTAACTTTTTTTTTTTTGAAAAAAGAAGAGGAAATTTTGAATTTTAATACTTTTTGATATAACCGATCATTTTTTCTTGGCTCATAAATGGAGGGTTTATTTTCCTCACTTCGCTTGCAATAGTGAAGTTACCAGCCAGGATCGGATGGGGTGAAAATTTGGTGTGGGCTAAATTGATCATTAGTGGGCCTCATTTTATAAGACTTAAGCGTTGACCACGCAAGGAGGGATTTCGGATGGATTTGGATCACCTTCACCGCTACACGGGCCTCGCCTTGATGTAAACTTTGCTTAGACCGTCTACATTCCACACTGACACAGGTGGCAAGCTGCTATTCGTCGGGAGAATTCCATTTCATGAGTTGAAACTCCTTGAACTATAATTAATTCCATCATTTCAATTTCAATCTTTCAGTTTTCTCTTATTTATTTATTAGTTCTTCCCTTTTCTGGCAAGAGGAAGAAGAATGCGATATTTATCTCCTTCTTCCGTTTCAACGATCCTTTTCCCATCCTTGGCGATCCCCTTTTCCGACATGGAATTTTCTGGTGATTCAATCCTCTTAAACTAAATTAACATCATTATCTTCTCTCACGATCTCGATCGAAGGTGTAAGAAAGAAAATGAAAAGAAAGATGGAGTCTTTGGCTTTCTAGTTCATCAGCAGAATCGAGACCAAGGACAGAAGAAGAAGCCAAGTGAGAAATCCCACGAGGGAATAAAGATGTCGACGAATGAGATCGCGAGCCTCTTAGATAACTCCAAGGATCTCGACCGATTGCGGAAAGAGCAGGAGGATGTCCTGCTTGAGATCAATAAGATTCATAAGAAGCTCCAAACCAGTAAGCTCTTCTCTGTTCAACTCTCATTTTCTGTTAATCTCTTTCTTTAATCTTTTCCACTCCTAAATTAACTTCTCCACCTGGTTCAGCTTCCTCCCAAACATAATCCTTTTATACCTGTTTTTTTTTTTTTGTTTGTCTTTAGGCTTGTAATTTCCATCCATTAATACAAATATTTTGTTATGTTATCATAAATATAAAAAAAATGTACCTGTGCAAGAAATATGCTGTTTACAAGATTACAGCCCTAGGCAACATTTAAGCCATTGAATCCAAACTCTAATATCTCTGATCCTGACTGTTAAATATAACTCAACCAGGGAAAAACAAAAATGCCCTTTAAGTGTGCCTACAGCAACGGCAAAATAAGAAGAAGAAGAATATTTTAAATGAGCTGAAAATTAGGTGCCGTCCTTGAGATTGGGCCCATCTGTTGTCGTGGGCAAACAGATCGTGGGACCTGTAGTGGTTTATGGTTGGGTCTGTTGACCAAAGGGGGTCAGGCCTTCTTCTTCTTCTTCTTCTTCTGTTGCTTATAATATATTCCTCCATGAATTCTTCAGCCAAGGCTAATATGGGATCCTCATCAGAAAACTCAAAGCTGGGCTGTGATTCTGAAGGAGCTGGGGCTCTTCTGGTAGAGATTTTTACAAATAAGAAGTGGTTGCACTGTCTTGCACATAATTGTGATTTGTTTAATGTTGTTATTTGATTATATATGGGCTTAAATGGATGCGGTTCTGTTTAGAAATTTTCCATGATCCATCATCTCTTATTGGATGACATATGCTTTTATAATTCACAATGTATCACTACTTAGAATCAATGCTGTAGTGCTTGCTTCTCCATTTAGCTTAATGCTTAGTACTTATGAAATAATTAGTAGCTCCTCCTCCATCTTGTTTTGTATCTTATTGCGTGCCCACTTTTCTTCCGAATGTGCTTAGAGAAATGTTGATGTTTCTTATGAAATTATTCTGAAATAACTAATATTGTTGGTGAGTTTAAGATACTAGCTTTTTTACATGTCAGTGCAGCTCCTGAAATGGCTGAGAAGTCAGTGGATGCTTTGTTGTTAAAACTACGAGCTTGGTATGTTCAGGCAAAGGAACACTACATAGAATCAATGCTGTAGTGCTTGCTTCTCCATTTAGCTTAATGCTTAGCGCTTATGAAATAATTTCTAGTTCCTCCTCCATCTTGTTTTGTATCTTATTGTGTGCCCACTTTTCTTCCGAATGTGCTTAGAGAAATGTTGATATTTCTTATAAAATTATTCTGAAATAACTAATATTGTTGGTGAGTTTAAGATACTAGCTTTTTTACATGTCAGTGCAGCTCCTGAAATGGCTGAGAAGTCAGTGGATGCTTTGTTGTTAAAGCTACGAGCTTTGTATGTTCAGGCAAAGGAGCTCTCAGAAAATGAATTGAAGTACGTCTGGCTTCTATTTATGAACAAAACTGTGATAATATGGTTGCATTACAGCTGTTGGTATTTTCTTTGATGAATGGTACCATGGTAATACGATATTTTCTTTGTGTTTCTTATGTATGATCAATGTTCCAAGAGAAGGTTTTAATCTCTACTGAGCTTATTTAGGAGTAGGGGCTAGGGACAGGTTGAGTCACAATCTGAGCTCTGCAAAAGAAAGTTAAATAGAACATGATATTATAAAAACGTCTATGTTTATTAATGCTGCTGAAAAGTTGTACCAAAATAGAGGAATATTAAATGAGGTTGATTTGATAATTTTTTTTTTTGTGACTAATAGATATGGTTTTTAAGAATTGAAGGTGTCTCAATTAATTAATTAGTCTTAAAAAGGTTGAGATGAATCATGAGAGCACAACTTGTAGGATCTAACACATACTTGCTGACTCGTTGCATGGGGTTAGTGTTAGCATTGCACTAAAGCTGCATGATATGTTGGAGGGTTTGACCCTTCTATGAAGGGTTGCTGGCGTGTCCTAGTAAATTAGACAACCTTTTTTGGAATTTCAATTCCCAAATTTTGATATGAAAAGTTAACAAAGATTTGAACTTGGTACGAAGTTTGGCCGTCCCCTGATTTGATAAATGTGCACAATATCTGGACAATCAACAGTCTAAACCCTGTTGGTTGATCAGTTAGGAGTTTGGACTGTCCAAATAGCTACTCAGATTTTGATCAACAACAACAGATTTTCAAGCTGTAAAACAGCTGTAACACTAATTCATAACAAAATAATCAATTTAAAATCCCTCTTAACCATTTGAAAATAAATAAATGAATAAATAAATGAAGTCTCTCAACGGGTGACAGATAGGTAATCTATTTGTAAGTCTTAGCAGGCCAACCAGTTATATGAAAAATTTATAGATTTGAGCCATATACGTTGCTCATACTATAGATCTATGCTTGTGTGTGTGTGTGTGTATTGTTCTTTGTTTACAATTAATCTATTTTCTGTTATAATTTTTGTAATATTTCTTGGTCTATTTGCTATTTTGTGTAGTGCTTCACCTTAACTTCATGGCTCCATTCATAGTTCATCTCAGTGTGTGTACGGTTGATGCCAAAACCATATGAGTGTATGAGACTGGTGCTATTACCATACATGCTAGTTTATTTGTATAACTTGCAAATTACTCTATATCTCATTTATTAGAGTGATCACACTAATAGGAACTGAAATTTCCGCAAACCAAGATCAAACATCCTAAGACATTTACTGTTCTAATGATTTGAGAGTGCCTGTGTTGATTTCCAAGAGTAACAGTGAAGTGGAATAATAAAATGATGTGAAAGATAAAAGCGGAGGAAGATAAGAGTCAAGGAACAAAGGGAGAGGGAATTAGTGTATCCAACTCTCTCATTGTCGTCATCATCATTGTCATACTGAGTCTTTTTCCATTGATTTGGGCTATCACTTACTTCTCTAGAAAGCTAAGACCAAAATTTCAATCTGATGTAATCAACCTTCAAACTCTTTGAGCATGTTTGCCAACAGATGAGGAATCCACAGATCTGAGGGTTCCTCACTGCCCTTGGAACAAGGTTTTCTCGCCGAGGATTTGTATAGCTAAGGACTTCACCTTGATATTGATGCATGTCGATGTATCTATGATGCATGGATACTTCAAAATGGGCAACGTATCATGTCGTCTCATATCAAATACTTCACTTTTTATATTATAAATATGTGTCTCTACCATGTCCATGGCGTGTCCTTGCCATAATCCATGCTTTATCTAGGCATCATAGCGATGCATATGGTTGAGAAAAATTGATTTCGGTGTCCAAATCTGAAAAAGTGAGGATTTTAAAATTCTACGGGGGAGATCGGACTTGAAAATTGTCATCAATGAAGATTTCCATTGGACCAAATCCTTGGGGATTTACAATCTTCAAACGTGAGTTTTTCACTACTTTTTGGAAAGAGAAAATCTTTTCCTCAAGGATTTGGTTGCCAAACGTGACCTTAGGGGATCCCTAAAGTCAGTGTCACAAATCAACTTAAGAAGGCTTGCCAGAAAATTCCAACAAATCAACCTTGGAGAGGGTTAGCAAGAAAATTCCATCAAATCAACCTTGAAAAAGGCTTGCAAGAATCAAGAGAGCCAATGGGGCATACATGATTGGCAGGGTGAAAATTTACGCTTAGCTGTTAAAGAGCTTTCAGCAAAATCACTACCTTCAAATATGTTGTTGTAGCCACTAATAATAAAAGATCAAAAGTATCAATATCTGAAGGGCTTTTGGCAATTTACTTGTATCTCAATGTGAAGGAAAGGGTCAAATCAACAGAGAAGAAAAGAAGAGGGGGTCAAAAGTAAAAGTGCTAAATGACAAAAAGCATAATAGTACATCTGTTTTTTTACCAAAAAAGACAAAGCTACTCTCATAATACTAAATAACAAGAAGCTATAACTTGGGGAAGAGTAGTTTTTTGTCATTTAGTACTTTAACTTTTGACCCCCTCTTCTTTTCTTTTCTCTTGATTTGACCCTTCACTTCACTACGCAAGTAATTTTACTAATCAGCCCCAGGATTTTGTAGTTTTAGTATAAATTAACCACCCGCCTTTTTTTCGGTCACTCTCTTCCTATGCATTCCCCTCACCCCAGAAAATGAAGAATAACCTTTAACAGCCCTCAACCCCATTTTTGAAAGATGAACATAAGCTCTTGATCGACTGCGTTCAAGAGCATGATATGAGTTATGCGCCTGAAGATAAGTGCTTGATTGATTGCGTTGAAGAGCATGGTATGAGTTATGCATCTGCTGCAAATATGTTGGCCACAAGGACTGAATACGAATGCCATAGGCGGTTTATAGAGTTGAGGCCGCGGGTTGAGAGGAGAACCTTGTTGCCAAGGAGAACCTGAGGTTGGGGAGGAGAACCTTGAGGTCGAGGAGAATGCTAAGGTCGGGGAGGAGAACCCTGAGTGAGAGCCCAAGGAGGAGAAGCAAAAGGACCCAAGCGACTGGGGTAAGAGGAGATGACAACTCTCATGGCTATGTTAGGAGCCATGGGCACAAGGACTGGGGTCTTGTACGTCTTACCATACCTAACAAGAATGTCAATGCTTGCAGACTAAAAGCTAAAAGGGAATATGCCTGTAGATTAAAAGTTCAAAGAGGATATGACAAGAATCTCGGAATCGCGAACCGTGGGCAAAAGAGGGTGATTCTCAACTACCGCAAGCTCGACCTCCACCTTCACCACCACCACCTCGTGTATCTCCTCGCACGAGGAGGATTAGTGAGTCCCTCATATCATTGTTATCATATTGTTTCGATGAGATTGCTGATAGGGTGACTGATAGGATGGGGAATGGGGCTCAAGAGTAAAGTTAGTTTTACAGTTCATGAAGGATTGACTAGTTGAAAATTTGTTAATAATTATGTTTTTAAATTTGTTTTTGATAGACTTTACAGATGAGTTCACGGTTCTGGTAGTTTCTTACATATTTGAATTGAAATTTCATATTGCTTTGTACCTTTTGTGTTTTTTTAAAATTTTTTTCCCCTCTTTGCCGTGTTGAACTCATTAGTATTATTACTTTTGTTGGTTTATCATTCGATCGTCTCCATGCTAGATAGTATTTTTTGTTAATTTCTTTTGTTTTACTTGAAACAATCTTTGACTTTGACGTTCTGGCATGAGAATTTCACCATTAATGAATCCCATTATGTCTTGGCTTTCTATGAGCCCCAAAACTTGAGTAGAAAATTTGTGTGGGTGAGTTTAATGGAAAAAAAATTTCCAACATTTAAAGAAGACGGGTATGGGTATGTGATTGGCGATTGAGAAGCGATAGAAGAAAGATAAAATAATGAACAAAATATAAATATGTAGATGATAGAAAAATAATGAATATAAATATGGAGATGACGGAAGAATATAAATATGCAGATGACAGAATATAAATATGTCGATGACAGAATATAAATATGTCGATGACAGAGTATGTACATTTTTACATTCTGTTCATCTACATTTTTACATTTTGTTCATTATTTTGTCTTTCTTCCATCGCTTTTCAATCGTCAATCACATACCCATATTCTTCCTCAATAAATGTTGAAAATTTTGTTTCCATTAAACTCACCCACACAAATTTTCTATTCAAGTCTTGGGGTTTGTAGAAAGCCAAGACATGATGGGATTCATCAATGGTGAAATTCCCTAACGTCAAAGTCAAAGCATTAATTCAAGTAAAACAAAAGAAATTGACAAAAAATACTATTTAGCATGGGGATGAACAGATGATAAACCAACAAAAGTAATAATACTAATGAGTCCAACACAGCAAAGAGGGGAAATAAAAAAAATTTCAAAAGAAAACACAAAAGTTGCATAGCAATATGAAATTTCAATTCAAATATGTAAGAAACAATCAGAGTCGTGAACTCATCTGTAAAGTCTATTAAAGACAAATTAAGAAACATAATTATAGACAAATTTTCAACTAAATGCTTCCCGAATTGTATAACTAACTTTACTCTTGAACCCCTTTCCCCATCCTATCAGTCACCCTATCGGCAATCTCATCGAAACATTCTGATAACATTGATATGAGGGACTCACCAATCCTCCTCTTGCGGGGAGATACACGATGTGGAGGTGGAGGTCGAGCAGTTTGCGGTCGACAAGTGGGGGGTGATGGTAGTCGAGCATCACCCTCTTTTACCCACGGTTCGGGATTCTTGTCATATTTTCTTTTATCTTTTAGTTTGTTGCCATATTCTCTTTTAGCTTTTAGTCTGGAGGCATCAACACTCTTGTTAGGTATGGTAAGGCGTACAAGACCCCAGTCCTTGTGCCCATGGCTCCTGACATAGCTAGGAGAGTTGCTGTCTTCTCTTGTCCCAGTTGCTTGGGTCCTTTCGCTTCTCCTCCTTTGGCTCCAACTCAAGGTTCTCATCCTCGACCTCAGGGTTCTCCTCATCAACCTCAGGTTCCCCTCGACGTCAATGCTCTCCTCTCGACCGGCGGCCTCAACTTTGTAAACCGCCTACGACATTTGTATTCGGTCCTTGGGCCAACATATCTGCAGCAGACGCATAACTCATACCATGCTCTTCAACGCAGTCGATCAAGAGCTTATCTTCGGACACATAACTCATACCATGCTCTTTAACGCGGTCAATCAAGAGCTTATCTTCATCCTCCGAAAATGGGGTTGAAGGCTTTCGAAGGATCTTCTTCATTTTTTGGGGTGAGGGGAAAGTTTGGGAAGAGAGACTGAAAAAAAGGTGGGTGGTTAATTTATAATAAAACTAAAAAACCCTGAGAAAAATGAAGCCTCTTGCAAGGCGTTTGTGGTTGGATCCAAAGGGTGAAAGTTGCATGTCATCAGTTCTCATGTAGAAAATGAGAAGGAAAGAGGTTTTATAGAGATTGAAAGTCCAGGATCCGAACCCGAGAGAGTTGGGGTGGGGGGGGGGGGGGGGGGGGGGGGGGGGGGGGGGGGTGGGTTTGATTCTATTCCAATTATGACCAATTTTTAAATCCTTTTACAAATTAAGCAGAAGTGATGTTTAGTTGTTTATAAACAAATAAAGCCAGAAGAATACATGATAAACATTCACCATAAAATTGATCACTCACTACAACACAACGATATATAGTGGTTCGGCCACAATGCCTACCTACACTCCTGGCTTATGTTCCTACACCCCACCGGTATTCCACTAACAACAAATGCTTTTGAAGGCTTAGCAATAACCTTTACAATATGCTTTTCAAGGCTAACCAATAACCTTTACCATATGCTTTTCTTAGGCTAAGCAATAACCTTACAAGATGCTTTTTAAGGCTAAGCAATAACCTTTACACCACTGGGGTTTCTCTCTCTAAGATGTGTCTACAATACACTAGAAGAGATGAAGTTAATTACAAGTGTGCCTCTAGAATAGGCTGATATAAAAGTGGAATTCCAACTTAAAGCATTCAAAATGATGATGCAAAGATTAAAGTTCAATGTGCATGCATGATACCTACCATCAGTTTTAAAAAGATAGCTCATAAAAAGTTGTCGAATGAAAGTGGAATTCGAAATTGTAAATCACAGTATGATTTGATTGAGGTAAAATACAGATCACAGATCGCATGTGGTGCAAAAAACAACTTGATAAAGGTATGAAAATCAACACAAGAAGTTGTATAAAAATTCAAAAACATAACATGTGATGAATGAGCGTAGTTGCATCCAAAACATACTAAATTGAAAGTGATTTTCATGTTATGGAAAACAACAAACTAGAAGTCAAACATTCATAGAAATCATGCTATAAAAGAAAATCAAAGATTTAGACAAGCATGAAAATCATATGAAATGGAAATCGAGGCTTACTTGAAATGATTCAAATGTTAAATCCAAGATTTTGCATTTCCATTGACTCTATAGCCTTCCTCAACTCATTCTCCTTTCTTTGCCGTCAAAAGCTCTTGAAAATCCCACCACTTGGGCTTTGGAATGAGCTGGATTTTATAGAAAACAGGTCACAATGGCTAGTTCACGGTCGACCGTGGGCTCGGCTTACCGTGGGCTCCAACGGTCAACTAACGTGTAGTTCTCGGTTGACCGACACAACACAGTCAACCGAAAATTCCCAGATTTCTGATTTTTAAAATTGATTTTCCAATGGGAATTTTTGGCCATGGAAACACATACTTAGATTCATGCTCAAGGTAAATCAAAAGTGTTTCAAAACATGAAAACCTGAGATGTGCCTAAAAAGATTTGAAAATGAAATCACCAAAAAATGCATGAAAAGCTTGAGATTAAAAGTTAAAACCATGCATAAGAAATTTCAAGGTTAGAGGTTATTAACGTGTATGAAAAACTCCCAAGATTTGGAAGTTAACATGCATGAAGAATCAAGCTTAACTAAATGAGAATGCATCCAATCAAATTGCAACACACAAAATCCCTAATAGAGATGCCATAAGACCTGATATTATTTCGAAATAAAAAATGTCCCTTGGCAGATTGGCCTACAATGTTTTTGGTATTGTAGCAACAAAATAAACCTCAATTTAGTCTCCAAAGGATGAAAGTTTTCTGAAATCAATTCTCATGCTGAAAACAAGAAGGAAAGAGGTTTCATAGAGATGCCATAAGACCTTATAATATTTCGAAATAAGAAATGTCCCTTTGCTGATCGGCCTACCATTTTTTTGGTATTGTAGCAACAAAAATAAACCTCAATTTAGTCTCAACCATTGGTTTAATGGAGATGAATCTTAACCCTTGACTAAACATGATTACTTACTACTCTAAGAGCCCATCCCCTAAACAAAGAAACAAATTAGAGAATTTTCCTAATTTAAATGGGAAAGCCAACATTTTTTTAAAAGCTTTAGCATAACTCCTGCAAATCACTTTGGGATTCTCGGCTTGTACACTATCTGGTGGGTCACACATGTTAGTACCACTTGGACCAAGGCCCATATTCAATGGCCCATGTACAATAAGCCCATGCCATAAATCACGTGGGACTTGATTGCCTATCATCACTGTGTATATCCTTTCATTCTATAAGTAGGAAATGTAATTAGATTCTTTCCTAGTATTTAGATTGATAATTAGATTGTAATTGCATAGTGATTGCCTTGATTAAGGCTACAATGTATTATAAATAGAAGCAATGAACGATCAAAGAGATCATTCAATCCCAAAGAATTCTTTATCTCTATTCTGTCTCTTGTTCTGACATGGTATCAGAGCCTCATCTTCTACCTCTTATTCTTCTAGTTTTCCTCTTCGATCTAGTTGTCGAATCTTGGTAACAGTCACAGGCATCCTACTTGTGACTGTTCGTGCATGTTATTATAGCATTCCATCAACATCTTGAAGTCTGATCACCAGTGGCCCACCTCAGATAAGCTCAAGTTCATCAAGGAAATCATTCCATCTTGCTCGACAGTCAATCAGAGACCTGCGGACCAAGATTTTGAATCAACAGCAAAATCTGAACAGTGTTTGGGTTCTAGGAACAGATCTCGTCAGAACCTTGGAGCATCTCAACTGGGCCCCACCTGCGATCATCACCATCTCATCTCAGTACCTTCAGCCTTGGTCGACCATATATCCTGGTATTTGTGAAGATTTTTTCAGCATTTTTCAGGAATCAGAGGTAGGATTTTGGATCCATTTTGTGATTTTCTAGTTTTCACAGATCTTTTTAATCTCAGCCGTTCAACTTCTTAAATTATGGATGGATCTTTGTGAAACTTGGTTTGTTGGAAAGATATTTTGATACTACTCACATCATAGTAATCTGATGATCCATTAGATCAATCAGTGGGGCCCACGCATAGAAGAAACAGCCATTTTTTTTGGTCGTCTGGACCATTTTTTGGGTCTTTTTTGCCGTAATTTTTGAACTTCAGCTCCCTGTGTGTGCACTTGTCATCTCTTTCTCTTTGGCTGCCTGGTATCTATTCTTAGAGTGTTTTTACTCGTGGACAAAACAGAAATTGCACTGGTTAAGTTCAATGGAACCAACTATACATCCTGGGGATTCCAATTTCAGATTTATCTCAAAGGGAAAGAATTGTGGGGCCATATAGATGGGACTGACCCAAAACCTAAAGATGATGTCAAGGCCATCTCCACATGGGAAACCAAAGATGCAAAGATCATGACTTGGCTTCTGGGATCAGTCGATCCCCAATACATCCTGAACCTTAGGCCATACAAATCAGCCAAAGGTATGTGGGATTACTTGAAACAAGTATATCAACAGGATAACTCTGCTCGGAGATTTCACTTAGAGCATGAACTTTCTCAGCTTACCCAGGGAAACATGTCCATTCAGGATTACTACTCTCATTTTATTCGTTTATGGACGGATTATACTGAGATTATCTACTCCAGTCTTCCTGATGCCTCCATTGCAATAGTTCAGGGCATACACTCTACCAGTCAAAGGGATCAATTTCTGATGAAGCTTCGACCTGATTTTGAACAAGTTCGTTCGAATCTGATGAGCAGAGTGCCTTCCCCATCTATAGATGCCTGTTTAGGGGAACTCCTTCGGGAGGAACAACGTCTTAACACTCAGGTTGTTCTTCAACAAGCACTGTCACCAGCTCCAGTAACTGCAGCCTATGTTGCACGTTCCGCCCAGCTGCCCAGAGATATGACAAAAGTGCAGTGCTATTGTTGTCAGAAATATGGACATGTTGCCACTCAGTGCAATACCAAATATTGCTCATACTGCAAACGCAAGGGTCACGTTCTTCCTGAATGTCGGCGTCGAGCTCACAATTCCTCACAGAAAGCCAATCTTGCCACCTTGGATGCGTCTTCCTCTGCCTTTGTACGTCCAGCTGCTAATACTATGTTGCCTGCTTCACCTGCTCCACCTGCTCCACCTGTTTCTTCTTCAACAGCTTCTCCTTCTGTTACCCCTAACATGGTCCAACAGATGATAGTCAATGCTTTTTCCGCTCTCGGTTTCTCAGGTAAAACCAAACAGTCACACTCCACCTGGTATATGGATTCGGGGGCTTCTAATCATATGACTTATTCATCAGATATCTTATCTAAAATAAAATCTTATGATGGAACTCTCCGAATCAATACCGCAGATGGTGGTAGTATACCCATTACTGCCATTGGTGAGGTCTCACATTCATTACCATTGAGTCATGTTTTTCTTTCTCCTCAGTTATCTACAAATTTACTATCTGTTGGACAACTCATTGATAATGATTGTTCGGTTTCTTTTTCTCGTTCTGGTTGTGTTATACAGGATCAAGCATCGGGGAAGGTGATAGCGAAGGGGCCTAAGTGTGGTCGTCTGTTTCCATTACAACTTTCTACACAAGATCGTAGTTTGAATTCCTCTGCATTGTTTTCAGCTTCTAGTTCACATAACAGCCAATTATGGCACAATCGTTTAGGCCATCCTAATTCTCGCACTTTATTGTCTTTGTTTAAATCTGGTTTGCTATCTGATAATAAAATTTCTTTTAAAGATGTGTTCTTAAATTGTTCAAGTTGTAAAATGGGTAAGAGCAAGACTCTTCCTTTTCCCATCAGCAATACTTCATCATTGCACTGTTTTGATCTTGTTCATAGTGATGTATGGGGTATCGCACCTATTCCATCACATTCTCATGTTAAATATTTTGTTACATTCATTGATGACTACAGTCGGTTTACATGGATTTATTTTCTGCATGCAAAATCCGAGGTGTTTGCTACATTTAAAATTTTCTTAGCCTATGTGGAAAATCACTTCTCTACCTCCATTAAGACACTTCGTACAGATTCAGGCGGTGAATATGTTTCTAATGAGTTTCAGACTTTTTTACAAACTAAAGGAATCATCTCTCAAAAATCATGCCCTTATACACCTCAACAAAATGGTGTATCTGAGAGGAAAAATAGACATCTCCTGGACATTGTTCGGTCTCTACTCTTAGAATCCTCTGTTCCTCCAAGATTTTGGCCAGAAGCTTTATCCACAGCTGTTCATGTTATCAATAGGCTACCCTCACCTCGTATAAATCATGAAACACCTTACTTTCGTTTATTTCATAAGCATCCTGTTTATTCTCATCTCCATGTTTTTGGATGTGTGTGTTTTGTTCTTCTTCCCCCAATAGAACGGACAAAACTCTCTGCACAATCTTCTAAGTGTGTTTTTTTTAGGTTATGTGAATGATCAGAAAGGATTTGTCTGTTATGATCCGAAGGTCAAACGTATCAGGATTTCTCGTAATGTAGTGTTTTTTGAACATCAATATTTTTTCCCTCATTCTCTTGATCATGACTCACCTCCTAATTTTTCACTTGTTCCTGGTTTTACTGATTCTCCGGTTGTACCTGTAACCCCTATCAAAACCTCTTCTTGTGTATGAAAGGCGTAGACGGGAACCTATTACTGCACCTGAGCCTCCAGATATATCTTCTTCCACGGCGCCTGATCCTGCACAAACATCAGATATCTCTCAGTTAGTTCCCCGTCGATCATCCAGGATTTCACGTCCCCCTGATCGATTTGGCTTCACCCATACATCCTTAATTGCCACCCTGTCCTCGGTTCAGATACCTAATAGTTTTTCACAAGCAGTGCAACATCAGTGTTGGCGTCAGGCTATGCAGGAAGAACTGGACGCTCTGAATATTAATCATACCTGGGATGTTGTTCCATGTCCTCCTACCATAAAACCTATTGGCTGTAAGTGGGTTTATTCTATCAAGTTACATCCTGATGGTTCTTTGGCTCGTTATAAAGCTTGCTTAGTCGCTCTTGGCAATCGCCAGGAGTATGGTATTGACTATGATGAGACATTTGCTCCGGTCGCCAAGATGACCACTGTGCGCACAATTCTGGCTATCTCTGCATCCCGTTCTTGGCCTCTTTATCAGATGGATGTCAAGAATGCTTTTCTCCATGGAGATCTCAAAGAGGATGTCTACATGCGTCTTCCACAAGGCTATGACTCTACTTCTAAAATGGAGGAGTGCTTCGGGGGTCTTGTGTGATCGGAAAGTCCCCCTCAAGGTTAAAGGAAAGTATTATAAGGTGGCGGTACGACCATCATTGATATATGGATCAGAGTGTTGGGCAGTAAAGCATAATCATGTCAAGAAGATGGAAGTTGCGGAAATGAGAATGCTAAGATGGATGTGCGGGATCACAAGGAGAGATAGGATTAGGAATGAGGAGATTAGGGGCAAAGTAGGAATAGCACCGATTGGAGATAAAATGAGAGAAAATCGACTGAGATAGTTCGGCCATGTTAGAAGGCGTCCAACGGAGGCACCTGGTAAAAGGTGTGAAAGCATGGAGATTGCCAGGAGGAGAGGGAGAGGGAGACCCAAGAGAAGTTGGAAAGAAACTATTAAACATGACTTTGCCTACATGGATCTAACGGAGGACATGGCCCTAAACAGATTTGATTGGCGTCGTCAAATCCATATAGCCGACCCCACCTAGTGGAAAAAGGCTTGGTTTGGTTTGGTTTGGTTTATCATTGGTGAATGAGTAGGTTTTCACCTTTCTTCTGTAGGTCATATCTAATGAATCCACAGCCTCCTTGGCATTATGATGCAGAAATTGATGAAGATCTAATTTTTGTTATGGCTGAAGCTTATTGGCAACAATTGGAGCATCCCAAGATGACCTGCAAGGGTCCTGACAAGTTTTGATGGAAAACTTGGACCCAAAAAATCCAGTTTCTGTTTAAATTTCAATATCAGGGACTGTTTTGGGAATTAACAGAATAACAGGGTGGTGTTTGCAGTTTTTCAGAAAATTCCAGCAGTAGAAAGGGTCTCATGTTGCTGTTTTTGGGCCTACAGTTTGATGGGTAAAACTAGACCCAATCCACATGAGACCAGTGTCAATAGGTTCTGACTGCGCTTTAGGATCATTGGGTGCTGACTTCTAAGTTTCAAACGATGGCCCACATCAAATCTACTGCAAGATGTCCAAGACTACCCAGATTCTGAAAATATGAGAATTTCTCCATTTTTTTCTAGGATTTTCTAGATGTTTTTTGTTTAGAAAGTTTGTGTTAGGTTTCTATTTGTACTAGGATTCTATTATGGTAAGAGTTCTAGGGTTTTAGAGAGGTTTTTAGCATTATATAAAGATGTTATTGTAACGACCCGGGCCCATCGCCCACATGGTCCACTTTGGCTCATGGGATCTCAAACCAATGTTGCCGCACGGTTTTAAGAGGTCTCATGTAAGGCCAGGTCACAAACATATATACCCAGGATCGGGACATGGATGTTTCCGATGTGGTCTTATGCACTACTGCATACCTTTAGAGTTTCCCCCGCCCTCTCTCTAGGCAGATGCTCACCGAACCCAACGCCCTTCTACAGGGGGCCACAGGAGTGACATTTATGGCCGCCTGTTACAGTTCATGCTACAGTACCCAAGAATATTAGTTTGTAAAAGCAGTATTTTGCTTTGTTTTGCTACCCTCTCCCTTGTGTCATATTGATGCATCGTGACTGAGAAAGTCAGATTTTGGGTTTTTTCAGCATTATTCCTTTCCCATTAGTTTCTGGATTTCTGTTTTCTTACTAGCATATCGGTGTGGTGTGGGAAAATTTCTGGATTTTTTTTATTTGGGCCCTAGACAGTCCGATTGCATCAAATCGGGACTGCATCACATTATATCTGTATATGTCTAGCCTCCATAGGTTTTATGCCACACCATACTTCATCTTTATTTTTATCCCCAATTGTATATGAAACCAAACACCTGCAGGTGATATCCCTTTCACTTCTTGAACTTGACCTTGGAATTTTTATGGGCTGCCATGGTGACATGAACTTTCAACTTTAGTTTATTCATGGTTCCTATGGAAATAAAATAGTCAGCAGTCATAGAATCAATAATAATAATAGAGGCTAACTGGCTTGCCAATTTTGCACATTGTTCGAAATTCGTCATGTGTTTGCCAGATCTTCAGCTACTGCTAACTTGCTTGCCAATTTTGCACATTGTTTGAAATATGTCATGTCTTTGCCAGATCTTCAGCTACTGCTGGTATAGGAGTCATTGTGAATATCTGCCGCATGGCTAAGACATTTTTCCACGTATCTCCATGGCACCTGTTTCTTTTTTGGGGTTCTTTTTCTTTCATTCTTTAACATCTGGTTCACCTGTGTCATTTCTTTTCTTTTTCTGTATTCTCTGGTTCACCTGTCTCATTATGTTTGCATCTTTGTCAACTGGGTCGCCCTTAGGTTAATGTTTTGTTTCCCGTGGACAGTTGAGTCTGCCAATAGGAATGCTCCCTAGATAATTAGAAAGTTGCACCCGATATCCCTCTGACAACACACCCTTTATTATCAACTAAAAATTTAACAACATTCTCGACCTTCTGAGCCAAGTTGTATGCATCTAACAAGTATACACTTGTAGGCTAGTTCACATTGTATCTTTGGGCTCGACCCATCCAAACAACAGTTGATAGAACTCCTGATCATTCCCTTCCGGATAAATACTGCGAATTGTCAACAATAGTTGAGCCAAGACCCATGTACAATAGGCCCACTGGCCCATTCTCATATATCACGTGGGATAAGGATTAATGGACTGTGACTCATCAATCTATTTTGAATTCTTTCCATGTATACAATCTGTATCAATATTCTTTATACTCTTTCCTCTCATAGAGATTGTAATTAGATTGTAATTTGCCTTGATCAAGGCCATTAAGTCTATAAGTAAAGCAAAGGACTGATCGTTGAGATCATCCAATATTCCAAATCATTCTCTTCAATTTAGTTTTCTGGTTCTGTCATGGTATCTGAGCTTTCTAGCTACCACTATTCAATTTATTTTGAATCTTAGAGAAAACAGTCATTCCCTGTGACTGTTTGTGCACTTCTGATTGAGATATTGATATCTGATCACTGTGACCCACTTGTGATCAGTCCTGCTGTTCTTAAGAAACTACAATCTTGTGTATCAGAGGGAAACAAATCAAGATCTGTAATCGTAGCAACAACCAGATCAGGGATCTGTGTTCATCGTCAGCTGATCAGTCTTCAATAGTGATCTGATCAACAGTGGCCCACCTGCGATCATCATAGCATCTTCAGCAACTACTACAGTAGTGGTCAACCAACACTCCTGGTATTTTTGGAGATTTTTTCAGCATTTTTCCAAGATCAGAGGTAGGCCATTTGCTCCATCTTGTGATTTCCAAGTTTTCCAAGATAGTTTTGATCTCAGCCGTACAAAATCTTGGTTTATGGATGGATTTCAATAAATCTTGTACCACTGGAAAGATAAATTGATCCTCCTTACATCTTGTGGATCTGATCCTCACTCAGATCACACAATGGGCCACACGCATGGAACCAACACTGCCATTCAAGGTCGCCTGGGGTCCTTTTTTGGTGAAATTGTTCACAGACAATTTTTTTTCATTTCTGCACTGTTTTCAAGCATCCTGAGTTGATCTGATCCCTCTATTGTACTCTGCTGGTTAATCTTGAGCCATTTTTAGAGTAATACATCATGGATAAAAGTGAACATTTACTAATTAAGTTCAATGGGACCAATTACACATCCTGGGCCTTCCAATTTCAGAACTACCTTAAAGGAAAAGAACTATGGGGTCATATAGATGGGACTGATCCAAAACCTTTAGAAGATGTCAAGGCGGCATCAAAATGGGAAACTAAAGATGCCCAAATCATGACTTGGCTTCTGGGGTCAGTAGATCCCCAATACATCATGAATCTCAGACCTTACAAAACAGCAAAAGGAATGTGGGAATACCTCAAATAGGTATCTCAACAGGATAACTTTGCCCGGCTGTTCCACCTGGAACATGGGCTTTCTCAGTTTACGCAGGGAACTATGTCCGTTCAAGAATATTACTCTACTTTTATTCGTTTATGGACGGACTATACTGAGATCATTTACTCCAATCTCCCTGAGGCCTCGATTGCGGTAGTTCAAAACATCCATTCCACTAGTCAGAGAGATTAGTTCCTGATGAAACTTAGGCCTGAATTTGAACAACTTCGTTCAAATCTGATGAGCAAGGTGCCCTCCCCATCTATTGATTCTTGCTTCGAAGAGCTTCTTCGTGAGGAACAACGTTTAACCACCCAGGCTACTCTTCAAAATGCAGTTCCCACCGGTCCATTAACTACGGCTTATGTTTCCCGTTCCCAACAGCAGAACATGGATATGACTAAAGTACAGTGTTACTCGTGTCAGAAATATGGCCATGTTGCCACCCAATGCAATAAAAAATACTGCTCTTACTGCAAACACAAGGGACATGTTCTTCCTGAATGTCGGCGCCGCGCTCAGACCTCTTCTCATAAAGCAAATCTGGCAACTCTGGATGTGCTTACTCCTGTATTGAGTCCTGCTGGCTGCTGGCTGCTGCCCAAGGATGAAAATAGCGGTAGCGGCGGGCGTAGCGGCCCGCCGCCAAACCGCTACGAAGCGAGCGATACGTAGCGTAGCGGGGATACGTAGCGGCGTAGCGGTGCGATTTGAAAAAATTGCCTAAAAAATCTGAAAAAATTCCAGAAAATCCAGAAAATTGTAAAATGAAAGAATATGTGGTTCTTTTGTAAAAGTAAGTAAGAAAAGGGGGCGTAGCGGTGCCCTCAATATATGAAGTCCTGTATCGCTGTATAAATAGAAAATAATAGTAATGATTAGTTTTTTCACATGTATTCATGTTTCTTAGTCATACTAACTTAGAAAGTAATGGAAAGCTCATAAAAAAAAACTAGAACATGAAATAAAGGCATAAGACTTAAGAGTTAGGTCATTACTCATTAATGAACATTGAACAATTAAATATCAATACTTCAACATTCAAGATTCAAATTCAATCAAGTGAATGAACTATGAAGTTATGAAGTGATCAACAATCAACATTCAACACCAATTTAAAAATGACAGAGTAGAGAGTTAGTGAAGGAAATAGGAATACCTTAGTCACCAGCACAATGAGGGTTCTTTATAAAATAATTTAATTAAGATCAATTTGAAATCTAGTAGTAATAGGTAACTATATCTTTACTACTATACAATTTCAAACATAATTAAACAGGTTTAATATCTTATCTAGCAAGTTATGATAATAATAGACATCCAAGCACAAAAATGGAAAGACAACCAGCAAATGAGTCTTAGCTATCATGGTCAAGTATGATCCTTTAGTCTTCTTGATTGCCACTTTCTCAAAAACATGCGCTTCGCAGAGGGGGTCTGGGGGTATCCCCCGGCGGGGGTTGAGCAAACAGGAACTCTGGTCACTGGTCACTATCCCATAGACCTTCGGAGGTATGGAATGGTTACCTTTCCTCCTAGCTCATTTCTTCTTGCCGGGTTCTTCCTAGCTCTTAGTTCAGGCCATAATTGTAAATATAGAACCAACAAGTAATAGAGGCGCTAGCCGCCTGCCTGGTGGGGGCGGCTCCTCCGTTGTGGGTAAACGGGAAACCCGACTCGAAAGAGACAGAGCTACAAAGAGAAGTGCTTTTAAGTGGGCCATGTGGTCCCACAACCTCAAATTAGAGCTTTGACGACCTGAACCTGGCAAGTTCCAATTTCTGTTTTGTATCTCTATTGGATTTGGTTCTCTCTGCAGGAAAACATCCTCTAGGCATCATCTTAATCATAAGAAACCTAATCGTCCTATCTCACCCCAACCATAGGTCATTATTTATTGTCAAAACAGAGCGGCTAGGCTTGTCGACACTGCCTGATTAATTCTGAAACATAAAATCTGTTATGGGAAGTCAGATTTATCACCATGGAAAACATTCAAGAGTGTAGGGAAAACAATTAGTGCCGTCATACAGGATCTACAACAATCAAATCGAATCACTTTATTCACATATGGAAGAGCATCACAACCTGTGTTTGAAGAAATCTACTCAACAATCAAGTAGCTATCCACATCAACACAATATACATATAAAGAATTTCACTCACCATAAAATAGAGGAATAAAAAATACACAAGCAAAGCCAGAAATTCAGAACCATACAATTAGATCAGAATTTCTACTCACCTGTTATGGCTGACTAGAACTGGTTCTTCCTCCTAATATCTTCGAGGCTAATACTAAACTAGGCTTTGGGTTGATCAATATATAAAAACTAGAAGTTAGAATCCTTCCCAAATTCCTCTTTCTAATTTTTATTATTTCCTTCTCACATGCCAATCCTATTCCTAACAATACTAGGAGTCTATGGTATAACCACCACAAGTTCCACTCGAATTCCTCCATTAAACTATGGGTCCCAATAAATTTTAAGTAAAATCAAGATAATTAAATATTAAATATCTGAAAATAATCTAGCCCTTATACTGGGCCTGGGGTATTACAGTTCTTCTTAACTTGATTAGTTGAAATCCTTCTGATTTTTGTTGAAGTAAAAGTTGATGGATCATTAGAGTGATGCAAGGCCTGCATTCTGCTCAAGGCTTTAAACAAGAATACGAAATTGATTATGAGGAGACCTTTGCCAAAATGACTATTGTTCCTACTTCCTACTCTTCTTGATATCATATCAATCCAAAAGTGGCCTCTTTGTCATCTCCACATAAAAAAAATGCTTTCTTCCTTGGCGATCTTCACGAGTTTGTTTATATGCTGCTTCCTCCTTTGTATGATTGTCCTCTAGGCATGATATCGGTATGTCACTTGAAGAAGTCTCCATATGGAGGCTAAAGCAAGCACCATGAGCCTGGTTTGACATGTTCTAAACTACCATCTTACATAAAGCTTTTACTCAGAGTGCATGGTCATTTCGTCTTTATTAGGAAAACATGAAAGAGTTATTGCAATTCTTCTTTATGTGGATAATATGGTGATTACTATGAATAGTTCTGCTGGTATTAATCTCAAGAACATCTTGTCAAACATTACCATTTGAAAGATTTGGGTCATCTCACATTTTCCTCGGACTTGAGATTCAAAAGACCGTTCATAGCCTTCATATTCAGCAATGGAAATACAAAGAGGAGCTTGCGCTTGCGAGTCTCACTAACAGCCCCATCACCGATATTCCTCTCAAACTCAAAGTAGAATTTCTTTGTGATGATGGACTATGAATTGCTAAGTATCCTAAGCAATTCATGACATCTTCTGTGCTAGCTGATGATTGAAAGGCTGAAAGAGACTGCAGTGCTGAATCAATGAGATAAATACTAGTGCTCATGATCATCACTGATTGTCCATCCTATCTCAAGATCCTGAAAATTTAAAAAGGTAACACTGCAGTTGTGTGATCTGGTTAAGATTTTAACTGAAACAAGGTTATGAGCAGATTGATGAACTTATAAGACAAAAGACAGATAAATTTGGGGAAACATTACTGATCCTTCAACTGTGACCTTAGTATAATAGCAACACATACACTGCCATGGAATGAGGGTCTATATAACTTAAATTTTGGATGCATACCTATGATGTTATATGTGGCATCCAAGAAGGGCTAGTGGATGTTATAGATGCCATGTGCACATCCGAATTGTTGTACGAGGTATGTGATTCTGTATATGTAGCCATACTGGCAGATGATGACAAATCAAAACCTTCTAGTGCTTGTAGCTTCCAATGAAGTGTTGAATTCTCCTTACTAGATTCACCTCATTTTTAACCAAACTTGTATTGATATCAGAGTTTTCGTCGTTAACGGATTAAGTCAAATTATTCAGAGTTGGTCTACCAACTAATGTCCTAGCAAGTCTCTCGTGTAACTAGTGTTACGAAGTTCGTTTCGGACGAAATTTCCGAAATATTTCAGTTCGTACACAAAACTGAGCAGAACAAGTACCCTAACAGGTTTCGTTCAAAAATTCGGACCTGTTCGTCCGATTCGGTCCAAAATCAAAGATTTCGGCCAAATAGGTCCGATCAAGTTCTGCTCGACTGAATATTAAAAAAAAAAAAAATGATCAGATCACGCACCAGTTTTATTTGGCTGAAAAAAAAAAGAAAAGGAAAAAAGACAGAGAGAGGAGTAAGACAACCGGGAAAAGAATAACAAAACAAGAGAGTGAATCGAGCGTACCTGGTGCGAAACCGAGCACTTGAGCCCTCGCCTTCATCACTACTCGTCGACTTGGAAGAAGACCAGCCGCAAAAACTTCTTCTTTCTCCTCCTCCCCATCTTCCTTCTCTTCCTCTTCTCTCTCTCTCTCTCTCTCTCTCTCTCTCTCTCTCTCCCATCTTTCTTCTCAGTTCTTCTGCTTTTCGTTTCTCCACTCTTCAGATCTTTCTGCATACGGGATTTGGGGCAAAAGGGTCGAAATATCCCTTTCGCCCCTTATAATATACTTGTCAAATGGCTGGACTAACAGTGGGTGCCATCTTATTAAATATCCAAGCTGTATTTAATATAAAATAAATGAGCCCTATTTGTATTAGGCCTAATTTGAGATAAAATTAAATATCTCTCTAATAATTACATGGGCCCTACCCACATTTTATCCCTAAATTAAGATAAACTGAATGTCCCATTAATAATAACATGGGCCCTAGTCACATTTGATCCATAAATTAAGATAAATTAAACGTCCCACTAATAATTACACGGGTCCTACCAGATTTGAGCCTTAAATTGAAATAAACTAAACGCCCCACTAATTATTGCATGGGCCCTAGCCACATTTGAGACATGTCCCACTAATAATTGCATGGGCCTTAGCCACATTTGAGACCTAAATTAAAATAACCTAAATGTCCCGCTAATAATTGCATGGGCCCTAGCCACATTTGAGACCTAAATTGAAATAAATTAAATGTCCCACTAATAATTGCATGGCCCTAGCCACATTTGAGTCTTGAATTGAGCTAAATTAAATGTTCTACTAATAATTACATGGGCCCTATCCAAATTTAATTATGATATATGTTTATATTTTTTTTTTACATAAACACATTTATATGTTTCCGAAATGTGAGTCTGAAATGTTTTGCCGAAATTCCGAATCGATCGACACATTTTATCTTGGAGGCCAAACCGAAACACCGTCCGAAACGAATTTCTCAACATTGAGTGAAACTTGTCTCTTTTAGCATTGGTCGGTCCAGCCTGTCTATGACAGCATCCTTCTCTTCCACCACCACAACCACCAAGGGTGACTACGTCCATCACTACCATTATAGACTGAAAGTGCAAGCTAGTTAGTCCAATTAATCACAACCACAAATTCACTTAAATTGCACTACAATATATAACAACGTAACAAGGCAATCTAGCAATCAATTGTGAAGTGCACCACAAGTGATATGTGCTAACAACTCTATTATATGCCAATTTGTTCAAAATGATCTAGCACATGTGTGTTGCATGCCACTATATATAATGTATACCTTGTCAGACAAAGTAATGTTACCAACTCCCGAAATGAGAAGTTGATCACCATTAGCAGTGGTTATTTTCTCTTTTCCAAGATAAGGGTTAGAATCTGTAAAGCTATGCTCGACAGATGTCATGTGATTGGAGGCTCCTGAATCTAAAAACCAGGTGGAAGATGTAATAGGGGAAGAAAGGTAAGCAGATGAATGCAACACAGGATATGCTATAGGAGAAGGAATTTGGTACCGACCACCAGAGATGCCCATAGATGCATATGCAGAAGTGACTGTGCTCTGAATCAGATCTTGAATCTGGGCTGGAGTCATGGATACAGTCCCGGAAGAAGTGCTGCCTGAGTCGGGAAAAGGAGCTTGAACTTGGAATGCAGCTGGAGTATGTTGTCTGGACGCAGTAGGAGGATGTTGCTTCTGCTGGGGTCCATTCTTCCTTTGTAAACTACGACAATCATCAATAAGATGACCAGAGCGTTTGCAATATCTGCAAACCAATTTCTTCCGACAGTTCTTGGCGAGATGACCAAAGCCTTTGCATTCATAGCATTGAGTAGGCTTCTGATTGGGGGTTGCAAGAAGAGCAGTCTCAGCCTGAAGAGAAGCCTTTGGTTCGTCAAGGATGACACGTTGAGAGTTCAGGCGAAGTTCTTCTCTAAGAACTTCTTGGAAGCATGTGTCTAGATTTGCTGTGACTTCTCTATTCATAAGGGCTGAACGGACAGATTCAAATTCGGATCTGAGGTTCATAAGAAACTGACTAATGTGAGTTTCTTCTTGTAATTTGAGAGCCTCAGTCAGAAACCCAACAGATACGGACTGAATTATCATAGCATCCCTCTCTGTCCATAATGTGAGAAATCCATTGTAGTATTCTTGCACTGTTTTATCACCTTGACTGAATTTCGCAATCTCACTATCAAGTTGAAATTTGCGAGCTTTATTGGTTTGGTGATAAACATTCTTTAAATGACCCCACATATCACAGGCAGCAGCATAAGCTTGAAGAGCAATAGCAAGAGAAGGATCAATGGAATTAAGAATCCAAGTGATAACCTTAGCATTTTCTTTAGCCCAGGTGGCTAAGGCTTTGGTATCAGTTGTAGCAGGTTTAGGTATCGACCCATCAAGATAACCAAACAGTCCTTGACCTTCTACGAAATTCTTCAGGTGAAATGACCAAGCCATGTAATTATTTCCATTGAATTTAATGGGAATAACATCATATTTCTCCATATTAAATTATTATGAACCAGCAGCAAATAACCAACCAAGAATTAGCAGCAAGAGAAGATAACTTGTTCAGCTTCTAATGAGTTGCCAGTAAAGCATACACAGCCGGCTATCCACACCAATTCCAGCACAAAAAAAAATAACTAGCAAGAAACAGTGCTCAATTCCAGCCCCCAGACAGAGGAGGTATGTGTACCCCACAATCTGATCTAAGTCCAGATCAGATAATTCACAGCAAGCAGTACAATCAGTAGTAGTGGGACAGCAATCAGATGAAATTAAACTGCCAAAGAAGTCTGAAATATGGTTCAGATCTGTTGCTGGAGCAGGAGAACCTAAAACAGACAAAAAAAATTTGTAAAACAGGCTGACGACCCCCTTTTTGGCTTCTGGAGTGAACACGTGGGGCCCAAAGAGTGATCAAATCTTTGATCAGGGAACACAGACCTCTGAGTGATACTTCTGAGTGACTTTCAGATTAAGTTGCATACTAATCTAATGAAAATCCGCAAAACTGGACGGATCTGATGAAAACCTTCTGAGAAAATAGTCGGATGAAGAAGAGGTGAAAACTACCTCAAAGATGATGCCAAAAATCCAGAAAAAATCACTACAATTCCCAGAATAATCAGTCGACCAAGTTGGGAATGATCGTTGTTAATTTTGTGATCATCACAGGTGGGCCATAGTGACAATAGAGAAGAACAGCGGCAAACAGACGTTAATACGTCAATGTCGACATGGTTCGACAGTGAGTCGATCTCCTTGTGAGGTCTGAGTAGTTGATCGCGGCCCGATCAGGGGTATGGAATGGAAGGACGAGTTATTTTCGCAACTCCAGGCCAAAGTTTCACTCAAAACGGATCAAAATCCACAAATTTGGACGGTTTTGATGAAAACAGAGGCAAGAAATAGAAATATCACAAATGTTGCTGGAAACCTCACCTCTGATGGGAGAAAAAATCCAAAAAAATGCTCATAAATACCAGCGATGCTGGTCGACCAAGATGGAGGTGATCGTGAGAGATGTTGAAAATGATCCGAAGTGGGCCACGTCTTGATCAGGGATGATCAGACACTATCAGGGATGATCAGACACTCCAGGAAGAAGATCCAAGTGACTGAATCAAAGAGAGAAGGCAATTATGGCTCTGATACCATGTCAGATTATGTGGAAGAGAAGAAGAAGAAGCAGAGAACAATATGGGAGAAGGTCGTGCATTTCTCATAGCATCGACTAATCTTTTATAATCATAATATGCCTTAATCAAGGCTGTAATAAAGCAACTGTTACAAATCATAATATTACACAGAAGAAAGAATCAATTAGATACTATACAAAGGGAGAAAAATTAGAGGAGAAAAATCAGGAATTACAAAACGTATCCTATACAGATTCGGGCCTGCTGGGCATGATGGGCCTATTACTTCAAGAGTCGGGCCTGCTGGGTCTATTACTTTTACATACCTATCTAGCACATGCATCTCAATAAATAAATGTAAGACACTAGAGCATAAAGAGATAGAGGGACACAATCATTTATAGTGGTTCGGTCCTTGACCTACATCCACTCTCAAGAGCTTCAACACTCTTGGTTCCACTATTTGAGGTCACCACACAGGTTCACCTCCAATCACCTACACATAATTTTTTTAATACGGTGGTTCGATCACTAAGATCTAATTCACCAACACCTATTTTTTTTTTTTAATAGTGGTTCGATAACGAAGGTCTAATCCACTTTACAAAGATATGGAAATGAAATTAAACTTAGAACACTTGCCTCTAGACAAAAACCAATGCCTTGAGGGTGCTCTTGATGCTTGAACCCGAAGCTCCAAGCTTTGACTTCTTTCTTTGCTCCCTTGGTGTTAATGATGCTCCAAAGAGTGCTCAACCAAGAGGAATTGGGACCCTTAGTCTAGGGTGAATGAGGATTATAACTTAATAGGCTTGAAGGTTACCCTAGAGGAGTGATTTCACTAATTACACTTAATTAGAGCTTTGAATGCTCTTAATATGCCTATTAGGAGCCTAATTGTGAGTGGAATTAGATTTTGGGAAATATGTTGTTACTTAGTGGGCACTGTCTTGGAAGAGAGGTCTCAAAATCTCAAAAGATGTGGCCTTTGGAATGAGCTCTTGCATATATAAAAGAGCTTCCATCGTTTAATCCATGGTTAGCCTACATCATTTTACGGATAACCACCAAGGTCCACTGGATAGGTTGGCCTGCAGTAAAAAACAGGGGATTTGTTCTACGACTAGCTTCACGGCGAGCTGTAGGGGCCAACTGAGAGCCAACCAAGAAGTATGAAATTGAAATTGGTTAGCTACTGGAAAGCTGACCGTAGAGGCTTACGGTTAGCTGTACCCCTACTCTAGAATTGAGCAAATCAATTGCTCAATTAAGCCAATCTCACCCTATTAATTTAATTATTTGATCTAGGGGTTTTAAGGGCCTTTTCTTGGTTTGTCTAGGGTCCAATTTATCTGAATAGGTTGGTACAAATTGGAGGATTTGACTTGATGAATCAGTGGCCTTTCAAGACTTGAGCTCTTTCCTTGAACTTGATCTTCCATGGAGAGAGTCTAGAGGCAAGGTCCTGGACTTTTGACATGGAATTGACAACCCAAGGGTAGTGCATATATTACTAGGGCACTAACATAGACAAGTGTAGGTTGATCATGTAAGTAGTGAATCCCTTTGAGGGTCGTTTGTATCTCATATATATAGGGGCTGAAAGCCCTGATTACAATCAACTAATCCATTAAGCAAATCTAGATCCTAATAATTAGCTAACTAAATTAGTATGTACATGTGGCTGTGACTGTGACTAATGATAAGAACAAAGTATGGGCCTGGGCCTAAATGGGCCTGCGAATCTGGGCTTGGAGCAGCATCATCATTAACACATTAACACCCCCCCCTCAAATTGATGCCGATGAGTCAACCAGCATTAATTTGTCTGTTAAGAATTGAGAGCCACAGAATAAACTGGCAAATTACCTCAACAACAGAGAAGATCCACAGAGAATAAGCCTGAACAAGAAGCAAAGAGAGAGATGTCCTTATCTGTGAGCCAAGATGACAGATTCCGGAAAAAAAAACAACCCCAACAGTAACTCGTCCAGGTCGTCTGGGAGCAAACAGGAAGACTGGGCCCCACCTGATGATCTTTGGATAGATCAAGGAGAAGGGATGATTGAGCAGGATAATGACGCAGCTAATGGAAGTGGTTTCGACCAAAACAAATCCAGATCCAGGATTTTTAACGGCCGAGATGAAAACCAACCCAACAAATTTTGTTGATACAAAAACAGGTAGATGGCCCACTTCTGATGATCAATAAATCTTGTAAAAATCTTCACAAATAAGAGAATATTTGGTCGACCACTTTGGAGAAGTCTGCTGAATGGGCCACGCCTGATCACAGGAGGGCCACGCCTGATCTGAGATGATCAGGGATGATCGGAGCAGATCTGATTGAAGATGATGATCACAGATGATCACAGATTGGCTTTGACTGAAGAAGATGATCCCATATGATCACAGATTGGCTTCCAAGACATGGAAGATGATAAAAACATTCACTGTACAGGGGCTCTGATACCATGTGAATGTGAGAGAATGAATAGGATTCGATCCCTTTGAGGGTCGTTTGTATCTCATATATATAGGGGCTGAAAGCCCTGATTACAATCAACTAATCCATTAATCAAATCTAGATCCTAATAATTAGCTAACTAAATTAGTATGTACATGTGGCTGTGACTGTGACTAATGATAAGAACAAAGTATGGGCCTGGGCCTAAATGGGCCTGCGAATCTGGGCTTGGAGCAGCATCATCATTAACACATTAACAGTGGAGACATAACTTTTCATCTTTCTTCTCCCTTCAGAAGGTTAAAAGACTTTTCAAGCAGTGGAAGAGGGTCTTGGCTCAAAATTTGTGCATGCAGAGATCCATATTCTGCTTTAACACCTCCTAGAGGTTCATATATGCATTGGACATCTAGTTCTTTCTCTTGTTTGGCAATTGTTTGTACAATACTGACTCACACCGCCCCTTTGCGTCGAGCATATTATCTCTATAGGACAAGTGTCCTTGTTAAAACTATGCCAATTCCATAATCAACTGGTAAATTCTAGCATGGTTGCTTTTGTGCTGTGGAAATTAACTCCCATAACTCTTTTGCCGTCCCACAATAGCAAAAGCTAGGTGCAATGCATTATGTCCTCCATGGAGTTTAAAATCCAAGACATTACTAACATGCATTCTGATTCACAATCTCCATATTTGGAACATCCATTGGTGGTTCAACTATATGGCCCTCATTTATATCTGAGTTCGTTTGGGTCTGTCAATAGCCTTCCGAGCAGTTTCCCATTAGAAAAATCAGTGGTGATTAGAGCATGAGGGTTAACATTCCTTAATGATGGGGAGCCTATGGAACTTTCTACCCTACTTTAAACCAATAATAGATTCTTATCTTACTTACTCTATTACTTGACACAAAATAGTCTTCTAACAGTCCTCAATCAGCATCTTATAAACCAATATGGATGAATACTCATTCATTCGAATCAAACAAAAACTTGATGTTTACACAAATGCCCATCAGCAAGAGGCAAGATGACCTTTTTTTTTCAAATAACTAAAACAACATTGAACTCCCACTGAAATTACTGCTGGTTTATCACATATTTATTGATATTTGAACAACGGATCACGAACTTCCCACAAACCCAGTAGGTGTTTCAAAAAAATCTCTAGACGACTTCCAAGAACCACAAAAACTGACCTTACTGTTATAGATTTGTTGCCTTAAGACACCACTGGTTGTGCTAAAAGCCTCAGGAAAACTGCAGCCCAGACAGCAGTCAGTAATCTCTTGATACCAAATTGGATTTCTTGATTTTAAGATATTTTTAAAATTTTTTAATGTGCAAGGGTCCAAGGAAAGAAGGGAAATATTGGGGAGGAGAGAATATATGATAGGAAAGGAATCGAAGAGAACTAAGGAGATGGTTGTTCCAATAAGGTTGTTCGACCATCTCAGTATATTTATATTAACATGATTTTCAGTATATAAGAAAATCCCTTTATATTTATATATTTACAATATAGACCTGATTCATAATCATCATCATCAAAGCCTTGTCCCAACTATGTTGGGGTCAGCTATATGAATTCTATTTCTCCATTCCAATCCATCTTGAGCCAAATCCTTAGAAAGTTGTTCTTCTTCATATCTATTTTACCTCCTTCCATGTCCTCTTTGGCCTACCCTTTCTCCTTGGTGGGCTATTAACCTTTATAGTCAAACTTTTCCTCACCGGCATCGTCGCCGGCCTACGTTGTACATTTCCGAACCATCTCAAGCGGGTTTTTCTAATTTTATCCCCTAAATGCTCTCGAAAGCGCCCATTTTTAATTCTACCACATATCCACCTCAACATTCTCATCTTTGCTACATCCATTTTGTGCATACCATTTTGTGCATATGTTGCTTCTTGATTGGCCAATATTCTGCTCCATATGTCATAACTGGTCTAATCACTGTATTGTAAAATTTTTCCTTCAATCTTGTTGGCATTCGTCAGTCACAAAGCACTCTAGAAGCAAGTCTCCACTTCAACCATCCCGTTCTTATCCTATGTTCAACACTTCGTCAATCTCGCCATCCTTATTAATTATAGAGCCAAGGTAGCAGAATGAATCACTTTGTGGTATCTCATGGTATTTAATTCCCACAGTAGTTTCAGCTCTCTTTGTATGCCCGCTGAAATTACAATCCATATATTTCATCTTTATACGGCTTATTTTAAAACCTTTGGATTCTAAACTAAGATCCCCGAATACAGATATGGATACAGACACTGATATGGGGATCGAGGATATGACTCATCACTTTTGAAAATCTAGGACAAGGACAAGGACACGGATACGGGTGTCCTAATTTCTTCTTTAGATCACTTTGGAATCAATGAAATTATCATTGTTTCTGTCCCTTTCTAGCATTTTTTATGGTGAGAAGTAAAAATATTAAAAGAACTATATGAAATAAAGGACTTTATAAGTAGGATATGTTAAACTTGTTTTGTAGAAGTATCAGTGCAGTATTAGGTACCAATACAAGTGTCGTATCGATCTGATATGGATACGTTGGGCTTGTACTAGTATTCGGGTATTATAGATTCTGAAGCCTCCCGCCATCTCTCGAGTTTTGCATTCACACAATCTCTTGATTCATCCACCAACACAATATCATCTACAAATGACATGCACCAATGTACTTCTTGAATATGAGTAGTTAACTTATCCATAATCAGTGGAAATAGATAAGGGCTTAGGGATGACCCCCGATGCAAACCTAGGGTCATTGGGAACTCCCTGTCTATCCACATGTAGTTCTCGCACTCGTTACTGCTCATTCATACATGTCTTTAATAATTTCAATATAACTTCTTGGAACATTTCTTTTATTTAAAACCCACGGAATTAAATCTCAAGGTACCCTGTCGTAAGTTTTTTCTAAATCGATGAAGACCATATGCAAAGTTATCCTTTTCGCTCGATATTTTTCCATTAATTCCCTACATGAGAAGATAGCTTCCATCGTTGAAGCCCCCTAGCAAATTGATTTTCAGATATCTTGGTCTTTTGTCAGTCTTTGCTCCATTACTCTCTCACACAGCTTTAACTCATAAGTTTAATCCCACAATAGTTGGTACAGTTTTCTATATTTCCTTTATTCTTATATGTAGGTACTATAACACTTCTTCTCCATTCAATCGGCATTTTCTTTGTCATTAATATCTTATCGAAGAGTCTAATTGACCAAATCTCCCCAACTTCTCCTAAGAATTTCCAAGGCTTAATTAGAATGTCATCTTGACCCGTAGCCTTTTCTGTCATCATTTGTTTTAATGCTTTCCTCACTTCCACCACCCTGATTCTACGAAAAAAAGTATGCTTTGCTAATGAAGTATCCTCTTTTGTTCTTATGTCTCCTATAGTCTTCATTTAAAAGTATGCTAAAATATCTTCTCCACCTTTCTTTGATATCATTGTCCTTTAGTAGAACCTTTTGGTCATTGCTCTTAATACATTTGACATGATCTAAGTCCCCATTTTTCCTTTCTCTTATTTTTGCAAGCTTAAAAATATCATTCTCTCATTCTCTTATTCCCAACCTATTATATAGGTCATCATATGCTTTGCACTTTGCATCACTTACTACTTAGCTTCTTTTTTTGCCTTCTCCTGCATCTCATAGTTTTCAATATTCCTAGTACCCTGCCAATTTTTGTAACAATGTCTCTTCTCCCGAACAGCTTCCTGAACCTCTACACTCCATCACCATGTTTCTTCATTATTAAATCTCTTCCCTTAGACTTTCCAAGTACCTCATTAGCAACCTTCCTAATACAGTTAGCCATTTGATTCTATATTGTTGTAGTTTTTCCTTCAACATTCCATTCTCCCTCATTTATCACTTTATCCTTAAATACTGTTGCTCGTTTTCTTTTCAAATCCCTCCACCTTGTTTAAGGGCACATTTTATTTACTACCTCTCTCTTTCTACTTCTAATGGAAATATCTAAAACTACTAGCCTATGTTGCGTGGTCAAACTCTATCCTAGAATAACCTTACAATCTTTACAATCCAATCGGTCATGTTTTCTAACTAGAAAAAAGTCTATCCGGCTCCTGTTAGTTCCACTTTTATAAGTAATTAAATGCTCCTCTCTGTTTTTAAAGCAAGTGTTTGCTATTACAAGGTCAAATGCTAATGCAAAGTGAAACATAGTGTCTCCTAACTCATTCTTTTCTCTAAATCCCCTTGTCCTCCATTCACTTTCTCTTATCCTCTATTATCCTTTCCTACATGCCAATTTAAGTCCTCTCCTAGGAAAGTCTTTTCACTAGTTGGGATTTCTCGTAGTAAACCATCCATCTCCTCCCAAAATTGGCTCTTGACACCTTCATCTAATCTTGATTGGGGAGCCTGTGCACTAATGATATGAATTATGTCTTCCTCTAACGCTAGTTTAATTACTGTAATTTTATCACCCAATCTCTTTACCCCTACAATTTTCTCTTTTAAATCCTTATCTACAACTATCATCACTCCATTTCTTATGTTGTTTTTTCCTGTATAAAAAAGTTTATAATCATCGGCGAGCTCCTTAGCTTTATCCCCCTTCCACTTTGTCTCCTGTATAGACAGGCTACACTAACTCTTCTTCTTTTCATTACCCTGACTAACTCCATGCTCTTACCAGTCAAGGTTCCTATATTCCAAGTAGCAAGTAGATTCTTCCTCTTCTTCTGCACTCATCCAGAATGGTGCGGTTACCCTTGCCTACTTTCCACTGCAATCGGGCGACACTGCAATGCGTTGCTTAAAGCGGGGAACGCACTAGCATGATCTCGGAATATTGTAATCTCAGAATTCATGTTTGGGTTGTGACAATTTTATGATGGCTATCAACCTACCTAACACAACCCTCCTTTACCTGGGCTTGGGACTGGCAGTAAAAGCTTTTATATAGTCCATTGGGACCGGCAGTAAAAGCTTTTATATAGTCCATGGTTTAAAAAATTGGCCAAGTCCTAGTTGACTCGGACGCGGCACATACTGCGTCTGGTCGCATGGGACTCGGACTACAATCGTGCGACTCGGCCCGACTTTGTGAGTCGACTCGGACTCGGCCATGTCCGAGTCTGGTCCTGAGTCCGATTTATTAAACCTTGACATAGTCCTTATTATTTCAGAAATTACAAATAAGCCCTTATTTCATGATTCTCAATAGGGATTGTATACATTTTGTATTGTAGACAATTTCTATCATGAGAAGAGGACTTTGATGGAAATAGGCCCTGTTTTATATGTCATACCAAGGTTGCTAGCATTGGAAGAGCAATATTATAACAACCATAGTTGAGAATTTCAGTTTCGACCCCATTTCGGTTTGGCCACCAAAGTGAAATATTTCGGCCGACTCGGAATTTTAGTGAAGAATTTCGGAGTTACATTTCGGAAAAAGTATAAAAAATATTGTATACATTTTGTATTGTAGACAATTTCTATCATGAGAAGAGGACTTTGATGGAAATAGGCCCTGTTTTATGTCATACCAAGGTTGCTTAGCATTGGAAGAGCAATATTATAACAACCATAGTTGAGAATTTCAGTTTCGACCCCATTTCGGTTTGGCCACCAAAGTGAAATATTTCGGCCGACTCGGAATTTTAGTGAAGAATTTCGGAGTTACATTTCAGAAAAAGTATAAAAAATAAATATATATGTAAAAATTTAAAATAAATATTTAAAATTTCAAAATTATTTTATTTCAGTTTAAGCCCAAATGGACTGAAAATTTGGACGAGATTTTTTATGGGATTTTTCATTTTGGCTTAATGTCCAAAACAAAAAATCTATGGAATTTCATCTGAAACAAAACGAATTTCACAACAATGATAAGACCATCCCCAAAAACACACTAAACAAGAAAAAGGGAAAAAGAAAGAAAAAAAATGAAATGATGTGTTTGGTTGAAGCTTATATTTTAGCCACATGAGGCGTAACCCTTGGTTTATTAATGTTTTATTAAAGCCTTGCGGCAACGGATGCCTTTCAAAAAAAATTATTGAACCTTGTAAAATTTTCTATGGATTGAAGTCCTAGAAGTGTTGGATTTTCATTCCTCTTTTAGTTTAATTGTTCGAATATTTTTTTCCTTCTAAATGTCTGCCTTCACCTTATGAAATTGTTTGTGTTCATCTTCTAAACATGTATTGTCTATGCAGTGTATCAAATGCCTTGGTTAGTCAATTGGATGCCCTATTGCAGTCTGGACTTTCAGCAGCACAACGGAAAAAGATAGGTGTGCTCCAAAATCTAGATGTGATGGTTTTCAGATGTCAATATAGTTTTCTTGTGCTTTAAAATATGTAAATGAGTCTTGTGTTTCTTTGTGTAAATATGAGGGTGTTTTGGGCTTTGGCGATTCACAGTTACGAGAAAATTGCTTTTGGAGAGAAGCTCTGGAGATTCAGGGAAGAATAGAACTCCTAATGGCATGTGGAGTAATACTGGGTGAATCTGGTTGGTTCTGGAATTGTTGTTTCGAAGGGAGGTTCCTAATCACTATACTAAATGGTCATTGAGAAACACTTCAAGCAGAGGAATGTTCATATTAAATTTGCATCTGATAAAGGAGTTGTTGGAATTCAGAGGACAAATTTGTAATCAATTAGATTGGAATCAGTCTCTCATATTTGTTTGATTATAATTTTCATAATTTAAAAAACATGCTATTTAGAGATAATTATTTAAAGTAGTCATTGGTTTTTCTATAATTTAATAACCCTTGTTTCTTTCTCCACACTTTGTCATGCCCCCAAATTCGAGATCCCAAAACAATCTGAAATACCGAGTTTGGGGGCGCAAACATCCAAGATCTAGGTCCGTTGTGAGGTCCGATTTAAAACTTTTTGCAACATTTAATAATGAACCTTTAAGTAGAATCAAATATAGAAATAAGTGGAAGAATTTATGAAAAATCAGCAGAAGCAAAATGAAATATAGATCCAACCTCGGTATCCAACAACATATATCAAAACCATGAATTACACGTCCCATTTATCATGTTTAAGTTCCAATGTAGAAAAAATAATGAGTTATTACATCATCAACTATAAAGCCAACATCTAACAACAACTCCCAACATCATGTGTCGCACTCAAGCCGCCAAGGTGATCAAGCCACATTACTGGCGCCCCACTCGAAGTCCACAGCTGCTGGCGTCTCAACGAACGCTTTACCTTCCGGGAGATCGGAAGGGAGCTCACCTACAACACCAAGGTTAGAAGAAAGGTCAGATCTAAAGGATCCGGCAAGTCAATATACTTAAAACATAGTATGCACGCATCAAAATAGAATAAGACGATGAATATGATCAATAGGGTAACAAGGGTAGAGAAGCTTAGAAATAGTGCAAGCATAACAATATCAATATGAATCAATATAACCGATAACCTATACAATTTTATCCACCTAGCAAGAAGGCACACCCGCATAGGCTGGTACCGCAGGAAATTATATCGTTGCCCTCCCATACTACATATGAGTTGTGGCGGGGATGCACGGGATGACAAGCCTGGCCAAGAATAAGAAACACCGGTGAACTGGTCAAGTGTTTGGTACCGAGTGTCAAGAGGTGCCCAGTGGCGGACGTCCACCTTAAGAATCCCAATCTATAGATGGCAATAAGATTAGTCCCTACCAAAGGTGATCAGCCCATGGCTAGACTTACTCAGCCAAGTGGTGCCTTGACTCAAGGAATCACAAGAGTAGTGTCCGGCTTGGTTTCTCTTGCGTGAACAAGAATCCCAATCAAGTTGAAGGAACTACTTCAAGGTATCCATTCTATCCATCAAGAATCATTTCAAGATAATCTAAGCAGCCAAGTTCATTCCAGGATAGCCACCAATATACAATCTACCAAGAGATAGTTCCTTCTCTTTAAGGCCATTGAATAGCCAACGTAGCCCTAGACACGGGTAATCCACAACCTTTGCCCATATACACAGTCCATATCTAGGTGACCCTAAGGCCACTATCATCATTTAATTACAATTAAGGTGTCAAGTATAACAATATAAATCAAGAGGTAAGAGTTTGACAATGACGAGCCAATATAATGATAATATACCAATGCCAATCAATAAACGAAAAAGATATCAAGCCTAAGCCTAGGTCAAAGGTTGTCATTTAGGTATAGGTGCTAGGTCCGTCAACACAATGGTAGAAATAGGGCTTTGGATGCTGGAATATTAGTTCTTGGTGCTCCGAACGTCAATAGCATCCAAATATCCCTAATTCACGACCACCTCGACTCAACATCGCCTCCCTTACCCTACTTTGAACAGCGGGTGGGTGGATGTTAAGCTCAACCATCCACACATCATGGGGCATCCCTTTACAAGCCATTAGATAGGCCAAATCAAGTTAAATGTGTAAAAGATATAAATTCTGCATTTTGAGATACCTGGTTCCACGATTAACCATGGCCCAGTCTTGGCTAGCCGCAGTACACAGCTCACCGTGGGATGACCCACGCAAGGATGAAAATAGCGGCTACGCCCGCCGCCAAAATGCTACGTAGCGGGCGCTACGTAGCGGCGTAACAGTGCGATTTGGAAAAATCGTCAAAAAATATGAAAAAATTGTAGAAAATCTAGAATATTGGAAAATGAGAGAAAATGTATTTTTTTTTTTTTTTTGCAAAAGTAACTAAGTTAAGGGGGCGTAGCGGTCCCCTCATTGTATGAGGTCCTGTATCTTTGTATAAATAAAAAATAATAGTAATGATCATTTTTTTCCCATGTGTTCATGTTGTTTAGTTATGCTAACTTAGAAACTAATGAAAGGCTCATAAAAGAAAAAACTATGTCATGAAGTCAAGACTTAAGACTTAAGAGTGCCTAGAGAAAAAAATACATCTACCAAAGGGGGTGTCTAATAGGATGTACTTAGAGAAGAATCCTTGAGAAGAACTCTATGTATCGACTGTAATTCGGCGAGATCATGTGCTTTTTGGTGTTCTTTTAAATATAAAAGGGTAGAAGAGTTGTGTAGAAATGTTATTTGGAAATAATAATAAAAGAAATAAGTCTAATTATGCATTTTAAAAAAATTTGGAAAGCAAAAGTTTTTCTCACCCCATGCGGCCTCGTAGCGGCCCCGTAGCGGACGTAGCAGCCGCTACGGGTGCGACAGCCGATAAATCGGCCGTAGCGGGGCGGTGGCCACCGCTACCGCCGATATATAGGCGTAGCGGCCGATATTTTCATCCATGGACCCACGGCTAGCCATGAGGTTGCAAAAGTGTAAAATGACAATTTTCACGATTTTGGAAAAGCTCACCGAAGTACATTCGTGGTTAGCTTTTTTGGGAGCCTACAACTTGCTGTAGCTTCCTAGAATTAAAGCCCCTTAAGTCCGAATTGATTTAAAACCCTTTCAAATCATCTCCAATTCCAGCCAAACTTCACTAAGACGTCAGTGTAGCTTCCTAGAATTAAAGCCCCTTAAGTCCGAATTGATTTAAAACCCTTTCAAATCATCTCCAATTCCAGCCAAACTTCACTAACACGTCAGTTACACATTTCTAAGTCAACTTCCAACAATATCTTCCATAATTGACGGGATTTCCATCAATTGGGTTTCCAATCCACACATAGGGTTCCAAAACCATAGAAAGAGCTTAAAGAAAGGGAATTCTACATACAATACATCAAGATCAATTCAATTCATCATAAGAATCAAGGAAAAGAGACATGCATGCTATGTAATTCATATCTTGCACTTTCCTTAGGTCCAAAGTTATGAGAATTCTCTCAAATCCAAGCCCTCCAAGCCAAAAAAAAAAAAAAAAAAAAAAGAAGAAGAAGAAAGCCCTAAAACTCACTAAATCCCCAAATTCTCAAGATCTACAACTCCTACACTCAATTCCCAGGGAGAAACATGCATTAGGGCTGGAATTCAACAGAAGAAACCCTAGAGAGGGCTAGAGATGGAGTTAGGGCTTGAAACTCACCTTGATAGAGAGAAAAGAGAGAGATCTAGATGGGAATCCTTGTAGATCTTGATGAAGAGGGCTGGAAATCTTGATTTGTTGTTGACCTTCATTGGATTTGTCACTTGGATTGATGGATCTTGTCCTAGCTGGTGAGAAAGGAAAGAGAGAGAGAGAAGAGAGAAGAGAGAAGAGAGAAGAGAGAAGAGAGAAAATGGGAGGGAAAGAAAGGAGATGTCGTTGGATATGGGCTGGCGTTAGTTATAACTGTTGCAATTGAGGGTAAAATGACCAAAATACCCCTCCTGTAAGTATAGTGTAATGAAGGCACTCCAATGGCAGTTTTGGAAAAACTCAAGGAAAGTATAATTTCTCCCAAGGACCCTAGAATCAACTTAATCACAACCAAGGGCCAAGCTCCCTACACCTTCTAAAATTACAAAACACCACCCTATACTCTCTCAAAATTAAAAATAACCCTCTAAACTGCCAAACTAGGCCTAAAACCTCCACTGATACCTCTAATTAAGTATGTAACCCCTCTAATTACCCAAAAAAATCACATAAACACATAAAATTAGTATAAATGATGCTGGAAAAGGCTGGGACCTTACACACCCCACCTCCAGATGGTGCGTAATATTTACTATGACAACCTTGGAATAAACATTATGTGACTGCTTCCTGTTGATAGCTTCTGTAAGAAAATCTTCTAACTAATCTTTTTGTGTTTACTCCACTTCTTGGTAAACTGGATTTGTGGTGATATGATGTGTTGTTATATTGTCACAATGTAACAACATTGAATATTTATATGGAAAACGTAACTCTTGCCACAGAATTCTTGGCCATAATAATTCACATGCTCCATGAGACAATGTTCGGAACTCAGCTTCAGAATTCAACCTTGCTGCCACTGGTTGCTTTTTGCTTTTTCATGAAACAAGATTGCCTCCGACTAATGTGCAATAGCCTGTAGGAGATTTTCTCTGACTTTAACCTGCCCTCTCTACACTGGTATATGTTTCCATATTCAAATTTCCATTGCTTGAGTACAACATTCCTTGTCCTGGTGACTTCTTGTGGTGTATTAAAATTATGTAGATTGCATTCAAATGGCTTGCCCAGGGTGCATGCATAAATTGGCTGACAACATTTTCTGCATTTAAATTATTTGGTCAAGTAATTGTCAAGTAGATTAGTTTTCCAACTAGCCTTTGACAAGATGTAACATCATCAAGTAATTTACTCTTTCTGCACCTGTGCCATGGTTTTGCTCTATTGGAGTGTTTGTTCCCTATACACCTAATATACATGTTTTTTTTTTTTTCAAGTAAAATTGAACATATACTTCTTTTGGTAAACCAAAATTCTCTCTCTTGATCTTGCAACTTCAATCTCTAATTTCTAGGAAACTTCTGCTCTCCTAAATCTCTATTTTCAAATTCTCTCCCAAGAAATTTCTTTTAACCTTGAATCTCTACTATCATTTCTGGTAAAAAACTTCATTTACATAGACAATCAGAATGATGATTTAAGTCACCATTTTTTTTTTCCACAAATAATGTATGATCTGCATGACATCTTTTATATCCATTTTTTTTTATCATAGCATGACTGAACCAATCAAATTAGGCTTGAGGAGATTGTTTGAAACCATATATAGGCACTACATACTTTCCTATATTGGCCTTTAGGGATAAAACCCAAGAGGCAATTCCTTATACACCTCTTAGAGGTTCCCAAGAAGAAAATCATTTTTAATATCTAATTGATACAATGGCCTTAAGAAACTGTCATCACTAGAAAGAACCACCCTTGCTAAAGTCATTTTTGCAACTAGAGAAAACTTCTCCAAATAATTCATTCCATATGATTGGTCAATCCCTTTGCTGCTAATCTTGCTTTGTAATGTTAAATTATTTCATTTGGGGCGTATTTCAACATATACATTATACACCCACTTACATCTCATGACATGCTTCCTTGCTGGAAGATCAACAAATTTCCAAGTTCTGTTCTTATAAGAGTTTGCGTTCCTTTAAAATAGCTGCTTTCCATTTTGGAGCATTTAATGTATCACCCAAATGTAACACAATTGTTCAATAGACAATTGTAACACAATTGTTCAATAGACAATTGTAACACAATTGTTCAATATAGGTGATGGATGATGGTACGACATAAAATTCTGGATAGGATGATGTGTTACATAAGATTATTTTTCACTTAAGCGATCGGTAGATCAAGACTAGTATCAGGGGTTTGAACTTACATTAGCGATGGGCCTGCTGATGAGAACAATGGTCTTGCTCTCTCTTTTCTTCGAGAATGCACTTTGAGATGCTGCTTTCATGGAGGCTTTTCTGCTGGACTATCAATTATGATTAAGAACTCTTAATAAGTGGGAAACAACACAAACTGTACTAAAGGAGGGTGCTCCCCTTGATGACTTGGCTCAAGTCTCTTTACTTTCATTGCATAGTAATGAATATTCTCAAAGAAGGAAATATCCATACCAACAAATTGTTTCCCATCTTTCCTCGGCAAATAACAATTTTACCCATTTGTGTACTTTTGTATCGCATAGAAATGCACTTAAATGCTTTAGCATTTAATTTTTCCCCTTGATGTTTCAGAATGTGAACAGAACAGATATATGCAAATATTTTTGGTGGAATAGGAAACAATGGGGTTGAAGCCTGAGGTTTTGTAGACACAATGGGGCAATAGTAAGGAGCCCATTTAACAGAAAAGAAGTCCTCGAAATATTTATCTCTGATAAAAGTGCCACTGTAACTTCCAAGATCCAATAAATGTCATGGTTTTACATTTTGTAACCCCATTTTGTTCAGCAGTTTATGCTCATAAGGTTTGAGTCTCTGTCCCGTTTGCAGCTTAAGTATGACTACACTGCCTTTGAAATATACTCTCCCCATTATCAAACCTTAACACTTGAACATTTACATAAAATTTCGTCACTACCATTTTATGGAAATTCTCAAATATTGAAGGCAACTGATCACAAGACTATCAGATGCACTCAAGAATGCACTCAAGAATGTGTATGAGAGAGAGAGAGAGAGAGAGAGAGAGAGAGAGAGAGAGAGAGAGAGAGAGAGAGAGAGAGAGAGAGAGAGAGAGAGAGAGAGAGCTTAGGTTTGGCGACCACCCTTGTATATTGATATTTATGTATTTTTTGAAATCACAAAATAGCCCTTTAGTCTGTCAGTTATAGAACAGTCCCTAAATTCTTAATAATTAAGAATTGAGTCCTTTTCTATCTCTCAACATTCCCCCTCAAGCTGATTCATCATACAACTGCTTCTTGGCGACAACTTTCATGAGGAAATCTTCTGATTGATCTTTTGAATGTGTGTACTTCAGCTTTCCTATGTTTTGGCAACATTTTAATAAACTGACAGTCTACAATCTACATCAATGTTCTTTTTCACCTCACAGCATACTGGATTTGTTGCAGTACATTGTTCTGACGTATTTTCGCTATGTAGCACCATTGGGTTCTTATGTGTAAAACCCAACTCTTTCAGTAAAATTCTCAGCTACACCAATTCACTTGTTCCACAAGCCATTCCTCGATATTCTGCTTTAGAGACCATGCTACTACTGGCTGCTTCGTTTCTTCCAAGACACAAGATTGCCACCCACAAAATTGCAAGAATCTGTCATTGATCTTGTCTGACTTTGCACATGCCCAGACTGTATCAGTATATGCTTTCACAATTAAATGTCTATGGCTTGAGTATAAAATTCCCCTTCTTGGTGACTGAAGATATTTTAAAATTCTTTAGACAACATTTACATGGCCTGGCTGGGGTGGATCCACCAACTGGCTGACAGGACTGACTGCATATGATATATTCACTCGAGTTATTTTACAGATATATGAGCTTTTCAACTAATCCTCGATAAGATGTGATATGTGAAGTGATTCTCCACTTTTAGTACTAATTCCATGGGTTTGCTCTATTTGAAGTATCTGGTGATTTGGCACCTACTATTCTTGTTTCTTCGAGAAGATCCGAAGTATACTTTTGCTAGCAAATCACAATTACCCTTCTTGACCTTGTAACTTCAATTCTAAGAAAATACTTCAATTCTAAGTAACGTCTATGTGATATGTGAAGGTTGAGATCTTCGATCTCAAACTTTGTAGCAAGACATATTTTTTATCTTTCTATCTCCACAGTGTCATTGCTAGCAACAACAATATCATCAACACAAACACTTAAAATCGTAACTTGCCTGCGTTTTACTTTCACACATACAGGATTTGCATGACGCCTTTGATATCTAGCATGGTTTGACTACATTTCTCAAACAGGCTTGCCGAGATTTTTTGAGATCATATTCCTTTTTTTAACGATGTACCCCAAAAGGGTTCTTCCCGTCTCAAAGGGGTCTTTGCCAAGGAGATCCTCTATCCCCTTTCCTCTTTACAATCGTTGGGGAATCCCTTAGTCGCATGATTTCAGTTGCAGCCGCAGGTGATGCAAATCTCATTAGCGGATTCAAACCGGCAGCGAGTTCTCCTAACATCACTCATTCATAATTTGTTGATGACACACTTATATTCTGTGATGCTAAAGAAGATCAAATTAAGAATGTGATAACCATCCTCAAATTCTACAAAGCCATCTCAGGCCTCGAGGTGAATTTTTTTCAAAAGCTCTCTCTTTGGGATATCAATAGAGGACTCATGCCATGATCACCTAGCTGACATTATGGGTTGCAAAGTGGGATTGTTTCTGTCATCTTATCTAGGCCTGCGTATGTGCACAGGTAGAGGGATCTTGTGGTGCAGAAAATTGAAAAGAAATTGGCTTCCTAGAAAGCTAGATATCTCTCCCTAGGGGGAAGAATTTTCTCATTCTTTCCGCACCATCCAACCTCCCTACATAATGTCTTTACTCAGATGTTCAGGGTCAGTGGTCGGATGCATTGAAAAACTGCAACGGCACTTTTCATGGCAGGGATGGGGGATCAGGAGCAAATTCGATTTAGTTGATTGAAAAACCGTTTGTGCTCCTAAGAAGGCTAGACGCCTAGGTCTAAGGTCTCTCAAGGAAATGAATACTGTGTTGTGGGGAAAATGGTGTTGGAGAATCGGGGAAGATTTAGACAGTTTGTGAAGGAATGTGTCAGTAGCTAAAAACGGTGTCAGAATGCATGGTTGGGACATCTCCAATCATTATCTTGGGCGCTCAAGAGCATTGCATCAGATTTTGATCCCAATAGAGGGTAATGATAGCAGAGATTTGAGTCCAAGGATGGTGGTTTTCAGTTTCTTTCTTCTTTTCTACTTTATCGACCCATGTAGCTTTCGGTATTCGTTGGGATCTTCTCTGAAAGATTGAGGTCCCTCCGAGAGTGCCTGTGATCAGATGGATTGCCCTTTGTGGGGAAGTCCTTATAGTGGACAACCTTCGTATGCAGAAAGTGCTGAATGTCAATTCCTGCCCTATGTGTGTCTCAGATGGGGAATTGGTTGATCACTTACTGCTTAACTGCATTGTAGCGCAGAAGCTTTGGAATATGCTCCTATGCAATTTTGACTGTAGTTGGGTTCTCCCTTGTACTATCATTGACCTGTTTGAAGTATAGTTACTTGATTCCCAGTTCGATCAATTCGAATTTGAGTTCGCAGTTTGTAGTTCGACTATGAAACCTAATTCAAAAACTTGATAGGGTAGGCTCATTTAGTTTGTTTTTCAATTCGCTTAGGGGTCGTTTGCCTTTTACGCATGAGATGCGTAACTACAGTTTACACATGTAAATGTCCCATATGTAAATATCACATATGAAAGCTTTACGCATGCGTTTCAATTTACAACGTTTGTCTACTGATGCCATTTTCATATCATTTACGCATGTGATTCATTTTACCACGTTTGTTTGAACTACATGTGAAAATGTAAGAAATTTATTTTCAATGGATAAACAAACAAACTCATTCCATAAATTCAATGTATTTCTCCATGAAGTTCAATGTATATCAATTCCATACAGACAACTCACATTCCATGAATTTCAACATATTTTAACTCCATGAATTGGACAATTCATACAGACCCTGGTGAACATTTGGAACTACCCCAGGCTGAACCAGCACTCATCCAGCCCACCTCTAACTCCACTCAAGCCGAGCCTAACTCAACACTCACTATAAGATTATGATTGTTAGAATGTGTTTTGATTTAATTAATTATATTTAGTTTCAGATAAGCATTATTAGTAGTTAATTAGTGTTGATTAATGTGTTAGATTAATTATATGATAAGATAATATGGAATTATTGGTATCAATGAATTTCTGAAATTGTGTTGGACATTTCTTGTTTTGGACCCATATTGATTTGAAATGTCATTTTATGAAAAATAGGGTATTTTCTATAAAAAAAGGACTTATTTGTAATTCTGATTTTATGAAAATTTTCCAATGATGGAATTTTTCGATGATTTCAGTTCCATTAGAAAACGGGTCAAATTGTGATCGATTTTCTCTTCTAGCTCGGGTTCATTTGAATTCATTTCAGATGATTCCCAGTAAGATTTGATACCTTTAAAAACGGACTTATTTCAGAATAAGTAAAAGTTACTGTGTGCTATCTTCTTCGTTCTTCTTTGTCTGGGTTTGTCGTTCTTCTTTGTTTTGGTTTGGCTCTCTTTGTACTCCTAAATCACAGATATGCAGGAGATATGCAGGGGGGAGAGAGATAAATCGAAGGAGGGGGGAGGAGAGAGATCTGGGAGGGGGACCGAGAGGTATTGAGGGAGAGGGTGAGATGGAGTGGCAGAGAGGAAAGTATAGAGAGAGCAAAAACCGAAGGAGGGGGAGGAGAGAGATCCGGGAGGGGGACAGAGAGGGTGAGATGAAGTGGGCAGAGAGGAAAGTAGAGAGGGAGAGGAGAGACGGGGGAACCCACAGAAAATAAAGAAGCAGAGAGAAAGGGGGAGACGCAGAAAATAAAGAAGCAGAGAGAAAGGGGGAGAGTGCGCCATACCTGGGAGGAGAGTGCTCGGATGTGGGAGGGGAAGAGAGTGGGTTTCAACGTTCTTGGCTGGGGCAACAAGGAAGGGGAAAAAAAGCAGAGAAATGGGGGATTTGGGGTTTCGAACCATCCCTCCCTTTGTGACGGAAATACACGCCCTCACCGTCCGCATTTTTTATGCGAATCCTTTTCATATGATGTTTGGTGTGTAACCTTTTACCATCACATGAGGTGTGAAAATTTGTGTGTGAAAATGAGCTCGTTTACGCATCATTTTCATATGTAAATTACACATGTGATGTGTAAATGAATGCAAACAAACATAATAATGCGTAACTATTTCACATGTGAGTCATTTACATATGTAAATGACCGTAAACAAACGACCCCTTAATTCGAAGTTCAAATTTGACAAATTTGATGCACTAATTTGAATATATACAATTAGTGATATTTATTGTTCTAACAAATCTTATATGCAGCCCACCGTATTCTTTGAACCACCTGGCCCATAGATGATCAAGCAGTCCTGTTCTCACACACTACCAATTTGAATTACTGCAAACCCACCTATTGGAAATCCAAGCTGCTTAAAGTAAATGGTCTCTTAATGTACGAGCTTTCTTTGTATTTGACCTGAATAAGATTTGGTCCCACCATAAGACAATTTGATAAAAAAATGTATTAATGAATAATGCATTAGGTTGTTTATTCACGTTTTTAATTAGATGGTCAATATTACAATGAGACCAACTGATCTTGGAGTAAAATTTGGTGGTACCCCATGCAATTGAACGGACTTTATTTTGAACGGATCGGATTTTCATCAAGTGTGCCACCCTAAGGATTTTCACTCCTTTGACTGAGAATTTCTCCAAGTCAAAGCCTTGTAGAATTTTGACTCCAAAACGGGATATAGACCATAAGTTCTCTGCTGTGCATAGATTTCCAAAACTCTAGCTTATCTCATTAACTGTAGTCTTCCATACATGCACTTGTTAAATGGAACTTCATTGCATAGTGAAATGGTGGACACATGGCACTTAGGGGTCGCGAGAAAATTACACCTCATCAAACATATTTGGTCATACAGTCAAAGGTAATTATTTTTAACTGTTCAATGCATCTATATTCACCATCCATCTTTATTTTCTTTGATTGGAAGATTAATAATATGTTGTGAGACTGATTTTTCACTGAAAGCTAATCTAACATTCCCTTGTTTTTGTGATGGGGCCAATGGGCCACCCTCTAGTCCATATCACTTGTATTTTACTGTTGCGTGTGTTGATATAATTGTTATGCCGTTCACTAACAGCTCGAGCTTTTGGTGTTACTGGTTGTTAACATGGTATCAGAGCCTGATCAGCTGTCCATTCTGCATGAGAAAAAAGCACTTCGACAGTTCAGAGAAGCATTGCATCTAAGATCTCTTTTGAATGCTTCTGGCTTGGTTCATGTAAATCTAACATGGTATCAGAGCTAAAGGTCACGAGTTCGAAACCCCTGGGAGGCATGTTACCTCCATCTGTCTATCGGGTCTGTCTGTTCCGTCTGTTTGTTGGGTTTCGAATTCGAACGGCTTCCCGTTCGAGAGGGGGTGTTGATATAATTGTTATGCCGTTCACTAACAGCTCGAGCTTTTGGTGTTACTGGTTGTTAACAGCGTGGTGGTAGTCAATATACACTTTTCATGCTAAGCTTTTTTCATACATTTAACAATATTGTCTTCTTCCTCATTGAACTGCACCGAACGGCATCTTCTTCAAATATTGCAATTCGACGAATTGAATCATGAATTGTTCGGATCGAGCTATTCGTGATTCGAAAGCCAAGTTGACGAATCAGGTAACTATGGTTTGAAGCTTGGAGGCTACTTACTCGAACTTCGAAAGGGAAGATTTTGTGGTTTCTCTTTCTTCGCTATCATTTGGACTATTTGGAAGGAAAGGCACGTCTTTAGAAGATCTTTTCACCAGGATGAAAATTAGTGTTGCTCATTGGATTTTTAGTTTTTCTAGAGTTTTGAGGCATGCCGTCTAACTTCATGCTTTTTAACTGGAGGTAAGTGGATCTTTCTATAGAGTGTGTTCTTCTTGGTTTTGTATAGCTTTGGCGTGCCCTTAGCTTTAGTTTGGGAGCCTTTTGGCTATCTTTTTATGGTGGTTTGCTCTCTTTGCTCTTCCTTTTGTGCGTAGTGTTTTTGTATTGGGGGCTTCATTTTCAGCCTTGCGCTTTTGGGTATAATTCTTTTGTACTGTTAATCCTTTTTAATACAATGCACCATTAAAAAGAAAGATGAAATCTCAAATCAGTATAGGAATAAGACTTTTAGAAGAGCAAAAGAGCAATTGTTTGCTCAAGTTTGCGAACAGACAGAAAAATAGTACTGGTTGACTAGCGAAATTGGCTACTAGAATGGGGAAATTTCCACAATCTGATTTGAAGCACTGAACAACCTTCCAGGTTATGAAGAGAACCAATTTTCGCGCCTACCATTGATGTTTGAGGTAGATTGACTGTTTATTAGGGAAATCAATGGCGATGATGAAAATTGTTTTCGAAGAAGTGTTGATCAGGAATGAGGAGAAAACAAACCTTTTCTCACTAAAAATTGAAAACTCACCAAAACTCTTAGGAGAGAGGGACAACCCTGCTGGCGCTGCTTCGTTAACAAATCTGATCAGTGATGGTGGGGCCTGCCTTTAGATCGTAGATGCTGATAGATCTTGCCCTTGATTAGATTTCTCTTTGCAATATGGGTTTGTTCTTTTGGGTAGAGGAGAAAAAATTTAAAGAGCCATGTGCTCTGATACCATGACAAACCATACAATATAGGGAGATTTGGAGAATTTGTCGTACCACCTTGAGTGGTCGACCAACTGTATGTGGGGACTATATCCTAATCACTACTATAACTGTATTATAACAATAGTTGAGAATTTCTTTTCGGAGTAATGTTTCGAAAAAAGTATAAAAGAATGGAATATATATGTAGAAAAATATGAAAAAAAAAAATATAAAACAAAATATTAAAATTTAAAATTTGGCTAGAGCCCATTTCCTATTACAGTGAAATTTGGCCGGTGACCATTTCCTATTAGAGTGAAATTTTGCCAAGGCTTTGTTTTCTACTAGAGTCAGATTTAGCCAAGGCCCTATTTTCTGTTAGAGTTAAATTTGGCAAGAGCCCTATTTCCTGTTAGAGTGAACTTTTGCTAGGGTCCTTATATGAGTAGAACATTTATTTTCAACTGTTTACATTTTTATTAAGTGGGCCGCAAGATAGTTTGGAGTTTGGATAAAAAAATGGAGCATGGTAGTCTGTGGGGTATAGCCCTTATCTTTAGCGACTCTGCATATTTGATGAACTATCACTTTGAGCTTTCAGTGTATTCAATGTAGTTGATCTTACCACCTACCTGGCTCCAAATGAACATGTTAGAGAAGTGTACAACAACCTCGAGGTGAGTTACACCAGGCGCCGGGGGGGGGGGGGGGGGGGGGGGGGGGGGGGGGGTTTGGATAATGTAGATGAGGACTTTGATGATGACATTGCCCCCAAAGCTCTTAACATATATTGAGGTTTATGATCAAGCACATACTTTTTATAATGGGTTTAGACCCATTAGCTCCTCATGGGTCTGAGCACATTACAAATGGGTACATTTGCCAATGATAAATCTCCTTATATTTGATGGTTTGTACAGCCCTTCTGGTTGCAGTTGGGACCTACGGGCACCGCTGACCTATATGGGACTCTTTGGCCCATCCATCTAGGCCTAAGGGGACCTTGCAGTCCCATGTATGGATGATACAGGTCATGTGGCCAACCCTTTGGCATGAGTGCCTTTGCTTTCATTTACTTCATTTGCTACTTAAGTTGAAGGTTAATTTAGTCATTTTCTTACTAATGAATTAATATTATCATGAGATAAAGCGTATCAAGCCATGTGCAAGCGAGTAGATCAAGGTCTATGTTCATTCTAGTGCGTTTGTCATTCTGTTCTCATATAAAACCAATGAACTAGTCAACCAGCAGTTCGTTGGCTGATTATTTACTTGTGTGTAGAGAAAGTCTTGTTTGGGGTGTGTTTTGGAATATTCTTAGGTTTGAGCACGCTTTTATTTGGTTTTCCATGGTATCGGAATTTGATTGCACTTGATTTATCCTTCATCCTAGCATCTTCTATTACTGTTTTGTGAAGACCCTTGCTTCTAGCTGTTATTGTACCCTTCATCTCAGCAGTTGGATCAGGGAAACCCCTGACTTCATCAGGGCAGCTCAGTCAAGGATCAAAATAGTGGTTGTAGTGAGCATAACAGCCGGTGGCCAAAATGCTATTTATCGACCAAAATATGTAATGGTAGCAGCGTAGCGGTGTGAATAAAAAAATTGTCAAAAAGTTTCAAAAAAAATATGCGAAAAATAGTGTATTGGAAAATGTTAGAACTTGATTTTTTCTCATAATAATTAAGGTAAGGGTGTGTAGCAGTCCCTTCAATGCATAGAAGTTCTGTATTGCTGAATGATTATATATATAGGGAAATATTCATGTGCATCCATCCCTCACCATGTTATGGTGAGGGACAACATTGTAGGGTTGACTTTATAACACATCCGAATCATCCACACACATGGAATCCCCTTAAGTACACTAGACCGATTGAATTTTCACCTATCCAAATGGATTGGACCGTTGGATCGAGGGTCAAAGTTTTTCCTCTAATAAAGTCATTAAATTTGTGGGCAACAGATGAAGGGGTTGGAGGCATGGGATTGACCCCAAATTTGATATATGGTCTTATCCAAGATATCTCTTCCCATCCCCCCACAAGTCCCATGATCAATGGGTCCTTAGGTGGGTCCCATTAAATTGTCGCACAGGGTTCAACTAATTTTTCCCATTTATTCATGTTGGTTAGCTATACTAAGTTATAAACTATTATGCATTTCTAAATTCATAATTCAAATAAGCAATTTAGCACAACTATACATAAAAAAGGATATATAAATTATAAAATAATGCTTAAATAAAGTTTAATGTTCAAACCAAATAACAAATTAACTTTCATCAAAACAAACAATGTTAGTTTGTTGAGAGTAGAGAATAGGACTACCAAAAGGGGTGTCTACTAGGTTATACCTAGAGAAGAGCCATTGAGAGGAACTCTTTGTATGGGCTTCAACTTGGCGAGATCTTGTGTTTTTTTTTTTTTTTTTCTGTTCTTTTAAGCATAGAAGGGGAGAAAAGTTGCATAAAAATGTTGTTTGGAGATAGGATGAAAAGAAATAAGCCTTACTATATATTTTAAATTATTTTTTTGAAAGTAGTAGTCAGTCTCAAGTATCAAAATAGTGGTTATGGTGGGTTGTAGCGGCCAATGGCCAAACATTATGTAGCGGGCGATATGTAGTAATTGTAGTGATAATGAGCAGTGTTGCGGTTGTGGATTTTTCAAGTGATAAAAAATATTGAATTTTATGTAGCAGCCAATCTTGTAATTTTTTAGTGATTTGGAACCAATAGGGTAGATACACCTTTTAGAAAGGCTATTGGGGAGAAGAAATAGAAAAAATAACATTTAAATTAAAAATGCTTGCCTCTACGAGGTTTTAGATCATAGCGCCGTTATTTTCAAAATAGTGTAGCAGCGGCAACTGCTATGGCCGATAATGTAGCCGCTACGCTCTATTTTGAACCATGGTTAGTCTCACTCCCAGCGGCCGCTGGGATGAGAATGACGCTAAATACTATTTAGCATAGCCCTCTATTTTGATAATGAGCTCATTATGGTCGTATCATTATTTTGCATTTTTGTCTTTGCCTGTAATGGAGTTAAATGAATGAATCAAGTAATGTGAACTTTTGTAGTCAATATATCAATCGTTCATGTGGTCTCCCTTCTAAAGGATGCTAACATCAAATTCCATGAGTTTAGGGTTTTACAATTTTGCCTCCAGGATTGTGAAATCATCTCCTTTAGAAGAGTCGGGCAAGCTGATTTTTTACTTTTGGTTACTATATTCTTCCCAAAGGACTTGTTTGTCCAATGAGAGGATTCCATGCTCTACGGATTTATCTATTTTCATGGGAAAGAAAAATCTTGCTTCCTACCTCTCCCATAAGTCTCAAATCGAGGAAAATCAGTTTATTTTTTTCCTTCTCTGAAAGGGAAACATGTCGCACCAAACAACAGAATAGTGGGCTGCATGGAAAATCAAAGCAAACTCTCTCCATCGCGGAATCTTGTTATCACACAAACACACCCTTAGTTACAGGTAGCTAAACTTGTCATCATATAACTAAGTGGGCCTAATTTTTTACCCTACATGTGAAGTATTTAATATATCTAGTAATTGCTAACCTGTGATTCAGGAAAAAAAGAGATATATGAATGCCACCGTTTAAGGTGTTAGTGCCTTTGGAACTTCAGTCTGTCGAAAGTTCTGGTTCATAGAAAGTTCGTTTCGCTTTTCTCCTTCTTAGATGTAAATGGGTTCATTCTTGCAGAAGTTAATGAGCAGAAGAAGAAACGAATGAAGGCTGATTCAGACCTCTCAAGCTTTCTCCTGCCGCTTCAATGAGAAGCCAACTCGAACAAGCTGCTAGTCTCAAGGGAGAACAGGTGAGATTATTGATTTTATAGCATAAAATCCATGAGCAGAAAAATGTAGTTAGTTTCTTTTTTGTAAACTCATTGCTAATTGATGAGTGGTTAACCTTGAACTAACTACTAATTTTGTGGTGGTGTATATTCAGGTAGCAGCTAGGGTCACTCCTGATATGCTGAAAAGGATGAGTGGTTTGTTGTAAAAGTGATACATTTTGATAGAGAGGCAAAAGAGTAAGTCCATAATCATATATAATCATAAATGCTTATGCTGTGACTATGAATTAAACCATATATGTGCTATGAATCTGATATTCTATTCCCAAAAAGGTTATTGATATGCTGACAAAGTCTTCCAATTATTAAGCTGAACCTGCCAGCATCTATCTTTTTCTCTTTTTTTATGAAGATGAGGGTTTATGACCTCTTCTATGTGCTTCTAATCATTTGGTTTGGGGGGTGAATTATATACCATTTTTACATATTTTTATAGTGGCTCCTCCAATTAAAATTTTCTGGTTCCGCCCCTGGAGATTGGTAGCATTGCATTTATCTCTATGTGTGTATTTGTTAATAAATTGTAGACAGTAGATACTTGGTATTTGGTGTTAGATGTAGTATCGGACTCTTGTCTTTGCCATTTTTTTTAATAAACTAGTCTGAAGGCAAGAATAATTGTATTCGCAGCCATAGTAGGGATCATCTCTGGCAGCCACCAAAGAGAACAAGAGATTTTGGAAAATGGAGTCATCCCTTAAATCACCAGATGCAATCTATATCTAGTAATTGCAATCCCGTAAACAAGAAACTACAATGAATCAATGATCCTCATAAATCTCAAAGATAATTTTGCTTATGGTTCTCCTAAGGTGTATTGATGCAGTCCCGATTTGACCCAATCAGACTGTCTAGGGCCCAGATAACCAAAACCAGAAAATATCCCTGCAAACAAAATTGATCGCAGTAGATTAATGAAATTCCAGAATTAAATTAGTGCAAGGAACAATGCAGAGACCCAAAAAATCTGACCTGTAAAGCCTTTTCAATCACCATGCACCCCAAGATACAATGGAGAGAGGAAAAAAAAAGTAATGTCAGACCGTGTAGTGCTTAAATAGCACTCAAAATATCATAAAACCCTAAAATCTCTTACAAGTTCTAAGAAAAAAAAAATCTAAAATAAATAAATAAAGAGAAATCAGTGCTGAGAACAGTTCTGGTTGTCAAATGACACTTGGAGCGGTAATGGGCTGTAGAACCCCACATGGCCCAACTTTTTGACGGAAGCACCTGCATGATATGAAAGAGCCCTCTACTGGGCGCTTCTTGTGGTGCAAGTTTCATTGAAATAAGGTCAGCTTGACCCATCAAAACAGATTACCAGAGTAGACTGCACATTAGAGGTTGCTTCCTATGCTGGATTTTTCTTGAAATTGCAAGAAAGTCCCTGTTGTTCTGTCTATCCAAAACAGCCCCCGCAATTCATTTTGTGCTTAAATATGGATTGTTGGGCTCTAATTTCCCTTCAATTTCTTAACCCTAATGGTTGCGGACCTTCTTGCGCTGCTCAATCTGCTTCCTGTAGGCTTTGGCCACTTTGAAATCTCGATTTAAAAATCCAATCTGCCTCATGCATTCAAAATGTTGTACACAGCTTACAGTGCTGTGATTCAGATGACACTGGAAGTAATGTTCCTTCACACTCCCCCTCAAATTGATATGGATAAAAAACATCAGTTTGGATAACAGAAAATGATGCCGGTCATGAGTCATAGTAAGTACATCTGCTAGTGTGCGTGATTTTGACCCATAAGTAAGTGGCAAGAGTTCTCTTGGAGCCTTTCTCTAATGAAATGGCAGTCTACATTAATATGTTATTTTCCTCGTGATAGAGTAGACTGGTCGCAATATGAGTTGTACTAGTACTGTGGACAAAATGGGGAATAAGAATTGGAACTTTGGTGTTTGAGTTCATGGAGACCTTTAAGCCAGATGATTTAGGACCAAGTAGAAGACATAATGCAGTACTTGGCCTCAGTAGAAGACTTGGACACTCGATCCTATTTCTTGCACTTTTATGAAATATAGTCTCCCAAGAGCATACACCAACTAGTGATGGAGCGACTAGTCTCAAGACATCTGGTCCAAATTGGTATAGCTTAGCAGCTAGTTGGAGTGTTGATGTAGAGAAAAAAAAACAACAACCATGTCCTAGTGTTCCACAAAATATCTGATAATGCATACGACAATGGTCAGATGAAGATGTCGTAGATCACATATTTAATTGACTGACACTATTGTCCGGATGAGTCGTAGTCTCTGAGACTACCAAATTTTTTTATATAAAGCTGGATTAACCTTCACTTCCATAGGTGTGTCCAGGATTTAGAGTGGGTTGAGCGAGATCAATCAACTCCTTGTGAATTTGTTATGACTGAGCCTAATCTCTCGCTTTGAATGGCCGACCTTCAAGCTTAAGAAAATTGATCATTGGACCAAGATCTTTGATATGAAAATGTGGCCTAGGAATCTTTTGCAGCCTTGGAATCCAGTAATATCATTATAAGCGGAGCAAGCCCCAGGGCCCCTGTTTAAGACCACAAAGTGATTGACTGAAGCCAAAGCTGATGAAAGTGCTAAATTTCTACAACTAGGTGCAAGGGGCCTATTGAAGACCATAAAGTGATCGACTGAAGGTGACAAACTGAGGATTTGGAGGCGACAACGCATTCAAGAGGCCGCATATATACATTCTCCTTATAGTGACCATAAAAAAAAGAATTTTTCACGTTCATTTGACAGATGGACCACGACTTAGTAGTTGCAATTGCATAGGAGTTTGGACAGTAGTCATTTTTAGCCACTGGCGCATTTCATATAGTCCAATACATATTTTGTTTATTGCCCAAAGCAATATGCAAACCTTAATTGGACAAGTGACCCATTAGATTTAGCTCAGCCATGAGTAGACCCATTTGTAGCAATTGGAGTGATGCCGGATGGACATGGGACCAAATTGTAGATATTACTCTTGGTGAATGCTTTTAGCTTTTCCTGCGTTTATTGTTTACAACAATTATGAAGTATGGTTTTCTTTTTCTTTTTTTTTATTATTTTGGTACCCTAGCTATATAGAGGGTTGGGACCCCCTCTCAGGTGAGGGTAATAGACCTCGAGTGAGGTGATGAAAGCCATTGGGTGAGGGATATAGACCTCGGGTGAGGTGACAAGGCCATCGGGTGACGGAAGGTGGCATGCCCAGGTTTTTAAACTTCGGCAGCCAAGTGAGAATTGCTGGTAAGAGGCTCTCTCGAAGTATGGCTTACTTTTAAGAACTGAAGTGGGTGGGAAAGCCCTATCAGTCTGGGGAAAGAGAAAAACATGTTGAACGATGAAAGATAAACTATATTGGAATCATCCTCAGATTTAGAACGAGAATGATGCAGGTCAAACAATAGGTCGGCCAACCCATTGGGCCCAACCCATAGGCCCTACGGGACATCCATTTAATTAGTAATTTTATTTAGCGAATTGATTTATTTAGAGGTATTTAAAATTAGAAGTTTTACTTAAGTTGGATTGCTAGGTAAGTTAGTGATTTAGTTTACTTCATTGTTTAGGAAAGTATTGGTGTCCCAGTTAAAGGCAATCTATATAAAGGTTGACGAGCATCATTGTAATTCATGCTTATTTTAATTAATTAAAGAATTCTGAGTTTTCTCTCTAGAGTTATGGTGCTTCTCCTCATCATGGGGATGCTCTAGTGGCTGAAACCATCATTGGATTCGATCAATCCTTCCGGAGATGATGATTGTAGGTTTGCGTCAATTGGTATAAGAGCCGAACTCTTGCAATTGCGGGAAGACAATCGTCTTTTTTGGATTTTATCTCTACTATCATCCATCTTCCCTATCGTCAACATACCATTCTCAGTCCACTCCACTTACAATTACGTCTAGCAATCACAGCCTCCTGTGGACCACTAATCCATCCAAATCACCCCACTGCCGAACCCCAAAATTTCCTATTCCACCACACTTCCCAACCATCCAAAAAACCCCAAAACCTCTCTCACCGTAACCTTTAAACCCTGCGTCCAGCCCCCTCTCACCTCCCTGTCCACACACCACCAACACCGACAAACCTTGCCCCCTCATCCGAACCCTAGCATCACCTTTGTATCTCCCAGAACCATCGAACCCACCTTCATTTCCAACCGACACTCCATCCACCCAATCCCTTTACTGAAAACCCTAAAACTCCAATTACCTAACCCTAAACCATCTTAACCCATCCAAAATTTACCGAAATCACCTCAACCCTAGAAATCTTGCACTAGATTATCTGAACTCTATCTCTTTCCATCGATCTCCCCCAAACCTCAAATCTACCCCAACCCGAATTGAGACCCACCCCAAAACCATCACCAACCCATCACCTCGTCACTTCCCTTCTCCACACTCCTGGCTCAAACCAATAAATTCTGAAACCCAGCCCACAGCTGAATCCCATCTTTTAGAAACCCCAATCATTCGAACCCCAAAGCCCAATAGTTCAAAAACCCTACTCACCATCGACACCCTCGAACCCATTTGATTCCACTCTTCACCAAAACCCAAACCTATAGAAAAAGAAAGGGCAAAAAGAGAAAATAGAAGAGAGAGATGGAGGAACATAGTTCAGAGGATCGAGAACATACCTGGCACGACGACCTCCACCGTCGCAGGCCTTGAGGTGTCAACATCGTCGCACTGCTAGCACTCGACCAAGGCCATTTTTCTTCGCACTTCAGCGCCCTCCATTGCAAGAATCTTTCCTTCATCCCTCACGTGGAAAGGTGAGTCGAAGTACCCCTTAGCCTTTTACTTTTTTCCTCTCCATGTAGCCCAACACAAATCGAAAAACAGAAGAGGGTTTCCTTCCTCTTTTTGGGTGCATCCCGAGTTTAGTTTCAGGCTTGACCCAACCCGAAACTACCGAGAGAGAGAGAGAGAGAGAGCGAGGAGAGAGAGAGAGAGAGAGAGAGAGAGAGAGAGGAGGAGAGAGAGAGAGAGAGAGAGAGAGAGAGAGAAGAGAGAGAGAGAGAGAGAGAGTCAATTACATCAGATAGTCCCTATGAACGATCTGTTACATTTGGATAATCTTGTCAATCAAATTCTTCATGGCAGGATTGTTGATTAAAAAAAAAGTATTATATCTGTCTTTCCTCTTGCATTCAAATCAATATGAGTCACATTGAAGCCATTGTATATCAGTTCAGATATGGAAATCAGTACCAAGAGAAAGAGCTTATTTTGAGCAGTACATTTACGTTAAGCAAGAAAATTTGACTGTTGATGAATATACCGGTCGATATCAAGAGTTGGAAAGTTCATGTGGCTTGTGGGAGAGATAGGAATGATGGAGCTCATTATATCAAAGGTCTAAGGCCGGACGTACGAGCGAATGTGAAATTTCGTGACACCATTCATGAAGCATACAAAGAAGCTATTCTTGTTCAGCATATGCTTAGACGTTTTCCCATGCAGCAATGTAAACCTTAATAAGGAAAATTTCAGCAAAGACCAAGAGCCCATGTAGTTGAAACTCATTTTACCGGGGAGGATAATCCCGCATTTGTCATCTGTCGACTTCTTCCCGCAAATGAAAAGGACGAAGAAGTGTGGAGACAGGCTAAGAAATTCCAAATGCGAGTAAGAGTCAAAGGCAAGTCAACTAATTTGGTTATTGACAATGATACTGCAATAATTTTTTTTTTGTGCAAGAAGTTATCAACAAACTTCATTGGCCAATTGAGAAGCTTCCTAAGTCCTACCAAGTCACATGGTCTAATAGTTTTGTCATTCCTGTGACTCACAGATGTTTGGTATCTTTCATGATTGGCAATTATGAGGACAAGATCTGGTTTGATGTTATCCATATGAATATTACTTAATCTTTTTGGACGACCATGGCCTTTTGATCTGGATGTGCACCTTGGGAAAGAGAAGAATACCTTTTCCTTCATGTGGAACGAACGACAAATTATGCTCCTTCCAATGACATTGATAACCCCATCTTTGTCTATTTCCTCTCTAACTAAACCAGAGAGAAAAACGAAGAAATAGCAATCATAATTGCACCACAATCTCCGGCCATGCCAGCAGACATCAAGAATGCAATAGATGAACAAGTTCAAGGCAAAACTGATCAAGCTAGTGTTGTCCAAGAGCCACAAAAGGTTGAGGAAGAACAACGGGATGCAAACAATGAAGACTTTGATCAAAAAGCACCAAAAGAAGAACCAATCATGGAATTCCCCATATTGTCTTGACGAGTGCACTCATATAGGGTAGATTCCAACGGGCATGTCACACATCCAAGCTAAATGCAGACATCAGAAGAAGCGACATCTCCAATTTACTTCTTAATGGAGGAAAAGAATGCATCAAGCTTTAAAGACATGTCTAGACACTAAAGATAAAAGAAAAATCAGAAGTTTGTGTGATTGATTTTCGACCCAAGTGGACATTTCCCGAACTTGCGGTCGAATTCTCTCTAGCATTATCGAGCTATTAACTCGCTGGAGTCGAGTTTTTTCCAAGCCGGGGAGAATTGATGCAAGCCAGACAATAGGTCGGCCAACCCATTGGGCCCAGTCCATTGGTCCAATGGCACATCCATTTAATTGGGAATTTTAGTTAGAGAATTGATTTATTTAGAAGTAGTTAAAATAATGAGTTTTATTTAAGTTGGATTGTTAGGTAAGTTAGTGATTTAGTTTCCTTCATTGTTTAGGAATGTCTTGGTGTCCAAGTTGCAGCCTACTTACCGATCAAAAAAAGTTACAGCCTACTCTATATAAAGGTTCACATGCTTCATTGTAATTCATGCTTATTTCAATTAATAAAAGAATTCTGAGTTTTCCCTTCATTTATGGTGTTTCTCCTCATCGTGAGGGTGCCCTAGTGGCTGAATCCATCCTTGGATTCGATCGGTCCTTTGGAAGATTGATCTATTTGTCGATTGTGGATTTGGGTGTGCGGCACAGAGACTTCTTAATGGGGAGAAAGGAGTAATATCAGCTGTCTTTGCTCTTCCTAGTACACAATCTCTGAAAAAATGTCAGGCAAAGGCTGTCTACTCTATAATACCCATATGATACTTGTACAAGCCCAACATATCCATGTCGGACCGATATGACCTCTTATCGGTACCCAAGGCTGCACTGATACTTCTAGGGTACAAGTTTAGCGTTTTGTACTTACCAAGTCCATTATTTCATATACTTCTTTTAATTTTCTTACTTCTCAACCTAAAAATGATAGAAAGGGAGTAAGCCATGATAATTTTATTAATTCAGAAGTAATATAAAGAAAAAATTATTATATATATATATATATATAAAGAAAAAATTAGGACACCAATATCATCCGTGTCCTAGATTTTCAAAAGTGCCGAGTCATAGGCCTGATCCCCGATCCGCGTTCTTTGTCTGTAGTCTCTGCCTCTATCTGTATCTTTTGGGGATCATAGGTTCTGACACATGTCAAAAGTCGGCGGCATAAAGAAGTAGAAGTGGATGAAGATGGAATAGCATAACGAAAATATGGAACTAGTTCAACAAAGACCACATTTCAAGAGATATAAGTTCTTTTAATGGTAGGGTCATAACAAATGAAACCTTTCTGGTGTATCCCCATAACCTAGGAAATGCCTTCATTGTTGTGAAGAAAGTTTTGTGCACTCATGAGGAGGTGAGAGAAGATGATAGGTGCATCCAAATGTGTCAAAGATATGGGTCGACCCTTATCAAAGATAAGGATTGACCAAGATATTTTCTGGCTGTAATATACCCTAATTAATGGTGGCCTTTCATTATTGTAATTTACCCCAGTAGTGGGGATCCTGATTGCTGTAATAAGCCAACTTTCTGTATATAGACAGAAGAACACCATAAGAAAGGGTAGATCCTCCACAATTAAGACCATGAAATTTCTGTGCAAATTTATTTTCTTCTTACTTGTAGTAGAATTGTTATGGTATCAGAGCTCCCAAGGAGGCTCACTGTGATTCGTTCATCTCGGAGATCCCTGTCTGATGTTTCTTCTAGTTGATAGAAGATCTTCAGCTTTCTCCTTCTAAATTGATTCTGAGGACTTAAATCACTAATTGAAATCCAAATGACACTTCAAGGTTCTCTAGGCAGATCTGCTCAAACAGAGGTTCTTGTCTCTCTTTATTTTCTTTTTGATCTACTGGTGGGGCTCCCTTCATATCTTATTTTGCTAAAGGTTTCTAGCTTTGAGAAGGTTTATTTATATCAGAGAGCTAGGAATCATAAAGAAGAATGATATTGGAGGATTGGCATTGGTGGGGGGTGACACTTCCAAATACAATTTCTTATATTTCTTTTGTCAATTCCCTTTGGGGCTATGGAAAATGCAGTTCTACTTTAATGAGATTTGGCATGCAGCGACCTCTTCTCAGGTGTCTTTTCAGTATAATTGGTCAGCCAATAGTATGGTGGACACTGTTGCAAAAATCGGCCTAGGTGGCCGCCTAGTCGGCGCCTAGGCGGTGACCTAGGCGCTAGGTGGGGATTAATCGGACTAGGAGTGGATTAATCGGTCTAGGCGGGGATTCATCGGGAATTAATCCCTAAT